>JAWWTY010000077.1:96762835-96778859 GCA_035222235.1 Margarornis squamiger | reverse complement strand
GGGGGAAAGGGGGGTGAAAAGGCCCTGAAGGAGTTTTGCTGGACACCAGGCGTTTATCCAGGGTCAAACCACGACACAGGGCTAAGGGTTGGACTTGATAATCCCTGCAGATCCCTTCCAATTTGGCATTTTCTGTGATTCTGTAATCTTTATTTTGTGGCAGCAGCAGAAATGGTTTAGAGAAATACTTTCTTAGTTTATCACTCTGATAGGCATTCCTCTTTCTTTATATCTATTCCTGTTTTTTACTATTTTCTATTATTATAATTCTGTTACCATCCTTATGTGTGAAGCAGGATCACAATGCATATCACTAAGGTTAGGTTGACAAAAATACTATTAATAAACAAACCCCTCAACCACTTGCAGCTCCACTTCTCACTGTCTGAGGAGCATTAATGTTGTCAATTATTTCAGGGTTCATAGCCCTGATCTGCTAGTCTTGAACAGTCTATCCACACTAGGATTTATAACCATTTTTGTAATCAATCTTAAAAAATTTCAGCTAAATGTGACTGTGACGCACTTCATTTCTGTTTTTTGGAGAGCTGCAAAATTCACTTGCATATACAAGTTTTCATACTGAAAGGAGTATGTGTGCATAGTGTCTAATCCAGAGCCAGTGTCTAATCCACAGGTATCCTGTGACAATTATTTGTGTTGAGAAAACAGTATATCATATAGGCATGCTAGAAAGATATCTCTTTTAATAATAACCTTGTAGTATATTTGTTAAAAACATTTTCTTCTGGGGAGCATGCCTATTACCTAGATACTAAGAAAAACATAGATTTAATAAACATTTGTCATTGGCCTCAAAAAAAAAAAAAAAAAAAAAAAATGCCAGCTCTGAAGTGATTTAGAATTGGAAGATGGTCAGTGACTCTGTCCAAGGGCGAACCAGCAAGTATTTGCCAGGGCATTTTAAAATGGAAACCAGTAGCTTTTAACAGCAGGTCTCTTCACTGGAAATGTGATAGTCAGGCACAAAGCCTAAATAATAGAATGTTGTTTTGGAAAGCCAAAATATTGTGTTCAATTGTCTGCTTACTAAAAGTATGTCTTGATTTTTTTGCCTTTTTGTTAATGGCTCAGTTAATTTTTGGATGAAAAAACTGTTTGGACTTGTGAGACTTAACATCTCTAGTTTTCCACAGCATCTGTGAAAATATGTGTTGCAAAGAACACATACGTAGGTTTTCTTGGATGAATACATGCCTAATTACTTAAAAACAGACGGTAAAGGTATTGGACCTCTCAATCTTCAATATCAGCACAGACACACAGTATTAGATTTGGTATGGCAGTTTTGCAAAAAATTACTAAACTATACTAGCAGATTCCCTCCTCTCTGGAAATTGTTTTGGGAAAGATTTTTAAAGGTTAGCTAAATTAAAATACATCTCTCTATATATATTCATTCAATAGACAGAGAGTTAAAAGGCATTGGGGAGATGAAAAATTCAGATTTATCTCAACAGATTGCTATTAACTTTAGATTGGAGTTCAGTTTTACTGAGTATCACTCACAGTTCAACAAAAAATTTGATAATAATAATAATTTTTATTATCTAGTGAGCTAATCCTTTGTTTTGAGTTACTGTAATTGAACATAATAGAAATGCTGAAAACACAGCACCCTTAGAACAGAAGCATATTAACATTCAGAACTTCACATTAAAATGTACCTAAGAGGATGGGAAAGAATATCCAGCATCTGAAAATCCTGAAAACCAGAGAAAGTTTGTGATTGTAATTAGAGCATTCTGAATAATATCTCTAAATATATTACTTGTTAGCTCTTATGTAGTGACTTTGTCAGAACCAGACATTTTAGTATTGTGCTTCTTCTTGTGCACTGTTTCACTGTGGCTGTCTCCTGCTGACTTCAGCCCTGCACATCTGCAGCCATTTCCCTTCATTGTCAGCTAGAACAAGAATAGACTTGACAAACTTGGTGCCTATTTGGCACCTGCCTTTGTATGGCTCGGGGCGTGAGAGTCCCTTTGCTCTGCCTTGCAAAGGGCCCAACTTTGTACCTGTGCCTTAATTTTTCATATAAGTAAAGTAAGGCAGGAGAAGTGAAATGCCATTCAAAAAATTCTCCAAAAGCTAAGAGCCCTGCCTCTTGGCTCTTAGTCCAGATGTCTTTTGCATAATTTTTTACACTCTGTATTAGGAAGACTCATGATATTGATTCTGAAATCATATGCACAACTTATAGGAAACAACTGGGGGGAAAAATGCTCAAAAATAATTCCTATTCAATATTATAATATGCAGTCAAACAAATACCTTCTTGTTCTTAAAGAATACTGCCACCTCACACAAAAATAATTTAATACACAGTGTCATGTATAGTAACAGAAATGGCATAAATGCTTTTTAACATATAACATGAGGAAATTAATTTATATGTGTCTCATAGCTGCGGATTCAAATTCTGATTTTTTGTTCTGTCTAAAGTCCCAGGTAAGTTTGCCCACATCGTGGGTGTTCAGTATCATTGCATGGAAGGAATTGTTGCCTTCCAAGCATGGATTCTGCCTTGTGCAGAAGAGTAACAGGAGTCTGAAGTCTCTTGTTCCCTTTTCAGTCTTGAAAACTTAACTAGAACTTCACTAAGCATTATGATCCAGAGTCCAAAGATGTAAATCATAAACATTCTCAGAAACCTCATTTTACACAAACCTCACATTTACCCATCTCTTGAACTTCATGCTGTCTGGTTGCTTTCAACACAAACATTTTCAGGACGTGTCCGTTTGAGCTTTGTATGCCCAGACTGTCTCAATGCATGTAGCCATGCTGCCAAAGCTGAACTAAAACCCCTCAAGGGAACAGATAAAAATCGACATCTTTAAGAAATCCTTATATTAGAAGCATCCTCAGAGCATGCATAAAACAAAGAAAAGTTTGACTTTCTTACAAATGTAACCAGATGAGAAAGTAATAGGTAGTTTTTTATGGTTTACTTTTATAACTCTGTATTTAGAACACCTGGTCAGAAACCTGGATACTGAGGTTTAATATTCTGATCAATTGGACAAAGTCCAAGAACATACCTCGCATTTGTGAGCAGGTTGCCTAGTAGACTGTATGGGAACATGTCTGAATGTGAGCTTTTGCGGAGGGATTGGGGGAAGAGAAAGTGAAAAAGAGATGGGTGAAAGAAGTTGTCTTTACGTCTCCACCAGAAATAATGCAGAATTCAAATTGTGTAGGAGACTTAATAGAAAGAAGAGTCTGACGGGTTAAGATAACAATGATGGTGCTCAACTGACAGCAAGAGATTTAGGTTCTAACATCTACTCCCAAGATGCATTCTATTCTCTTTAATCTGGTGTATCACTTGAAAAAGACTGTCAATTCTGGGAGCAGGAGTTGGCACATAGGACTTCCCTGCTTTCTGGCAGTTCTTCGTACTTTATGCCATTTTACTGTTTTTGATGTGACATATTACAAAGCATGTTCCTGTACAGTCAGCTTCTCTCCCAAAACATCCTTCTTGATATGAAATAAGGAAAAACTATGGTTTTTATCTTTTATTTTTGTCACTTTTGACCAGACATTTTCCTTGATATTTGTTGTATGATATTGCATTGTTCACTGATGATATCTGTCGTTGAGTCCTTGAGTTCTGGAACACGTGGAGTTCTGTGGAAAAAGGAAGTGGTGTGCTGCTTGACCTGCATGCTGTTATTTTCTTCAAATAGCTTTGAGATCATTTTGACTGCAGGTGTTTTCCCCTGGGAAATAAGAAACCAATTGCTCCCAATAGGTGGTGTGTTCCTGGGCTGAACAGAGAGCATCAGTTTTATGAAACTAATTTTCTAAAAAACAAGGAAGATAAATCAATTTGCATCAATCAAACTGAATCAATTTGCACAAAAACATCATACAGGGAATTACAGCACTGCATATGGCCTCTCTTCACTTCATTCAAAGTAAGCCAAATAAAATTATGTATATTTCTAAAACATACCTGTAAATGCAACAAATTCATCTCTGGGGACTTGATATTTATTGCCAGTGTTGCAACAACATATGTTGAGCCCTTGCTTCTTTGTGATTTGAAATTAACACCAATGTATGATCTAGTTTAATGTTAGCATATTCTAATGAGCAAAAAGTTTACAATCTGCTTTCCATGTGGTTATGAGGGCCAGGTTTTCAGAAATGGCCACTAATGCTGTAATCATATTTGTATATACATTTTTTTCCATTTATAAAATTCACAGCTGTGTTTTCAAACAACTGTTTAGACTTGTCCATTGCTATGGATGCTTTTACATGCTAAAGTATATTTTGAGAATGAAGACTGACATGGAGAGGGAAAATAAGTCTTTCTTGATCACTGTCACTGTTAATACAGTAAAGAGTGAGCATTGGTCAAAACAAAAGGGAAGAAAAACTTATCACATAAAAAAGCCCAACCAACCAACAACAGCAAAAAAAAAATAAATTTGTAGATCTTCATGCAATGCAAAAATAGGTTGCAGATGTCCTGGCTACATACTGTTGTGGATGTAAGAGTTTAACAGGTTCATAAAGAGTAATTAATGGGAAAACAGTCTCTAAAAAAAGATTTGCATTGAGCGTCAGAATATCACAAAATCCTGGAGAATACTGAAAAGTACCAACTAAATATCAATATGTGCTTGTCTGTTTCCTCTAGTTCTTTGACATCTGATAACGGCTGCATTAGAGACAGGATACTGAATGGAAAGATCTTTGATATGACTTGGTTTGACTGCTCCCATGTTCTTTTCTGGGCACAAATGTCTGGATGCTTGCAGATCTGTGCACAAATGTTGTGACAAAAAGTTGGGTAGAAGGTCTATAGAAGAGAAAGAAGTTAAACATTGAAGGGATTGATGTCTAAATCTTAAAACTACTTTGGAACATACTTTTCTTCTTAGCCCTACTCTCTCATATAAATGGGGCATGAGATCCTGTTACTTATAATCCTTTTTTTTTTCTTTTTCTTTTTCTTTTTTTTTTCCCCTTGTAATTCTCTCTCATTTTTTGCTTTCCACAGTTTCTTTGCAACAATTTCTCAGATTGCAGTGCAATCGCCATGCAATGTCCTTTAGAGTGGTGGTTAAGAATTCGCTCAGACAGGGGGATGTACAGAGAAGGCTCTGTACGTCCTATCTATCACAGCTGCACAATGAGGCATCGTGTGTACACTACAGTAAAGTCAGTCCCTTCAGCAAAAGTTCAAAAAGAACGGATTAAGAATAAGTGACATTCAGTAAAACTAGGTAATTCATTATGGAACTTTGTACCACTCCCTAAGTGTGCTTTTAAAAAAGAATATTTAATTCCACTTAAATTTTAAAATACACAATTTTCATGTGAAATATTGGCAATCCTCCCCAAGGAAATCCTCACAAAATTGTCTTTCTTATCCCCATTGCATTCTTACTTTCATGAAAAATTAACACAGCTTTTGCTCCTGCCTGGATTTATTTTCATTGCAAGCATTTTTAATTCACAATTACAATTAACCCCAAAGTGATTAATACCAGAGTAGACTGCAGGGGTACTAAGGGAAGGGGTGTAAAACCTGGATGGCTGAAATGAAGCCATTCTCATGTCCTATGCTACAAAAATAGTAAAATAAGAAAAGTGGTATGAATGGATCACTACTAGCTGCCTAGCCAGTAGTCAAACAGTGGATAGTGTATGATGTAAAGTTTACGTCATGGGTTTTCAGGTACACAGGTTTTCATCTCTGCTGGTAAGAAAAGATGGAAAGCATAAAGAGGAACAATCTCCATGTCTGAATGGGATAGGGGAGAAGGGCAGCAGGCCTGTGCTAAGCCTGAGAGCTGAAAAAGGGAAAATAATTTTGTTTATTACTCTGAAACATTGCACAATGCAGTATTCTGAACATCTCAACCAAAACCATACATTAATTGGTCTGAGGCAAACAGGAACGCAATGTAGAAATCTTGAGGCATAAGCTGGACATTAGAAGCACAAGAACTGTCCTACAAAGTCACAGTGCTTTGAAAGTATTTTCTTTTATCTTTCACATGATGCTGCAGAGGTGTTTGGTCTATTTCACTGTTGGCTGGGAATTTTCTCAACAGGCTGCAGGTGGCTCAATAGTTTGGTCACTTGGTCTCTGCATGGAGTCAATGAGGGCAGAGGCAAGAAATGCTTCTAAATACCTGGTCTTGAGGTAAAAGATCTTTTGTTTCAACTTTCAGCACAGGAAATGTGAAAGAGATTTCAGTTTATGTGTTTATCTTCTATAATAGTTTCTTTTCTGACAGAGCTTCTGGAAATCAAAGGTAGATAGATGGTTGTCAGCATTCCTGTTTCAGTTCCAACACACTGCATCATATATCATAGCTTGAAAGCTATTATCAAGTACCTTGATAAAGTCAATTTGGTGACAATTTCTCAAATGATGGAAGACCAGTCTCACTTTGTGTCTGAGTACATGGGTATATGCTTCTCACTCAAAATGTGAGAGGCAGAAGATGTGACTGAGAGTGATATGCATTTTATAGAGATGGTGGGGTTTTGGTAAATTTGTTCATGAGGAAAATGCTTTTAACATATGCAGGTTCTGAAAGAAAGGTACATGTGGAAAAGATAACAGAAGAACAGAGGTAAACAATCTTTGTTCATTTTCTGAATGGTTCATTTGTCAAGCATCCTTGTTCAACCAGAAATTGGCCACTTCCTTTGCAATAAATTAGATAAATAAATGTGCTGTTTTTTGCTAGGGTAGAGTTAATTTTCTTCACAGTGGCTAGTACGGGACTGCGTTTTGGGTTCGTGCTGAACACAGGGGTGATAATATACAGGTGTTTTTATTATTGCTGAGCAAGGCTTGAACAGAGCCAAGGCCTTTTCTGGTTTTTGTACTGCCATGCTGGCAAGAAAGTTGGGGGTGCATGGGGGGTTGGAAGGAGACACAGCTGGGATACCTGATCCCAAGTGACCAAAGGGATATTCTGTATCATGTGGCATCATGCTTAGTATATAAAGCCAGGAAAAGAAGGAGGAAGGGGAGGATGTTTGGGGTGATGGTGTTTGTCTTCCCAAATAATAATTACATGTGATGGGGCTCTGCTGTCCTGGGGATGGCTGAACACCTGTCTGCCCATGGGAAGAAGTAAATTAATTCCTTGTTTTGCTTTGCTTGTATGCATGGCTTTTTCTCCATTAAACTCTCTGTATCTCAGCCCATGAGTTTTCTGACTTTTATCCTTCTGCTTCTCTTCCCAGTCATGCTGCTGGGGGAATGAGTGGCTGTGTGGTGGTTGGTTGCTGGCTAGGCTTAAACTGCAACAGTAAATAAAGATTTGTGTGTGAGACAGAAACTAGAAAAAAGAAGGAACAATTGTCTTTCCTTTTTAAGGGCGATGTCTCTAGTTTTCATAAAACAACAAGAGCAAAATATTATGGTTGACAGAAACATTTTCAACTTAAAGACAGTTCTTTCAAGTGAGCTTTGATTTTTGGGTATTTTTTTTAAGAGGAAAAAACCACAAACAATAATATTTGCATCTCTGCTATAAAATTTTTAGACGTTACATGACAGATAGAGGATATCTCATGATCAAAGTTTCTCATATGATCACTTCCCAGTATGAGATTTAGAATAATTTTATGTCTGTTTCAAGGTTTACAAAAAATAACACAGTGCGTAATAAAAGGATAATTTTTTTTAAAGCAGATCATGATTTGTATATGTTTTCTATGTATCAAAATATTTTAGTTTTCGAAGCTCTTTAACAATTATTCTGCTGACTACATATTGATAATATTTGTCAGTTCTGTAAAGTTTTTTTAATTTTATTTTGCTTGTGGTGATGAGAAATAAAAACAAACAAACAAAAATGACAGTGAAGCATTGTAAATGTTTTCCATTTAGCATTGTTGTGCTATCTATACTTATTTGATAGCTGGCTGGATTTATTTGTCTCAATGGAAAATATTTCTTAAAACAATTTTGAGTTAGAGAATACTTTCTGAAGATTACAGTATGAATTTTGCAAACAGACAGAAAAAGCCTTAACAAAATATATCTGCGCATCAAAATGATCTGAGATGATGAAGGAAAATTACACTGTTGTCAAAACACTATTCAGTATTTGACAGCACTCATTTTAGTGGTAGAATAGAACAGCTTGTTTGACCAAAACCTACAGAAAATTTTTAGCTATTTGACACATTATTTTTTGCCATAAACCAGCTTTGAGTGAGCTGCCAATCATTTATACCTTGTAAGAGACAAGAAAATATCCCATACAACAGTGAAAGTCAGTGATTCATATCTTTCAAACCAAACTTCTAAGAACACATTTATTTTGGGAATAAATGATAGAATGTTTCTTTATGTTTGATGTGCATAGGGGATGCAAGCACTAAACAGGAATTTACTGCTGAATTTAAAAAAAAAAAAAAGAATTTTTGGCTTCCAAATTGTGCTAGTTTTGACGGGGATAGTGTTCTTTTTTTCCCCACAGTAACTAAAATGGACCCATATTTTTGATTTGTGCTGAAAGCAGGGTTGATAACATAGGGATGTTTTTGTTACCACTGAGTAGCGCTTACACAGAACCAAAGCCTTTTCTGCCTCTCATCCCACCCCACCAACAAGGCAGCTGGAGGTACACAAGGATTTGGGAGGGGACACAGCTGGGACAGCTGATCCCAACTGACCCAAGGGACATTCCATACAATATGCCATCATGTTCAGCATGTAGAGCTGTTGGAAGAAGGAGGAAGGGGGTGGATATTTGGAATGATGATGTTTTTCTTCCCCAGTCACCATTATACAAGATGGAGCACAGCTCTCCTGAAGATGGCTGAAGAGCTGCCTGATGCTGAGAAGTGACAAATTAATTCCTTGTTTTGCTTTGCTTGTGTGCACATCTTTTGCTTTCCCACTAAACTGTCTTTATCTCAATGCATGAGTTTTCTCACTTTTGCTGTTCCGATTCTCTCAACCATCCTGACACCGGGGTAGTGAGCAAACAACTGTGTGATGCTTAGTTGCCAGCTGGGGTTAAACTATGACAGGCATTCAGTAACCTAGGCATTTAGTAGGAGATTGACTCTATGTGGAGGTCTACTTAATTTGACCTGTTAGCCTTCCCATGCTCTGCTGTGGAAAAATAGGGGACTTATTCATTCATCATTTCAGCCAGAAGAGAGTATCCTTAGCACAGATACCATGTAACAGTGCTGCAAACTTTTCTAGGAATCTATGGAGTTTCCTCTACATCTTGGTTTAGTAAAAATTACTCCTACCATACTTCAGCTAGATCAGTTACATCACAGTTAGAAAATCCTAAAGAAATGCAGAACATACTCAACATGTTTCTCCCTTTATTCTTTTTTTCTTCACACCTTCATTGTTCAGCACAAACTATTCATAGTACTGTAATGTGCATGTGTGTCTGTGTATGTGAATAAATTTCTTTGTTGAAAAAAAGATGTCCTGATAGTGCTTTCGGAGGATGGGCAGCAGCAGATGAGAGGAACATAAGGTAATAATTAGAAAATTACAAGCAGCAGTGGTGATAAACAGTGGGCACAGCTGTCAAGCTTTTTGTGAGCAGCAAGACAAAGGTATGTTTTAACAAATTACTTGATTATGAATATTTAAAATAAATGGAAAGGAGGTACGTCGCTAGAGAGACTACCACTTTTGAAGGAAAGAATAGCAGATAGTTGTGGAAAGTAGTCAGTCAACAGTCAAATCAACTAATCCACTAGTTCAATGCTAAAAAGTATTTATTTTTCCTGTATCTAGAGAAAGTATTTGTTACTTTTATTATTATATTTGTTGGTTTACTGAGAAAATAAAGAAGAAAGCAGTCTTTACCAGACTGCTCACAGTCTGGTCTCTCAGAGAGGCATTTTATTATGAATGCATAAAGAATGTGTGAAGAAGGACATACAATAACGCTCTCAAAGATGTTGGCAAGAATTTGAATAAGAGGTAACACATGGTAACACAAACAGCATATAAGTAAAGGTAATCAATTCTCCTCTCCCCTCCCACCTCCTCTTTTTCTCTTGCTTTTTCTTCAAAAAAAACCCTTAAAAAAAAAACAACAAACAAACAATTAATGCTGTCAACAAAGCACCAAGAGGTACATCTTTATCGTGTTTTCTGAAGAGCATCAAGATGGGTAGCTAAGCTGTACATGAACCTCCAAAGTCTGTGCTTCTACCCATCAGCATATGTGGCTTCTGAAGACAACAGACTTCAGGCATTTGGTCAGGCTGTCCATAGACAGTGCACGGTTTTGATAGACTGTCCCTGGCCTAGCTGAATGGGGGCAGGTCTAGCTGAACTAGTCCTGGCCTTTCTGGAACTACACTGTATTATTTGCTGGAAAAGAGGAATGACTTTGGTAACAGTCACAGGAGGTTGCATAGGGGAACAAAACTGGAAAAACACTGATAACATCTAAAATATTCCAAGTTGCAATAATTTGAGTATATAAACATGTTCACGGAAATTAAGACAGAATTTCCATTGCATATTTTAACAGTTAAAAATTGGCTTTTAGTGAAAATTGCAAGAAAATGTCCATGTTTTCCATTGGATAGGAACTCAGAAATACTGAACCACTTAATTTTTTATAATTTTGTGTCACTTTGATAAGATAAATCATAATCAAATATATGAGGTTAACTATAATTGTGAAATATATCATATATCATGAAAGTAATATGAAGCATTTAACTGGCAAAATAGAAAATTAATTTTGTAGGTATACCCTTTGTAAGTTTGCAATCAGGGTTTTTTTGTTTGGTTTTTGTATTTGTTTTTTTTTTAATACAAAATATTTCAGAGTTCTCACAGTACAGTCAGCTTAGGAAGATTTAACATACTTAGAGATCACAAATTTTGTAAAGTCCTTCATTTTATGGCTTTCTCTCACTTTAATACAGCTCTATCTCTACAGTATTACAGCATCAGAAATAGTAAGTGAATGTTACTGTTATGATGGAGATGTCTTTTTAAGCAAGGAGGACACAGTTTAATACTTTCAACAGAACATAGCTGGAAACATGAAAGTTTGTGCTATCTTCAGTTATGAAATTGGGGAAGGTAATAACTTCAAATCCTAATCAAGTGATTTGTGCCACTTTTTTCATTGGCAAAATGGAAGTAGAACTCTTAAATTAACAAGGAGGGAACAGGGAAATCTTACCAATGCAAATGGCTTTTGTGTGATTTCCATGGTTGATGTGCTACTGTTCACTATTGCACAGCTCAAAAGATGCTACAAAAATCCAGAATGACTGACAAACATTGTTGGGAGTGTGGAAATTTTTAACTATTACACAGCAAAAGACTGTGACTGTTTTTACACTATCTTTACATTTCCTCCCCAGCTCCCCCAAGTCCCTGTCATTCATTTTCTCTGTCAATTGAAATATTTCATGAATTTTGCAAGAATCAGTCTCCAGGGCAGCAACAGCAATGGACGCAAAATTAGATCCCCTGGAATGATAATTGCACATTTGTGATTAAAGCGTATTTATGTTGATGGCATTGTTCAGAGTTGTATTTGACATGTATATGAGACAGCCATAATTTATTTAATCTGTGCATCAAGAAATATTTGCAAACAGATCTTCAAAACATGCAACAAAAATAACAAATGAGATCTGAGTGGGATATTGTAAATAGAGGTGCATTTGGACAAGAGACAATTTTTTGAGACCACATGCAATAAATTTTCTATGCTTATTTCTAAATCTAGGAATTTCTTCCCTCCTAAAGCAGAGATTGGGAAAGGGAGGAACATATTATATGAAATTTCCCAAAACAACTGAGAGCCAATTCTTGTCATACTCTATATAAAAAATGAAGGAATACTTGATGCAGACTACACAGGTACCTGACTGTACAGGTTAGGTTTACATTTACTGATAGCACTTACCAACCTGTTACAAGTTCATTACTTACCCTGAAAAATGATGAAAGCCATGTTTTTATCAGGGGTGGTGGGGCAAGCAGGGAACTCTGCAAATATGTCCACCTGGTCTAAAAATGGAAATGCAATAGTGCATTGGCTTCATAAGGCTGAACAATTCATAGCAAAATGGACAAGGAAGACTGGAATTGTTGCTTTCATACATTAAAGGGTTATGAAAAGACACTGAATATCAGAATGAAGGTCATCATCCCAAAATACTGAAAGTCCATGAGCTAGAATCTGGGTCAAATTCACATCCTTAGAAACACTCAAATTAACTTAGAGAATTATATCTTCTAATATGGCTTCTGTAAAATGATCATGCACATCGCTCCTATTCTGCAATTACAAATTAGTAGATGCCCCTTTATATTTAAAAATCTACTCACTTTTAAGCATATGGTTTGCTGAATAGACTGGACTCAGTAAAAGTTCAAAGCTCAGCAAAAAAATCTTTTTTTCTATTGAAACAAGACCTAGTTGAATGCCATGCAAGATGCAACATTACATTTTTTAAACTACTTATCTTACCCAGTCAAATTTATATTTATCAATGTGTATACATAATGAATACTTTTGGGGTTTTTTTGTCAGTTTTTGAAGAAGTGCCATTATTCCCTGCTGTCTGCGTCAGGCACACTCTGCCTTTGAGAGTGACAGCTCTTGACACTGTACATTAGTTTCATTATTGACTTAATGCTGAAGTGGTTTCTGAATAGAAAATTGCCAGGATAGTTTAATTTTTTAATGTTCTGTGGCTTATTATTCATATTTATGTATAAGAAAAAACTAAAAGAAATGGAAGATATAGCCACTCATGCTAAGAAAATAAACTCCTTCCATCAAGTTAAAATATGTCAAAGCCACAGAAAGTGCAGGGACTAAAACTCCAAGTGAGGATATAAGACATAACATTTGCAAAGACAAATTATAATGTTCTCAAAAAAAAACATTGTCTTGAAGCAACAATAGCAACAACACCAATTAAGCAGCAACTGAGTTTCTTTAGATGTGAGTTGAATGCCATAAAAGACATTGTGTGCTTGATCTCTTGACGTACTGAGCAGCCCCATCTCTTGTTGATTGGTGCTCAATATCTTACAGAAGCTGGCTCTTTAGGGAAGGCTTTCAAAGGCATCAATACCAGCTTGGTGCCTAACAACTACTGACTTCCAAAGAAAGGGATTTGGGCTTCTGACTGACAGATTGTGCCTTTGAAAACATTCCTTCTGAGGTTAACCAACACGAAATAACACTAGTATATCTACAAAAGAAATTAATTCCTTTCCACTTCCCATTAAGCCGTTAACTATATTTCTGCTAAGAATAGTCCCTGCTGTAACCTACAGGAATACATACTTTTTGGCAGTCAGCTTAAGCAAAATGCTTATTTTTCTTCTTGTTATTTACCATGCCATCTGGCATTATGTTTAAGATGGAAGTAAAATTAAACCCAACCTCTTATTAAAAATGATCCCATCTTTGACATTGAGATGCTCCACACCTCCATGTCCCCACTACTTGAAGTTTGTTGTTGGATATCTGGCGTTTTAGAAACCTGAATGAAGAATATCCATTGAAATTGAGTTTATACATAATTTATTTTCACTTTAACAGAATGTGTCCTTTAATTAAAATGTGAAATTAGAAAAAAAAAATTGAATTTTAAATTTAGATTTCTTTTACCAGTTCATAGTAAGCTTTTTTTTTTTTCCCTTGAAAAGAAAAAACTTAATTTTTTATACTGTAAAAAATAATCTAGGTAGCAAAGAATGGGAAATACATGTGTGCACTTTTTAAGCTAAGTAAGCATAACTGGTAACTTTACATATTATTTTTAAGATAAAATTACTGCATCCAAGATACTTGATTAAAACTTTGTATTATGAAAGCCTTTACAAAGCGCTTTTCACATGAAAACAGGTGAGTCAAACAACATGAGCTCTGATCTACTAGCCAGTACTTATTTTGCAAAAGTTTTCTTTCTCTGAGCTTTTCCTCAAGGTTATGTTATAGCTTTTATTTTTTCCTGCTTCTCTTTTCCTTTTTTATAAGCACATCTATACTTTCTTCAGAAAGAAAATCTAGTGGAAAATAAGGATACTATTTGCTGGCACATGCCTCTGTTTTGGGGTTTAAAGTATCCCAGTCATAGACACTGAGTCTATTGTTGTTTCAACTATAGCAGTCACACGGAATTTTAATTATTGGACATATTTTTCCTGAATGAAAGGTGGATTGGATCCCTCGGTTCTTACAGATTTAAGTCAACCATGTGATGTGGATAAAGAAGGCCACTTAATTATCTGTAGCACAAACAATTTCTAGGCCAAGTGGAATACATTTCTCTATGAAATTGTTGTGAAAGCCAAGTCTAATCCTTAGGAAGAGGTCTGTTCTAATCCATTCTTTGTGAAATCAAACCTAATACAGGCCTAGTGTAAATCCAACATTATGAGAGGGAGATGATGGTGGGGATTAATGCTGTGCCAATAAGTGATTCTTCAATTTGGTGGAAAAGGGAAAAAAAAACAAAACAAAAAAAACTAACAACAAAGCTCTCTTATGTCTGTCCAAGGTAGAATATTTTGCTTATTTCTCCTGACTGATTCAATTATCCTATGTGATATAATTAAAGCAGTGAAGAATCCATCAACATAGTGACAATGTTCTTTCTATGTGCTTTGAAGGAAGGAAAGTATTCACTTCTTCCAATACCAATCTCGTGATTAGGCTAAAATAGAATTACAACTCAGGAAATACAGAAACTGTCTTACAAACTTTGTCTGAAAATACCAGATATTTTAACTTGAAAACTACTACCATTAAATCTGCATTTCCAATTTGTGTTCTGAAAATTCATGTTAGAGAAAAAAATAAAAACAGAGTTTTGGGTTTTTTTTCTTCTAAATGTTATTCAGAGCCTGATATTTTCCAGTAAATTCCTTCTAAAGGAACACACAAACAGACCTTTGGGCCCATACTGATTCACAAAAGATGAGTGTTTTGTCATGGAACAAATTACAGTAATTTGTATTGTAGCAAAATACTGTGCAGTAATTAGCAAAGGGAAATCCCTAGAAAGTTCTCACAGGACAGGGTTTATTGGATGAATGCCTTTAGTATCTAATTTAGGGATCCTTGTATTGACAGGAAGACAACTTTTTATAATGCATTATTGATAAGTGCAAAAGCTGAGTTGTGTTGAATTTTAGGTCTACTCGCTTTCCCTATAAGTTAATTTTAATGAAATACAACTTACCATTTGTTCCCCACAGGACTATCTATTTTTAATTAGTGTGCGATTATAATTTAGTATACATTATGATATTATTTATGGCATTTAAGCAGGAGGACAAGAAAATGAATAGGCCATGACTATTTACTGAAGTTACTCATTTATTTACACTCTTTGTTGAATTTATAAGGTCAGGAAGACTAAGAGAATGCATTGGCTGTATGTAGTTGCAATTTTAGCAACCTCAAGGAAGTATATATTTGAAGAAAACACTTCAAACATATGGGAATATCTTCCTCTTCATTTTCATAACTGCAATTTTTGCCTTTCAGGTATGTTTTCAACTCCCATTTATAACTGGATTATGGATTGATAACTATTATAAACACGCTATAGATATGAGTTGTGTTTGTTATTGAGGACTGCAAAAAATCTCAAATAGCTGTTGCTATGAGCAATGTATTGACTTCTTTATCTCTACAACATTCAGTTAATGGCATGTTAAAAGAGTTTTCTGTCCTATTAAGCCTTTTATGATTGTAGTCACATTTCTCAATTTTGATACAAAGGCTAACTGGTTTTAGGAGGGCAGATGTCTCTCTGAGTGTTGGCTGGGGTGAGATCTGGGGGTTGAGAAAAGTGTAAACCAGACATATTTTGATGGAAACTACGACTAATGAGAAGAAAGGAAAAGGAAGGAAAAAGGAAGGAAAAAAGGAAGGGAGGGAGGGAGGGAGGGAAGGAAGGACGGAAGGAGGGAAGGAGGGAAGGAGGGAAGGAGGGAAGGACGGAAGGAAGGAAGGACGGAAGGAAG
>JAWWTY010000077.1:96739478-96761456 GCA_035222235.1 Margarornis squamiger | reverse complement strand
GTCTCACAGGAAAACGCGCCTGTACCTGAGGCTCCATAAACTGACCTTGCCCCAAGAAAGAGTCCACTAAATAAGAAAGAGGGACTCCTGCCTGCCTAAAATCTGTCTCGCATAGGTGGACAGTCTGCCTCTTCCACTCGGTTTCCCACATAGACAATTGAGTAACTGTCTAACTAATACAACTGTAAAACTATCTAACTAAAACAAAACTGTATGGGAGCTGCAACCCTCACTGTTCAAAGCGTGTGGCACTGTGTCCATTCATGGAAGCCCCCTTCTTTTACTCCGTCAGTTGGGTCTCCTCCCACATGCACCCATCACTGGAGGATGACCATGACAAACCAACCTTTAGATAAACTGGTTGAATCCTGCCACCTGTTGTATCTGTGACTGATATCTTTCACAAGCTGTTTTCTGGCTGGATGAGGGGAAAAGGACAATAAGAAGCAGATCCTGCTAAGGTGGGGTGATGGCTTTTATTGTGCTAATTCCCACTAATAAGGCTCAGCTGGTTCAACTGCGCAGGCATGAGAAGCAGGGCCAAACAGCTTTCATGTTTTAGAAAGGGTCATAAATCATCAAAGACCCCTGAAACATCTCCAGACTCATTTCTGAAGCTTTTCATCAGAGGACTGCACATGATCCACAATGTTACATCAGACAATGTAAACAATTCCCCACCAGTGGAGGTACCTGGATGTTCCCACCCGAATCTGAATCTATATTAACCCATTGAACTCTATGTTTTGTGGGCTTCCCCCACCCCTGATGGATCAAGACTGTGACTATCAGTCGGACCAACAGACATCCAAATTGTAACAACTAAGTCTCATCACTGGATCTATGGGTGGTGGTATCTTTCCTCTCCACAGTCTACTCTTGTCCTTCCTTTCTTTCTTTGCCTTATGTATTTTCTTGAGTGATATCTTTGTACATTTATATTGTTATATTTCTATAGACAATAACCAAAATGGCTACATACCTCCTTTCCATTGCAAGCAAAATATTCTAAAATAAATGTGGCTTCATATGTATAAACACTGGTCGTTCAGTGTTGTTTCACTGTAATCCATCCCAAGGGATCTAGTAACAAGAACCTCAGTTACCCTACCTCAGGTATAGGTTGCAACATTATATCACAATTTTAGAGATCCTTGCTCTCTCTTCCAGACTTTTTAGTGGCCAACTCACATTTAATATTCCCCATAATGTGGGCAGCTAGAGTCAGAAAAGGTGGAAAGCACCTCCGTGCATGATAAATGGAATTATTTGCCTTCAACACAGATTTCCTAACTTGCCAGGCAGAGTAAAGGATTGAATTTCTTACACATCTTCCTTTTATTAACTTCTGAATATGCTGAATATTCATTTATGGAGGGAAAAAAAAAAAAAGAAAAGAAAAGAAAAAACATCTCCACTTATTTTTCTGAATCAATACATATGGGATGATGTAGGACCCTTGAGAAACCCACAGCACTTAGTAGAGTATATGTATCTCTATTTTGCTCTACTGTTTATACAATTTTCTGTGGATTTTACCTTACATCTCCTACTGACTGTTCAGACTCCAGCTAAATTTTAGGAAATTCCTAAAAAGTTTGCTTTCTCCTATCCATTGTTGAAGGCACTCTAAATTAACACTCTAACATATGCAGCATGTAAATATGTGGGTGTTACAGAAATTCAAAGGCAATTCAGTTAAGAAATGACATGCCAAGGAACTCAAGAGCTGCACTTCCAATGGCTTGTTTTTAGTGATCTGCAGTAAGGTCTTCATGAAAGTGTTTGGTAAGAGACTAAAAGGGCCTTTGGACACTAACAAGTCATGACAGCTAGCAGGATTCATAAGTAATTTATCAGTCACGGGTCATCTGGAGATTGTAAGTCAGGTTCTGAAGAGGACAGCTGCAAGTATATCTTTTATGGAGTGTAAAAAAATCCTTGATTTAGTGAAAGTAGAAAACAGTCTTGGAAGCTTTGTACAGAATACTTTAGGAGATGCAATGGACATACTTAAAATGTTTATTCTAGTTTGAAAGGTAAGTACCTTTCCAACAAGCACAACCTTTTCAAATAGGAACTTTTTCAGAAAAGTCATTGTATGATAATCTTGAAACAATCACAAGTCTCACAGAAACCATCATATACTTATTCTAAAACATAGCTAACCCCCCTCCTATTTACTACAGTAAAAAAGAAAATTCTAGAAGGGAGGGTTAGGACAACCAGGATGGATTTTTCAGAATATCTTATTCATTTAAGCTTTGTAGACACTTTTGTCACTTCTTCCATTTAATTTCTAAAAAATATTAAAGCAACTATGAGAGTACAGAAACTCAAGGAACAAGGAATGTTGACTCAGAATAAATATACAGAAGATTAGACACAATGATCAGGTTAACATGAATAAAAGAACAAATACAGTGACAGTTAAATTTAGAAGTTGTAAAAACAAATTAGCTGCCTTAATATGGCAGCCTTACCTAATGAAATATAAAATGTAGATATTATAGCTAAGATGTGAAGGGAAATAATAGGGCTTTTTTTTTTTTTTCCTAAAGAATTAAAGAGGAGTTGGTAGGTAGTATTCCTCATATACTTCTCAGTCAGGGTTACTTTGTATTTAAGAAGATAGTAAATATATGAAAATATGCACTTTGAAAAAGACTAAGATCAACCCGCCATTGTTCTTGAGTAAATATGAACCTACTTTAAAAGATGCTGAACATTCTTCACTGCTGTTTTTATATAACATTGTCATAATAATATTAGGAAGCAGAATGATGATGACATTAGAACTGTTCTCCTGAAAGAGACATAAATTTCAACCAGTTTAAGTCTTTAAAATTGTCTGGAAGACATGGTAAGGGAACATAGCAAGAGAACACTGAAGTGGAAAAAAAAATGGAATAATTTGATTCAAATACACATTTCTGGTTGTTCATTCTCTAGTAATCTGGATGCATTCTCTCTGTAATTTTTGTTTACTCAGGAAAAGCTTTGCAATATGATAATCAGTACTTTCTCCCCATTTGGCAAGGATTTCAAATGTATATTGACTCATAATGTAACTTGCTGGTTTAGTCATTAATACTCATTGCTGAAAGCCTTTCAAATGTAGAAATTGATAAAGATATATAATAGATATTTTATGGAATTATGTTGCCCTGTATAGATCAAATAGCAAGTAGAGCTGAGAAATACAACCTGCAACTTCTGATGAATAATACACAGAAGGCCTAAGTCTGCATGCTTTCAAGTGGAATAGGAATGGAGCTGTGAGGCCAGGTGTAAAATCACTGATTCATATATTAATTTAGGCAGGAGAGCACTCCTGGAAGTCAGCTAGTCCAACATCCTGCTCAAAGCAGGTCCAGTTATGTCATGTTGCTTAGGGCCTTGTTCTGTCAAGGTGTGAGTATCTTCCAAGACAGAATCTATAGCCTCAGTGAGCAACATGTCCCTGTGTTTGACTACCCTTAGGGTGATATTTTTATTTTTTTTTTTTCATTTTATCTAATCATATCTCCCTGTTTATACGAGTAGAGGCAGGATGTAATCTGACTGGCTGTCTATGCTTAAGTAACAAGAGCCTGCTGCAAGATCCCGGTGTTTGGAAGGAAGCAATCAATAGGAAAGCAAGTGATCATCTGCATCCACAAAAGGATGGTGAAATACTTCTTCTCAGCTGAATTCTTTAATTCATTTTTATTTTGTGTTAATGACTTTAAGATTTCCATTAAACTATTCATCTTAATCTAAAGGAATAATATATAATGAGTTCTTTTTTAAAAGAGCCTTACTTGGTAACTTCCTGAAACAGGCACAGGGTAGTGAAGTCCATAGCGTAAACGCACGGAATGTTCAATTTCACCATTCTTAGACAGGGCCACATTGGCAACAAAGTCTTTCACACAGCTGCCACTTCAGTTTCCCTTCTATCAGAAACCTCACTGAAAAGGGAACAGACCATAACTGGGAGAGTTTAAGCCAGGGATGACACTAGTAAATGAAATTAAAGATAGTGAACAGGGCAATTCAGAGCATGCACTTACCTTCCTTGAGTATTCAAAAAGGAAATTGAAAGAAGCTGGAGAGCATTTAGTGAAGCTGAAAGGCAAGAAATTAGTTTAATGAGATTTATACAATGTAGTGCCTATGTAGAATTTAATACCTCCAGATACTTCAGATTAAAAATAGGATGAAAAAAAAGTGTTTAGAAAGATAACCGTTCATTTTGCACTGCAATGGCTTTGTTTTTTTTCTTTATCCCCCACCCTCTCCCCTCCCCCCCCCCGCCTATGATTAGGGAGTGTTTCTTATTCTTTAAGTCATACTACAGTCTAAATTTCCTGTTGTAAAGAGGAATTTCATACTCTATAAGGTCAGGTCATTTGTGATTGTTCAGAAAATTGGATTATTATTTTCTTTTTACTTTCTCTTTTTTTTATTTTGACTGTTATCTGTGAGAGGAGACCTGACTAGATGAGCTAGTGATCTCATCTAATGTGATTACCCCTACATTTCTGACTAAAGACAATGATATAGCTTCTGCCTAACATTAACTGTGTCTGAGGTTACAAAACAGAAGAGACTAATAGTTTCAAAGAATAGTTCCTTACAAACCATTAACCACTAACCATTAACCATTGTTGAAGAGCTGTGCAGGTCAGCACAGTTTTTAGCTTTGACTCAAGGGCAGATTAAAGCACTATAATAGAAGGGAAGTGAAAATAAAATTGCAATAAGAGAAATGTGTGTAGTGTGTGATGTTTTCCAACAAACGCTAGTGAATATTTATATTTGCTATGCTTTAAACTAAAACGTGATTGACAAAGTTGATCATAGTGATGCCTTAAGGTTTGGTGTGTATTTTGTAAATCTTTAGAGTTTTAGAATTATAGGTTTTCTTGCTCACATATTAAGTGGTGTTAGAAGTTACTAAAGTAATTTTCTCACATATTCATAAGCTTTCTGAAAGTCATGGTGTTTTGTAGAGACACCTGCAATATAACTTGAAGACAAAACAACAGAAAAGCCCAGAACCCTTGGAGCTGTTCCAGGGGGGGCAAAGATTAAGACCCTGGTGGGTTGGACGCCAGGGGAAATGGGAACCATGATTGGTTATAGATATCTTATATGTTAATTATTAGGAAGATTATAAAAACTGTAAACTCATGGGGGGCAAGGTTCTCTGGGGATCGTCGGTGTTCTTCGGTGTTCTTTGGGGGATCAACATGCATGTAGGCCTTGCTCCCAATAAAGGTATTTATCTATCTTTCTCCATTAATGTTTCTCTGAGCAGCTATCTTCCAGGATTTTAGGCATCAATAGAATATTATGATTATTAATAAAAGTGCATGATGTTATTAAGAGGTGCTTGATACTGATGAGCTGGAAATTTATCTTCTCTCCATTTTCTTTGATGGGACTTCTATTGCATTATTTTGGTTTTCCAATGTAGGAACAGTTTGGCTGCCCTAAGAGTTGGATTTTCATGGAACTTCATTGTGAAGAAGTATGCCTTTCTAGGCCAATCTTCACACATATTTTTCTCACTTATAGGATTGAGTTATTTAAATTCAAATTGCAGGCTGTTGTAACCATGGACCTGATTTTGGTGCCATTTACTCCACAGCAACACAGTAATGTCTGAACATAAAGAGTGGCCATGGATATTGGGCTTATTGTAATAAGATGACAATCAGGCATAAGACAACTGTATTCACTGTATGTATACTCTGAAACCAATTTCATTACATCCTGTTTGGCATGAAAAAAATGGCAGTCAAGAGACCAAGGCAGGGGAGCACTTCGTGACCTAATCATGAATACAGAACATTTACACAACATCCTTCACAGAAAGTCATAGGATGATTTATGGCTCTAACTAAACTAAAAGCAACATCAATCAAAAGGATTTTAATTTTTAAACTGCAACACATTCAGTTTCTGATTAGGAAGAGGAAGTCAGTCTTCTACATTTGATACATAAAGGCAAAAAACTCAATTTCAAATAATATTTAAAGGTCATCAGTCATCACTCCATGCAAAGTACCTGCTAGATACTACTTTTTAGAACCAAGTTGCAAAGGACGTACTTTTGAGAACATCTTGTAAAACTGATTCTCCCCATCTTTATGAAATCAGGTTGCCCGACTTATTGTCTGTTACTTCTTCCTATGGACTTTTTCTGATGCCGCTTTCCAGTAGAATGACTGTAAATGAGAGACGGGATTACTAGTTTAACTGTATTTCAGGAAATTACAGAAAAGGCTTTGCTTTATTAAGTAAAGCGTAATACAAAAGGCTCCATGGAAACCAGCATCCTGGTTATGAAGCCTGCACCAGCAAAAACAGCAGGTGTGGACAAGCCCACTGACTTGAAAATATACATCATATACATTTTCAGCTTCAGAAAAATAACTACAGCTGAATTTAATTACTGAGCTACATTATTATTATTGCTATTACTATTAATTATTATCATGATATCATTGTAATCATTGTTTATGTTGTTATTTTAAAGTAGATCCTGGAAAAAAAAAAAGTAGGAGTCTTTTTTATAATTTGCATGTGCCCAGGTTTTAGCGGTTGAGTGGGACAGCAGGGTTGCCTCTGTGAGAATAGACCAGGGGCTGCTCTGTGCCCAAACCAGACAGTTCCATTCACCTCCAATAGAGTCATCGCAGGGTATGATGGAACCCCTTAGCCAAGATGGTGGCGTCTCTGGGAAAATATGGTTAAGAAAGAGTAAAAACTTTGCACATCAGCTGTGAGTTAAATGAATGTGAGAACAACAGCCCTGCAGGCACCAGGGTCAGTGAAGATGGAGGGAGAGAAGGTACTCCAGGAGCTAAAGCAGAGATTCCCCTGCAGCCCATGGAGGACCACAATGGAGAAGAGATCCACCTGCAGCCTATGGAAGCCTCCACACCACAGCTAGTGAACATGCCCTGAAGAAATCTGCAGCCCATCCAGAGCACACTCAGGAGCAGGCTCTGGGCAGAGGGTGGGGACCCATAAAGAGCCCACGCAGGAGCAGGCTTTCTGACAGGAGCTGTGTCCTGTGGGGAAGTCACAGTGGAGCAGCCTGTTTGTGAAGGACTGTACCTGGCAGAGAGGAGCTGTGCTGAAGCAGTCTGTGAAGCACTGCAGCCTGTGGAATGAGCCTGCACCGGAGCAGGAAAAAAACATGAGAAGGGAGGAACTGCTGTGGCCTGACCAGAAGCCCCATTCCCCATACCACTGCTCTGCTTGAGGTGGGGGGGGAAGGAGGTAAAGCAGTCATGAATAAAAGAGTAAAGTTGAGCCTGGTATGAAGCAGGGTGTGGGGAGTTAGTTTGTCTCTGTTTCTCACTATCTTATTCTAGTTTTAATTGGCAATAAATTAAATTAATCTTCCTCAAGTTCAGTCTGTTTTGCCCTTGACAGTAATTAGCAGAGAATCTCCCTATCTTCATCTCAACCCATGAGCTTTTTGATCTTAGTTTTTGCTCCATCCTATTGTGGAGGGGGAGTGACAGAGTGGCTGGGTGGGCATCTGACAGCCAGCCAAAGTCAATACACTACAGTTTTAGAACAATTTTAGTAGTGTACTTATGCAACTGAAAAAATGTTAATATTTCTTTTGCAGTTCATACATTAAAGTTTTTTAAATTACTCTTAAACAAGAATGTCATTAAGTATCTGAGATGAATTACAGCTGGTGTTTGTGTTTTCAGCTTCATCAAAGTCCATGAAACTGCTGCCATTCCCATCAGTATAAAATCTGACTGTATTAAAATTTTTTTTCCCTTATCTGTATCTACTAACAAACCTAGGGGTCTTACATCGCTGAAACAGGATGAAGACTTCAAAAAGAAATCTAGAAACCCACAACATAATCAGCTTCTTTTGAAAAGAAAAGGCTTCTTCACACAGTGCAAATCTTACAAGACTACTTATAATTTATATACATATATATATTTTTTTAATAATAGAATCACCTTCATTGGAAGGTGTCTTGAAGATCGTCTAGTTCCAATCCCTGTGCCATGGACAGGGACACCTTTCATTATACCAGTTGTTATATATATATATATATGTATATATATTTTTTTTTTTATTTTTTTTTTTTTTAGCACAAACCATCCATCTTGGTTTGAAGTAGAAATTGCCTACAATTATAGTACATATGCATAAATCACATACACGTAGTCATTTCTGGCCTTCACTAGAAATTGATCTGACACTGGAGGACACTCACATCTAGTATAGATTGATTTGTATTTAGCTGGAAATGGCAATTTTAAATTAGTGTAAATACATTCCTGATTACAATTCTGTATGCACATATGATATTGTGCATAGACTTTCAGAATATGAAAGTTTTGGTTTTGGTGTTTTTTAAAAATAAAAATAATAGCTGATACACAGAATACATTTACAGGTAATAAAATTTTAAGTTCAAGAGCAGGTCAAATTCTTTAAAGATTTTAGCAGCATTCATTGCTGCCAAGTCCTTTGGGCTGTATAGTCACACATCCAGGATCAGCCTATTTATAAAAGACCTCAATATTTATAATGTGTATATTTATAAATTATACTGTGGTATGGAAGAGAAGAGGCACAGAAGAAAAGAAACTAGAAGACTAACAGTTCTCCACATGCTCTTTGATCAAGCTAGTTATGGCACAATCACATTGCATATCTTTAATGCAACTACAATCTACATGAAAACTGAACTTTTGATTAAGTAGATTCTAGACTAGTGTCCTTCTCTTTGATAGATAACAATTAATATTGCTCTTCCCAAATCAATAAACTTTTAATAGCATCTAATCAGCATTTAAAAGACCCTGATGTCCTGGTTCCAACCAGGAGAGGCTTAATTTTTGCAGTAGCCAGGATGGGGTTGGCTAGGACTCAGACGTTATTCTATACCACCTCACATAATTTTCTGGGGAAAGGGTGCCTTCTGATTTGGGGTAGGGTGGCAGGTGGCTGGGTATTTTTGGACTCTACGTGATATAGGACTGAGCATTCACCTCCCTTGTACACTTTTGTTATTAATATATTTTCTGTTAGTGTTCACTTTCTTATCTTATTGCTGTTTCCAGTAACTTGTTCTTATCTCAACCCATGATCTTTACCTTTTGTGCTTCCAGTTCTTGTCTTCAGCCTGCCACAGGAGAGGGGGAGGAGGAGTGAGTGTCACATGGTTTGTTAGGGTTCAGTGGGAACCCTAAATTGGAGAATACCATTCTTAAACCACAACATGGGCAATGAGCAGGAACACAAACATTTCCATGGTGGCCTTCATGCATGCAGACACCCACAAGAGCATCAAAAGGAAACCAGATTCAGAATGATACTGTGTACCATTACACAACATCTTGGAATTATCCACCAAATGTCTGCTCTATTATTAAATGATTCCTGAACTGGGTTATTGGTTCAAATTTGGTCTTAAAGGTTTTAGAAATAGTATTCAGTCCAAGAACACTTTGATGAATTAGCAGGCAAGTGATCTGGGTGTCCTTGCCCAGAAAAGAAAGGAGGGAAGAAAGGAAAAAAAACATCTCTAAAATTGCTTTGCAAAATTGAATGGAGACTTTATTTTCTATTCTTCCTTTATTGAAAGTTTATTACTTTGTAAGCAGCTATATCTGGGTAAAATACTGAAATGTGATTGAGACACATTTCATTTTGTCAATTGATTAAAACATATTGTGGCAATGAATAAAATTTTAATATACTAATTGAATGTATTTTTCTGACATATTATGATAAGAAACATTTACTATCTTCTTAAATGTCTGAATGTTCCCTTTAGGCCATGTAGGTTTTAATTATTCTACTGAAATTGATTTGGCTCAGCCAATCACAGAACACAGATAATGCATGGAGACTTATGAATACTATATAATTTTTTTTTGCTCATTTATGCAAATCCCTGTCTGCTGATTAGCTAATGGGAGCTAATTTGCATTCTTTCTATACATTTATTTCTCAAGAACTGCAAAGTGAATTTGCAGATTTCTGTTTCATCTGCATTTGCCCATTTGCTCCTGAAAGGACTTCTCCTATGTATTTCCATACAGTATCTAAACAACATGTGCAGCTAAATGAGAGTATAATTTAATAGCAATAAAATAGGAAATCCCTGGGTAATGAAAAGCAAATATATAAATAGAAAGAAACATTCAATTATTTGAAAAGATGTTACAATGCTATTTAAATTAACTATATAAATTAGTACTAGGTTGCTTAGTTTTCCTTGCTTTTCATTCCCCTGTGATTTAGATGAGAAACTCCCCATGTTAGATATTTTTTATTAGTGAAAGATCAATATTTTGAAAAAAAAAAGTTCAATAATAAAGAAAAGTCAGATAACATAATTTGCAAGCACTTTTTTTCTTTTGTGTATGTTTCTTTTCATCAGAATTAGTTTTCACTCATAATTGACAAGTAAAGTCTTTTTTCATTTTAATAATGCTGAATTAAAATGTCTTGGCACTCCTAGAAATGCTGAAACTTGGTAATTCCTATGATATAATAAATAAGTATTTTAAATAGAGTTCTTGAAATATAATGCTTTGTAATGAACATAAAAGTATTTGAATCTGATAGATGAATCTTTAGGTACCTGTCCTATATTTTATTATCAGTGAAAGTCCCATGTATTTGTAAATATACATTTAATTCCTAATTCCTCAGATGACTGAACAACCAAGACATGGATGTGAAAAAACCATCCCAGAAATATTATATTTTTCCATTTCCTTGTGTACGTCTACCAGAATAAATAAATAAAATAAAGGTAACCTTTCTTTTTAACATTGTGACAGTCCTGCATGTCATCTCTGGTCATATCAGTTTAGCTTATTATTTATAAGGCACAGGCTTTATCTGAAATGGAGAAACATGACCCTTCAGAGCAGAGAGAATAAATGAAATGGATGCTCTCAGAAGGTAGGAAAAGGAAATACTGTGTACCAGGGACCAGTATGATGCACAGTGATCTCAACACACAAACTCTACCTGCTATTTGTTTTATCTGATTATGTTTTATTATTTTATTTTATTTCTCTGGCTATGTCACAGAAGAGAAATTTAAGAAATTCAGAAGACAACAGAGGTGGCTTTGCTGTGGCTCACAGTGAGATTCACAAGTGTGAGTCGCTGCCTGAAGAAACCTACAGAAGCATTTTTTACAGTGCACCTTGAGAAGGTAATAAAGGCTGTCATCACTGATAGAAATACAAGTCAAAACTTTAGCAGCAGACAATGAGTATTGTAAGAGAAGAGAAGGGTCTTCACCACCAGTCACGGACTGCTGTGTAAATTTAACCTTATGGATGACTGAGTACCTGGCCCCAAAACATTCCCTGGTGCTGCTGATATAGTGGAACAGGCATAGCCTAAGACATCTTTTGAGTCAGTTTCATAGAGATGGCAGAATTTTCATGTGCATGTGTGACTGCAGGGAAATGCCGGACAACTGGGACACGTCAGAGAGTAACAACTCTGAGCTGCCATTAGAAAACAACTTTCGACGATTCAAAAGAAGATGAAACATTATATCATTATTATCCCAAACCAGCACAACACAAAATGCATGCTATTGCAGTTTGCAGCCTTAAGCTTCTGTGAGAGTCATTAAAGATGCTAATAATATTGGGGTTGTTTTTGTTTTTCATTGGTTTTTTTTTGTTTGTTTGTTTTTGGAGGGGGGTGTTATGGTTTTGTTTTGGTTGGTTGGTTTTTGGTTTTGTTTGGTTTTTGTTAGTTGGGGTTTTTTTTAAATTTTATTAGTTTATAGGCTGGAAGTCTTATATGTGTGAATGCCAGCATACTTTACAAGGATGTAGTTTAAAAGACACAACCCAAGACTAACTTCATACAGTGCACTGGCTGCTTTAAATTTCAGTGGGCTTGGGTGGAATTTTTAGCCTGAACATTTTGAAGCTGTGTGCTCACTTCCCAATGTTCTCTAATGTCACCTTGAGCAAATATGCCCAAAGGAAGCAGATCATTCAGTGAGCCTAAATTAAGGCTGGGGGCGGGGGAAACCCACTTAAGAGCTGTCATTATTTCTTTTCTAAATTGAATGTCCTCCCCATGGAAATAGTAGAAGCCATGTTATATGCAGCTTTTAAAACAAAGTTGAACAAAAGACTGAAAACATTACAATGAGCAGTTCTGAAGTGGTAGTAGATGGATTAGATAGCTGTTAGTTTATTTACTCTCCAATTTTTTTCAGATTGTTATGATTTTCAGAGAGACTAACAAAGAACCACACATTATTTATTTCTCAGCAGTAAAATATCAGGTTGTTTGACTGTAATGAACTATAACTAAAGTGATGCTACTTCAATTTTTAGATGAAATTACTGAGCCAGCTTTTGGAAGGTGCAGACTTTAAGCAGTTTACGAAGTAATTTTAGTAATTTCATTCTGGGCATACTATTAAAGAAAGTTACAATGCAATACAAAGAAATTCATATCCTTTCTGGAGGGATCAGCATGTTAAGTTGCCCTCTTGTTTTCTCCTTTCATTACCAAACTGAAGATAACTGGGATCAGGGTGAAAAGCTTTTCTTTACATTCTGGATTATTTTACAATTGAAAGTGGGAGTGCCACTGGCAATTATGTTCTTTCATGATACTCTTGGAGGCAAAAACTGCAGCTGATATAATATTGCCTCATATTTAAAGGAAATGGTAGGGCCACAGAGCCAGACAAAAAATTTACTTTTAAATGTATATAGATAACTACAAATCACATAATTGTCAGTTTTTCATTTCATAAGGAAACAATTCCTTGCATATTTAAAACTTCTGTAATATTTACAGATTTCTCTCCAAGCTAGAAGATCAGAATTGAATGCCCTAAGGAAAAAAATTAAGCTAACCTGAGAAAAGAAAACAAATTTCCTGTGAAAGGGAAATTTGGGCCAAGGCAGTGCTACAAAAATGAAAAAAAAATATGTTTAGGTGAGAAGAAAAAAACCCACACAAATGGAAATTAAAAAGTCTATAAGCATTTTTTCAACACTGTATGTGGAAAACTTTATGGGAAAAAGAAAATCAGATCAAAAACCGAGAGTATAAAAATGCAGAGAATGAGTTTCATACGTTTTCTTTAAACCTCAGAAGGAGCAAAGCAAACATGAAGAATAAGAATCACTATGAAAGATTCACAAGTATGTGTTAGAACTAATTTTCTGTTTATAAACATCCACCTAATTTCTGCATCTGATTCCTTTTATGTTACTACTGTTGTAGGCTCCTGTGCAGTTCTGAGTCTCTTATGTGCATCTTCCTCTGAATCATTTTTAGCTTTCTAAAATCTACAGTAATTAGCTGTTCATGCTTATATCTTGTTTCATGATACAGTGCTTCTCCTTTGCTTCTCCTTTCAAGTAATTCTTCTCTCCTGTTTATCTAAGATGTTGACATGACTTCTAGCTTTGATCGATGTAGACTGCAATTGGACACAAAACGCTTTGTATCAGCAACCCCTTTTTAAGATTTATAAAAATATAGCCTGAAAAAAGTATTGAAAAAGAAGTTGCATTTATTTAGGCTAACAGCTACAATAAATACCCTAAAAGACCCACCAGCCGAAATAATGAAACCCAGTTTTCGTAAAACACTTAGTCATGTTTTTATGAATTTCACTTGCCTTCAAGAAATAGTAGCCCAAGTTTCAAAATTAATTCACGAATAGTGAACATGGTGGTCTTATTTCTGTGAAAAAGATAATTGTCTTTAATAACACTGCTTTGTAATTCTCAAAAGAAGACTAAAGTGTTTACTACAGGTGAAAAAAATCTCACCATTTGGGGAGACTGTTTCATTTACAGAATGGACAGTTAGAGAACTAAAGGGGTGTTGTTTTCTGATCCAGAAAGTACCAGTCTGAGATTTTCATTAATCATACACTAAAGAGCTTGACTGTTCTTAGGGGTAAATGCTTACTTATTTTCCTGTTCTGAACCTGGAGTCAGGAGCTGAAAGAAATTATTCTGTCTTGTTTGCCCTTCCTAAGGAAGACAGGGAGTTAGGTGGAGTATCTGAGGTGGGAGTCTGCAATCCCAGGTGCCTTCAGGTGTCACCCTGGTTCTCATATATTCGTTGATGGTTGCTGACTTTCAGTGGTGAATCACCTTTAGTTAACAATTTCAAGAAGCTTCTCTGAGCTTTTGGTTCTATTGTTCCAATGTTCAGAAACATTTCAGGTAAAAAGTAAGAAACATATACTGCCTGGCAAATTTAGAAACAGAAAAAAAATCAATTAAAAAAAATAAAATAAAAAAAAAAAAAGAGAGAGAGATTTACCCCAGCTGCCATTGGGAAGCCTTTCCAAATACTTTTTGAAGGGGGAAGAAAAAAAAAAGAAAGACAAAAACCACCATAAAGTCTTAAATAAATTCATATTAACTATTCACTAGGGAAATTTAAATTACTTTCCAAATAATTATTGAAGCCAAAATCTTCATTTTCAAAGAAAGAATAACAGCTATGCAATTTTCACCTTATATGCAATGCTTTATAAAACTTTGTTAATCTGACACTTAAATAAAAAATCATAGTAGAAAATAAGGTTAAATTCTCTACCGACTGTCCTCTAAACCTCCCAAACCCTTATACTCTGTGCATTAACTGAAGATTTGTTCTGCCAAAAGCAGTGCTAACATAACAGCTGCGGGCTGACAGTTCACATTAACTGTTGCAACTCGGAAGAGCGTGACCCCTGTCTTAGACGTCGCTTGTTCTATCTTATCAGACATAATGCAGACGAAGAAATTGTGCTACCAAGAAAATCCCAAGGACCAAAAAAGTCAGCAACAGCAAAAGTGCTAACCTACATTTTCAGTCAGCTTTACAGGAGGAATTGCAACATCATATTCAACAACCATACAAATCCCAACTACTTCTATAAGCTTCTGACTCAGCTGGAGAAGTGCTGAAGTGGCTGTCTTGCTGCCAGGAACTCGCCACAGTCCTTCTTTCTGCTGGCCCGTTCTGTCTCAAGTGATACTTGATCAAGAGCTCACAAAGTAGCCCAGTAAATACTATTTCCCATGACCAGTAAAAGGTTGCAGGCTTTGCACTGCCCCAGCAGCACAGGGTCTCGAGGCTAATTTGAGCTTGCTGTGGCCCCACCTGAGTTCAGACTGGTTTGCCAGCTGTTGACACTTGCAGTGTCTATGTCCTACTATAGCTTTGCCCTGTGATTCCCAGTGCAGCACCAGTCAGTTGGGAAGGAGAGGGTGACAAACAGCGGCCCTTCATAGCCATGACACCTGGGAACTGGTGGGAGGACAGTGGATTGTATAAAAAGAAGTTTTAGAAGTGACTTAAGGCTAAGGAAGAGGAAGCTTCTTGCCATAGGGCTCTCAGAATGACAATAATTTGTTGTAAACAAATTATTACACCAAAACTATGCTGCCCCTCCCCCCTCTTCTCCTTGAGAAAGCTGAAACCATCAGCCTTGGGACTGAGAGATAAAATGGAAGGGTAAACATCACACACGAGACTGGTAAATACTTTTATAATGCATTTTAGGGTATTACTAATGAGGCTTCTCTGCATTAACTTGGACTCTCAGTAATAGTACTGTCATAATTGGTTTAATAATAACTGTTGTGTTTTGATTAGATTGTAAAGATTTTTAGATTTACAGTAAATTCTTAGTTCTGTGTGTTAGTTTCCTCTTGTCTAAAAGAAGATTTGAGTGGAGTGATATTGGTCATCAGATATGCCAGGTAAGAGAAGACAGTAGTAAATATGCCCTTGGATTTAGAGGTAACATTTATAATGCTTGGTTTATTATCCTTGAAGAGAAAGTAAGGCAACAAAAGCAGCTATGAAATAAGTTTAAGGCATGATGTCATATGGGTTGTCATATGGGATAAGGGCTAAAAAGATGAAGAATTTTTATCTTTACTATAAATTTTGAAAACTATTACTAAATTTCTGAGAAACAGGTATTTGAAATCACAATAAACTTGACTTCATGAACTGGCATGTATCTTTCACCTGAAAAATATGAGTGACATGGATCACTGTGAAAAGGACCTCTCTAATACATCAGTCTTTGCTTAATTCATGTTGTTTTTGGTAAAAACAAGGCATGGGAGGAGGGAAGGAATTAACTCTCTTTTGACTTCTATATTCACAAGGAATCTAAGGTGATATCCAAGCATTGCATAGACATCAACAGAAACATCTCCTGAAGTCTATCCACTTGGTAAAGTGGTTAAACTCTGTTATGATTTTGTCTCATAGATACCCTTCCTCATCTTGCCTTTCTGGGCACTGCCCTGGAAATCAGGATGTTTGGAAAGGAAAGAGTGGATGGGGAGAGCAATGCTTGCATCTCTTCCTACTATGGAGTAAAATAGATGCAGTGCTGTTCTTCACCTAGTAGCAACCTAGTAGTAACTGCAGCTCACTTTTTTATAGGACTACATTAGTTTTTACTCCAGGCACCCACACAAAACACATTATTATCCCCTTTCCTGGCATCAATTTTTCCCTTTGGTCCATCTCACTCATCTGGCATTTCACTGTGACTTATTCAAAGCACAGCATCCAGCACTGTTTTTCCTCTCTTACACTTCGCTTAGGGAAGGCAAACTTCATCTGCAAGGTGCAGAATAACATCTCAGTCAGGAACACTTCTTTTTCCTAGGTAAAACTGTGGGGTTTATTGGTTTTGTGGCGGTGTCTTATTTTTGGGTGTTAGGGTTTGTTTTGTTGTTGTTTTTTTATTGTTTTTTTGTTTGTTTGTTTGTTTTTGTTTTTTTTTTTTGTTTTGGTTTGGTTTTTTTTCCAGATTTGACAGCACTTATCACAACAGGTGGATGAAGGCACAAAAGTGATGGACAGTGTGTTCACTCAAAAATGTTTTTTTTAAGAACCTGAAGTCACTTGAAAAATTGATTGGATGCAATAGCACTCTGAAATAAAGAGGGAATAAGCTAAGTTCACAGACCTGAAAACTGGCATTACTTGCCATTTTTCCTTGGCAATGCAGCCCAAATATTTGAAGCCATGTAATTCTCTTTTAGGAGTGCTTCAGGGTACTCTGAGAAAGCATGTTTCCATTTCTTCTGCTCCTATATAAAAAGAATTCTGAAATTACTTACTGGATTAGGAGGAAGGATATAAATATCATACATACTAGGTAAATGCTTAAACTTTTAGTCACTGGCTATATTCAATTATCCAATATGAATAGACTGAAAGAGACTTGTCAGAGAAGATGAAGTAACCCACAGTCTTGAAGTTAGCTTTATTAGGAAACAGAAAATGGAGGTTCAGGTGTCTGAAAATAGCAAGGAACAAAGTGTCTATCTTCCTTGTTCTGCATGAGTGTAGTATACATGTGATTATTGGCTAAATTAAATGACTGGATAAACTGGATTGTTCCCAAATGAGGAATTTAATCCAAGTCTTCTCTTGCTGTTTTGTTGTTTCCTCTCAAGGTGTTTGAAAAATGAAAGAAAAGTTCCCTTCTTGTCAAATAAAATTGGGGTCATCCAAAGCACCTATTCTCTTCCATTACACGAATGAAAAATGAGTACAAAATATTTCACAACAAGGAAGGAAAGAAACAAGCCATAAATATCATAGAGAATGTGTAAAGTGCTACCAACCCAGGCAGCATTTTACATTTTCTTTTCTCTCATTTTTATGTTTGAGTAGCTACATGAAATGCAAACTATTACAAAAGCAATTTTTATGGCTCAAGAGTTGTCTCAAGTGATTCTAACCTACAAAGGACATACAGTAATCATACAGACAGTATGGGGACTTTATAGCTAACCAGGATGTTATATTAAATAGCCTGTCATCTCAGTCTATTTCTGCTTGACAATGTCTCGAACAGCATCAAGGCCGTCTTGATGTTTGGTGTGAATTTTCACCCAGGCTGAAAGTATTAGTGTGTAAGAGAAAGATTGAATGGCCAAGCTGTGCTACCTTTTTAACCTGGGAGAATATTAATAATGGATGACAGAAATGCCTGTACAGATGTTATATTTGAAACATTTATTCTGTGATGCATCATAAGACTTTCTGTGATGATCAATCTGAAATGTTTGCTGGAAGTTGTGTCACTCAGTCCTAAATATATTGTCTCTTGCTGCACTGAGCAGGAGTTTCTTGGTGTTTTGATGTCTCTTTAAACACATGAATTTGATAATTTCAATCATGTAAAGCAAAGGTTGAAAAACTACACTTTGTGATTGTGTTGATTTAGAAATTTTTTCTAAGAAGTTGTCAAAGTCTCCTGCTCTTTCTGTATTTTATGTAATCAAAATAAAGTCAGATAGCTTATTTTCTGAGCAACCTGATCTAGTTAAAGGTGTCCCTGCTTGTTGCAGTGGGACTGAACTAGATAACCTTTAAAGATCCCTTCCAACCCAAATTATTCTATGATTCTGTTTTGGACAATGATAGTAGACTGCAACAGCTATGTTTCTATCCTTGAATTACTAGTTATTTAAAAAAAAAAAAAAGTTCTAAAGAAGAGGATCACAATTAGAACAGGAATACATTTATTAGGCTAAGGAGAGCAAGAAGGCTCTCCTTCATTAGTGTGTGTTTTTGCACAAACACAAAGCCTTTCAATGAGAAAACAAGGAATCTTTACCACTTTGAATGGTTCCGGTGCAACTTGTGTGAAATAGGACATGTGAAAAATGTAAACAAACAGAGTTGAAAGAAGGTGGAAAAGTGCCGATTTTACTGTTTTCTGGTATGATAGTAAATGCTGTTATTCAAGTATATCTTACCTGGTTATCCATTAATACTTTAATAAATATGCTACCTGTTACTACTGCCTTGACATCAATTTCCCTCTATTCTGTACTTCATACCTCTTCTTTACATCTTCATGTGCAGTTACAATTATTTATTTTTGGCAAAGGCACAAATATTTATGCAGTTCATTGACTATCCTTGTCATAATCTGTCACTTTAGGGCACCTAGGAACAGAAGAAATTAATGGAAACATTCCTTCACTTGCCAGCAAATTGGAGGAAGAAACTAAAGACAGAATCGTTTCAATTTGCTCAAAATCGTGTAGCAATTTTCATTTCCATTATTTACAAAGGAAGGGGACTCCAGACACATGACTCAAAAGGTAAAACAGTGAAGCATTGAGGAATATGAAGATGGAAGTAAATGTACTTGTAAGAAGTTTGCTTATTTTGACAACAACTGGGGGATGGGAGAAATAAGTCTGTTCCAGGAAAATAGTTTCTAGAATAAACACAGAAAACAGGCATTCTTCTAAGAATATAATCACATATGAGATGTGCTGGTGAGCAAAAAGGGAAACTTTTACCATATTAAACCTCTAACAGAATATATGGATGCATTTTTGCCAATCCAAACAAAAGATAAGTTACAATGAAGGAATTGAGCCCCAAACAGCTACTCCCTCTCAACAAAACTACAAGTTGTTTTTTTTTTCTTTTTTCTTTTTTTTTTTAACCTGGTTATAAGATGGTTATTAGATTATATATAAAAAGGTTAACTTAGGATCCAAATTGAAATTGCCAGCACTGGAGGAATTACTGTTTAAACAGACATTAGGAAACATTCTCTGCCACCAGTGTTTTAAATAGCACTGTTTAAAAAAGACAATATAGTACTCTTGCTTTTCTAATTTCCTTACTGTGCCTCATCTTTTCTGTATTACATATCTGCATTCTCTTCCTTTCTAAAGACTCTTAATTTGATCTCAATCACATAATGTAGTCTTGAATAAAGATCATCAGACACTGATAATACTTGAAAGAATGTATTGCCCTGTAAAAGACTTATTCTTCAGAAAGCCTTTTACATATCTATGGCTGGTGAAAGTTAAGCACCTACAGAAAAAAGGTCAGGCTCCTGGGCTTTGACTCAGGATTATGAAAAATTGGGCTATAGAACACACTGAGAAGTGATCTTACCTATTTCCTCTCCCAGACTCATCATCAGAGTTGTGCTGTCTAATCTCTCTCAATGTATAGTGATTGAGGGAGAATTTTTAGTTTTCTCAGGTAGATTATTCCAGTACTTAGAAAATTATTTTCTAATATCAAACTTAAATCGTTCTGATAAAATTTCACTTTTAGATTTTTTCTCCTTTCTGATTGTTTTATTCATTTCACATCTGCTAAGCCAGAAATGTTGTATGTTAAATATAAGTACATATGTTAAATAAAAGCAAAAGGAGACAAATCCATCCATGCACTAAATTGCTTTACATGCCTCCAACAAAGGGGAACCTTCAAGAGATTTGTTCATGGCTTCTCCCCCATGAACTACCACTTTTTTTTTTTTTTTGTGAACTTTAATACTTTTTGCTCCAGGGACCGATTAACTTGCTATTCTTAGTGCACAATATTAAATAATTAAATGTTAACTTTCCATAGCAGAACTTTATATATATGTCTCTAATGCATGTAAGTACAGGAAGGGGACTAAAAGTTAAGAACACTCTCATCATAGGCAGCCCTTATTCGGTGGTTAAAAAAAAAAAATAAATTTGTTGACCCTTCCTTTTCTGTGTCTTCTGAGGTTGTAGAGGCCAATTTTGTCCTTCATAAAATCATGAATGTGTACTTTGCCATTGTCCTATGGTGGAAATACCACATGTGCAAATATTCAATCTGCTACATTTTCCCTAACTCAACAAACACCAAAATATGACTAATTCAGAGTGAATCAGATTAATTCATCTTTTCTTCAGGGCAGTCTTCCTAATGTGAGACTACTTTTATTCTTTATGGCTTGATGCGTTTCATCCTCAGGGGTTTAGTTAACATTAGAGATTCTTCAGAAAGCTTATTTTTTGAAAATAATTTGTTTATCATATTTTTAATTTTATGAGAAAGTAGTCTAGAATTTAATAGATAGTTATATTGCTGTTATTTTTATTTTACTATCTTTGAAACCTACAAGGAAAGTATCTTTGTGCAGAATATCACAGAAATTTCTAAGTTTGGGTTTAGGAACTATAGAAAGAAAATTATCCTCTAGTCAATTCAATACATTATTTGAGGAGTGATTCTGTAGAAACATATTAAAACTATCCTTCTTGTAGCCCATGTTAAATTCTAAGAGGTAGAAAAATAACAGAATACTCTAGAATGGGTTATAACAGGTTTCAGCATTTTCATGGGTGCAAGTTTACTTGTAAAGGCATATAAAATTTCAAATGATTAGAAGTCTTTTAGATATCTGAATGTTTTCAGTTTTTAAGATGTTCCAAAATCTTTATTAGAAAAAAAGGATACCAGGTCGTTATAAACAAATGTTAAAAGAAATGATTGCTGCAGTATCTGCGCTCCCACTCATGCAAGGGTTAAGCCTTCGTGATAGTAGATCTGGGACAATACTGAGTGCTCCAGATTTTAAAATAAGATCTAGGCTTTTGCATCTCCAGTTTTCATCCATTCCATTTAAAAACATGCAAACAAAACCCTCCAAAAAACCCAACAGGAGCAAATTTACAAAAGGTGCTGCATGATTCTCTGTTTGTGTTAAATAGGATCATTGGGGAATGACTGCTCTTATGCCCCTCATTCCAGCAGCTAAAAGGAAAAAGGTCTTCTGGCAAAGACATCTCTGAGAGAGTCCCTGTGATATGTTGTCTCAACCCCATTGCTCAGTTGCCCAGTTTCTGGCAACTACCTGAATTCTCTCTCAAAAGACAGGCTTCCTTCTGTTTCCTCAGTCCTAAACAGATTAAGTCTGTTTACCTTTAGGACACTAATAGAATACATAGAAAGGAAGTGTCACTGTGGAAGGAAATTTTACAGAGATGAAGTATTTTTCTATTATTAGTATAACTAGATAATGCTGCCTGTTCACAGAGGCTCAGGCTTATTTTATCTTTGGCCATACTCCAGAATAACTGGCAAATAAATTTACAGAAAAATGTTTTACATCTATCTTTAAACCAAATAAATGAACTAACACTG
>JAWWTY010000077.1:96660024-96729774 GCA_035222235.1 Margarornis squamiger | reverse complement strand
TCCTTCCTTCCTTCCTTCCTTCCTTCCTTCCTTCCTTCCTTCCTTCCTTCCTTCCTTCCTTCCTTCCTTCCTTCTTCTTTTCTTTCTATATTTTCTTAAGTTATATTTTCATACTTTTATATTGTCATATTACTATAGATAATAACCAAAATGGCTACATACCTCCTTTCTATTCCACCTACTACCAGACCATTGCAAGTTCATTAACCAGCTGAGACTTGATTGTGTTGAAATGCACACTGAAATCATAACTAGCATCTGAATCTAAGGACAAAGAGTGAACCATTATTAGATCATGCTTGGCTTTGAGTAACTGTAGGAGGAGCAAGGGAACAAGTATTACCTAAGGAGTCAGAAAAATCCCACAGTACTGCAAGTCACAATTTGATTTGTCTCTGTGAGCAAGACAATCATCGAAGTGGGGTTTTAATGTTAAAATATTGTGGAATTAATCATATTATGACTTCCAAGGAGCTTCTTTTTTTTCTAATAAGACAAGGTTCAGAATATTTCAGAAGAACTGCTATTCAATTATTGAAAAATACGCAGTCCTTCATATTACAAAGCACTGTGTCTCAGACTTTCTTATCTATTAGTAGTGCATAGATGAGGAAAATAATTAAGATTTTGGAAAGTATTGAGTTTCTGGTTAGGCAATAACATGTTAACACATCCAGAATTAATGGATGCTCTGAAAGCACTGACATGAAATATAAATTTAAGGTTTAGAAGCTTAAGAAATTAAGAACTCATGTCTTAATTACAAAAAATATAATTACTTCCTCCTACCCTCCCAGTGCACTAAGTAAAATAAGTTGGAATACTCCCACATATCTTTTGCAGCAATTGATTCTTCTGTCTGGTGGCAAAATATAAGGCAAGACTTGCAAGTTTTGCTCAAACTGAACAAGGCAGAAACCCTTAATTTTAAGTCAGTCAAGACAATTAACAGATTTGAAATATAACATTTTAAGTAATTTTGAGCATCTTATAAAGAATAAAAAAACACAAAGAATTGGGAAATTTAAGGGTTTTGCACATTTCTTTATGATTTAAGTGTTGCTGGGGACAAATAATTCTAATTATTTTTTTGCCTTCTTGGTTAAAAACCTAGGCATAAAATGTATATATCTGCAAACTGGTTACTGTATTAAAAAAAAACAAACCCATACAGCAAAAAACAGAAAAGAAGCAGCTGGAGCACATAAAATGGATCCACATTTCACCACAGTGAACTTTGCATATTCCTAAGCAGTAGATAGTGTAACCTCCTTGGACAAAGGGAAGGAAATTAATAATGTCATGCAACCACTGTCTGGTGCTCTGAGAGTTTAAATTCTGGGGAAGCACAAGATAGCTGCTATGATCTCTGGCTTAATGAAAAACATGAAGTGCAAATCCTCATTTTCATCATTTTCCCTTTGTTACAGACAGATGAAATCAAATAAAAATATTGTGCATTGTGCCAAACAGAGATCTTGTTTGAAAGAAGTGTGAGCAAAAGCATTAAAATAGTTTTGCTGCTGTTCAGTAATTAAAACACAATGTGTTCACTGCTAACTGTGGCATAACAAAGGACCACAGCTGTCTCCCAACTGAGGGATTACCACTAAAACACACAGAAAGATTTACAAGCAGAATCCAAAAAAAAGCTTGAACTTAAACAGAAAGAAAAAAAAAAAACACATTAAAATAGGAATGTGATTTTACATATTTCTTAACTCACAGATGCAGTTGCTGTTTTTATGAGGTGAGCTTTCTGTTGTAAAGTTTCATTTTGCAGTTTCACAGTTCAGCAAAATGAGGGACTAAGGGAGATTAAGTGTCACCTGTAAATTGAACTTTTAGTAAGAGATAAACTGAGAAATGCTATGTTTCTGTTCCTGACTTGCAGGTTGAAAAACAAGTATTACAAGCAAAACCTGGTCCTTGCCTGCACACATATAACAGGAGGTTGGGGTGGGGTTGATACATCTGGCAAAGTCCCTTCCTTGCCATCACCAGGCAAAGTGGCTCAGAGCAAGGCTACACATTGTGACAGATGTGCTTGGCAGTGACTCTTCAAAGGACTAAAATCAGTCACTCTTGACACACGTGCACTGCCAGTGGCTGTAGACTTCATCCTTGCAGGTCCAGGGCTTCCTCCTGCTCCACTGCTGTAGTCTCGTCATGCTAGGACTGGTGAGCTCGCCACCGGGGCAAGCTGAGGCCCAGGCAATCCTGACCATTTAAAGATGTTGGTGTCACTGGAACAGAAAGGGTAGTTTTTTAGGGCTAAATGCAAAAAAACCACAATAAAACAACGGAAAATAATATCTAAATGAAGTTTGCTTAGAACCTTTACTTTCTGAGGGAAACAAAAAGTCCTTCTCAGCTGCTGCCACTGAGGATTTATTATTCATAATCACAATTCACTATTTACAGTTAAAAATATATCATAATCCCCTAAAGTCCTTTTTCTTGAAATAGGGAGACACATTTTAAGTATCTGATATAATTTCTGGGAGAGAAAAGAAACCCAACAGAGTAATTACTAGTTATTAATTCTGCAACAGATTAATATATCAGAAAATGAAATGGAGCATCTTGGTTTGTTACAGTAATATACAATTCATAATAGGATGAAATCACAGAAAAAAATGTAGGATTCAGTAAAAAGTTAGCTCAAGGGATCACGTGGTGACTTCTCTAATCTGATGTGTGAACCATAGAAAATGAAAGATGAGTTTTATAATAATTAAACAGACTAAGAAAGAATTAATTTTCGGGTTATCTAAAAGGGGGCAGGAAAACGTTTGTGGTTTTTTGTTTAATTTTGGAGGTTAGAGATTTTTTCCTTTGAAAGAAAATGAGTATTTTTGTAGCTTATGCCTAATTTAAATTGTAAGTTTTCAGAGCTCCATGTGCATCTGTCTGTACTGAAATGAGTTGAATATTTCAGGCACTTAATTCACATGGTATTAAGCCAAGCCAAAGCTGTGAAAATGCCATGGTGCCATTTAGTGAAAATTTATCTTTCACTGGAAATAGTTGAATTACAACTGAAATGAGATTGGAAATAATCTTTTCTTCTATAAACCTTGCACCTGGAAGACAATACATCTGTTTAATATCTTGCTATTTCTATCATTCTATGGTGTACCTGAAACTGTTCTAGCAATAGTCACATGAGGCTTCTCTCATTGCTTTTGTAAAGTTAGCTCAATTATTATGAATAAATGTCACCCATTTATTCCTATTACTAGTTTTCCAACCCAGAGATGCATGTATCATGGTTAGTTTACCTTATGCTTGAATACCTTTAAGAGCAAGAGAAATAAAATTCTAGTTAATTTGAGACTAAGAGGGAAATGTCATTTTCCTTTAGCAAACCACTCTATCTACTGTTCCTAAGCACTCTTAGATTGTGTTGACTATTATTATCTTAGTAATAAAGCAGGAGCTAATCTAAGAGAACTAAAAACTCCATGAAAGGAAATCCAGGAAAAGAAGGGCTGTTTGTTTGTTTTATCAAATTTTCAGACAATAGTTATAATGTCATTTTTTATTTCAGTACACAATTCTCCATTAATTAGAATTACATGTAAATTATTACTATGATCGTACTTTACTGGTATTGTAAATACATATAAAATCTTTAGACGACTAATTATTTTCTCATTTCCACTGTGCAATCAGCAACTCTATGTCAACATACAAATTAGTGAATATGAATGATGGCATCTGCTGCACTGTGAGAGGGAATACTCCAGTATTCTTAACTGAGCATTTATTTTGTTCCAATTTTCACTGTTGTCTTTGTTTGATCCTCTTTCCCTAAGATGTCATCAGTGAAAGAAACATATCCAAATTCCTAAGGGTTTATCAAAAGAGCAAATGCAGTGCATTTTCAGAGACGTCGGGGTTCGCTGTACATAGTCAAATGTATGGACTTGTGTCCACAACAATTCCTTAACTGTTGTGTAGTAGGAGTGCATGTGAAGCTGAATAGTGAATTGGTGCAATTTTATCATCTCTCCATGTGGAGTACTGTTCTTTGTTTATTAGAAAACACCCTAGAACCAGAAAATTAAATTATGCCAGCTCTGAAAACAAATTATTAGGTCAATTAATTTAAAAAAAAAAAAAAAAAAGAAAAATGGCATTTTAGAAGGAGAAAAAGGTGTAGAAATTGTGTAAAGAATTTATTTTTTCATTAAATATATATTTTAATGCCAATATTGTACAATATCTTTGTTTCTCTGTTTGTCAAACATATTTTCCTTTTAATAAATGAAAGGTATGAATTGTTAGAACTTAGTTTCATTTCAAATATATTTTTAAGATAAAGCGCTTCTCTGGTTTAAAAACTCTATTTATTATCAATGGTATGTCAGTCCAGGACTTGGCTGGATTCCACTGGTATAGCCCCAAGGTGCCACATCAACCTGTAGCACTGCAACTCCTTATTGTACAACTGGAGCTTGTGTTCTGGTCCTTATAAGAAAACTATACTTACAGCAGTAGCATGAATATTAAGAAGGAGTAATGTGAACATTGTTGCCAGGTAGTATTCTGGAAAATGTTAATTTTAAATTTAGGGTAACTGTTGCAAATATCTTACATTTTCAAGCGGCAAAACATATTTTTTCCAAGTTTAGTGTGCTATTCCAGAAACTATCTCTTAAATGAGGTACACACACACATACACATTTACATATATTCCATCTAATTGTGTTTGATAGAGTTTCATGAAAACTGGAAAGTATTGGCAAGATATTAACTCTCTTGACTGTAAAAAGGTGCCAAATTTTATTTTAGCTAATTAATTTTTGTCTTCTTAACATATCCTTGAAATTTCAGCTAATGAAATACTTCTAAAGGGTTCCAGTCTTCCCCTTTTATTTTGTTTTGTTTTTTCACTTGTTTGGGGTTTTTTGTTGTTGTTTGGTTTTGGTTTTGTTTTTTTTGTTTGGTTTTGTGGTTTTGTTTATTTGGGGGTTTGTTCATTTTTTTTGTTTTGCTTTAAGTTCGCCTAATTTTTTAATGTCAGATATAGAGGCAATTTGTTTGAGCTCAACATGATGTGAGGTTAAGCATATATTTACTTCATGAACTGATGTTGTTATGTGTGTTGATATCCAGGAGTAAAGCTACAAACAATGCTGTTTTCGTGTGTATTATTCAGCTCCCCAAAATGTCTCACAGGTTTTAAACTCTTTTTTAAACAGAGTTGTTACACCTTTCATTTTTTGACAAGGGGAAAAAATGTCCATTTTCTGTTGTGGATGCCCCATCCTTGCAAATGTTCAAGGCCAGACTGGGTGGGGCTTTGAGCAACCTGTTCTAGTGGAAGGTTTCTCTGCCCATGGCAAGGGGCTAGGAACTAGGTGATGTTAAAGGTCACTACCAACCCAAGCCATTTTATGATTCTGTGAACTCCAGTGCCTTTGGGAAGGAGAACAGACTCTGCAGAATACTTCCAGAATTGCACAAGATAAAAAAAACTTTGCACAATAAAATAGGGAAATACTAAACCATGGACAGGAAATTAGCAACACATACTGCAGTAGCAAACAGGTCCCTACTTCTGCTCCTTTTACAGAAAGGCTACTGAAGAAACCTAGATCTCAAATCCAGATGTCTTTCCATAGGGAAGAGTATGTTCAAGCAGTAAAAGTGCATTCACGATGCTGGTGTGGTGAACATGTGCCAGCTCTCACTGAAAGTCCAGGTACCAATTACCTGTGTGTCCAGTTACCAATTTTACTGGACACATTAAATCCATTTTCCTCTTATATCTGGTTCAGCATTGTGGGATCATTCTTGGTTGCTCTTCATTTACAGATGCAGAAAATTAAAAATGTGTCAGAGCTACTGTGTGCAATGTTAATTTATTCTACTGGTGTATAGTGCTACACTTGCCATGTAAGAACAAAACTGTTTAATTCTAAGTTTACCAAGGTATGGAGGCAATCCAAATAAAGTAATACTTATTGGGCTAAGCCATGTAACACAAATAAGTTCCTGTGGTTAATGCTAAAAGCTGCAAAATTTCTTTCCAAGACTGACCACAGTCATTTTCAATTTATGTAATTGGGTGAACTGGTTGGCATATTTTAGCAATTAATATTTTTTCATAAAAATCCTTCAAACACTGCAGAAACCTGTTTAGTTTTACCCTCCTGATATACTTTATAATATTTCTCCTGTGATTTCCTCTTTACTGTTGCATTTTTATTTCATACAGTTCTTCATCATCCCTGACTGTTTCCCAGAGACTGTTTACTTAAACTATTTCATTTTTTTTCACCAAGCATTGTCTTTCCTTAGGAAACAACACCCAAATTTCATTATAGGTATGTATTCCAGTCCATAAATCTGATATCATACTCCACACCCACCTACTTGCCATGACATTTCAGTTACTTTATGACTACATTTTTAGTGAAAACTGACCGTATTTCACAGTGAATGTTTCTGACAAAAACAACATATTTGCTTTCATCACGCCACATGGTTCTTAATTCTGAAACTGAGGAGGCTTGGAGCTAAGGGTTATACTGGCCCCTCTTTGCACCTGTCTGAATTTGGTTGTTTTCAATTCCAGATGAAGAACTCAACAAAAGGCAAGTACAATTTCCAGCACCAAAAACAGCACCAGAAAGCTCAAAGTTACAAATCATTAACTAATCAACATCATACAACTAAAACGTTCATTTTCTTTTCTCTCTCTTTCTAGCTAGTCTTTCCAAATACAGAAGAATTTTCTTTTTATGTAATATATAAGACTTTTCCCTTTCCTCTGAAATGGAGGGTTGTTTTTTAATAGGTGTCATTGTGTTACCTATTAGACAAATGGAACTAAGAAGTAATACCAGAAAGAAGTAATACCAGAAATAAAGGATCATCAAGGAAAACTTCATTTATTCAAACTGGAAAGAGATTAAAAGTACTCGCTTAAGAGTGGCACTTTCTCTCACACTGACCAGAATAAAACTTTTCTTGATGAGTTATTCTTCTGTAAATTGCATCAGCAGCAATATTAAGACAACACAAGAATCACATTTTGAAGTATCATTTTCATTATCAAGAGTAATTATCAAGAAACATGTTTTTAACACATTTCGGTTCATCTTAATTATAGGAAGCTTTATAACACTTGTTATGGTGTATTTAATTCACCCCAAGTGATGAATGTGAATCATTATCATAATACGAAAATATAAATCAGACAGCAGCTTTTCTCTGTACTGTATTTTATGATGCTTAGTCATATCTTTATAACTTCTCATTTTCTTGGGGAAAAATATAGATGTCTATTGTAAGGTACCATTACAAGTAATTATGCAAGTATTACTACATAAAGGAGCTGATCTAAAACATAACAATCATAGCCTTATTTTTTTTAGAAAATATTCCTGATTTTAACTGATATTAAACATGTTCATATTTTGCTGAATGTAATAAAACTATGTTTATGTGTATATGGAATTCCGTATACATAAGCATATAAGCTTGCATTTTAGTCCGTTTTAGTACTATCTGAAGTCATCTATTTTGATGTTTCTGCTTTATTAGAAGACACACACCTAATCATTTCCTTCACTGTAGCCTAATTCCACAGTCTCAATACAGGTATATTTTAGATTATATTATTGGATTATAGTCAACTGAGTAAAAAATTTGCTTAATAACATAAGTTATTAAGGGGAATAATTTATTTCAAAACTGGACTATTATAGGCAGGACTCTCTAAGACTATAAATCTGGAAAAAGATGAGATAAGCTTCTGAGCTTTCATTTTAATTTTTTTATTCATACAACAACTTAAATGCAGAAATTTGACTCCTGAGCCTGAACAACTTGACCTGATTCCTCAGAAATGCAGTCTAATTATTTTGCTTTTTAAAAGGGGCAACTTGGGATATATGTACAGAGTGGGGAACGATTGTAGTGCTACAATGAAAAGGAAGAGTGACACTGTTAAGCTACTTGTCCCATCAATATATGGTTAGTATAGTAGCTTGCAATTGTGTTTTGAGAAATTGTCAACATGTCAATATTTCTTCTAAATTATATTCAGATATGTGGGCTATTATGCATATGGCAAACTGCAGGCATAAGATGTTCTCTCAAAGGTAAACAAATACAAAATACATTAAAATATATAATTCTTTTAAGTTCTTTAAGAAGTAATGTTCTTAGGTGTTATGAAAATATAGTAGACACAAGTTTTCTGGAAATAAATGGGAATTTCACACAAAACAGTTTGTCCCCCTTTAACAAATGTTCTATTTTATTAATAAAAGCTTTAACATCTGAATGATTATATAGGTATATGGAATTTCAGACCCTTTCTTACAGTATTGAAGTGACCTGGTGGAGTCTTTTAATCATTGTTATTCTCAGTCTGACATAAGTGAAGATTTGCAGGATGAGCCAATTGTTCAACTTCAGACAGCTTTTAGTGATACCTGTTTTCAGTCTGATGCAACTCAGCTTCTCTACAGAACTGTGTCCCTTTAATGCTGGGATGTTAACTGTTATATAAATGCCTAAAAATAGATAATAATACAAGCAAAGATTTGCAAAAAGTGGCAAAAATTACAGATGCATCAACATAGGGATCAGAAATAATTTGATCCACAAAAGTCTGATTGTTCTTATGTGAAAACAACAGGCTTATTGTTTGTCCTTTCCATTCCTGGAAGATTAGGCTGCAAATGCCTCAGTGCCACATGCACAGCCTTCTGCATGCAAATGGTTTCAACAATAACACCTGTCCCTGTCAAGCTGTGCTGGGAGAGTGTGCATTGGGGTGTTTTAAAATGACACCATGACAGTTGAGATCATCTAACATGCTCAAGGTAACAGGCTTCTGGCTTAATCACAAGGGGCTGGAGCCAGGGCATAATCAGTGATGGGTCCTTAACTGCAGAATTTGTTCCCTGCCTCGGTTCATTGGAGCCTGAATCTTGCTGATTTCTCAGGCATAGAGCAAGACCCATTTGTTCTCTGAGGGTTTTCCAGAGGGAAGAAATAAAATGAGGAGAGTTTTCAGGTGATTTGACAGGTGATCTGGAAAGTCATTGTCAGATTTTCTTTAAAAGTAATGCATAAGTCTCTGTAAATACTCAAGGAGTGGGAAGGCAGGTGCACAGTTTCCAGCACAAAGAAACAGCTCACTGCAGATTCAACTAAATTCCATGAAAAACATTTTATGAGGTTCTAGGGACATGAAACTTCCCTAAAACTTTAGAAACATGATCATGCTTATTTCAGTTACTTTTCACTTCTGTCTGGTGAACCAAAACTTCAATGCATGGACTCCTCATATGCAATATGTTCTGAAAGGTAGGGATCATGAGACTAATTGAAGCTCTACTGACTAACTTAGTTTTTCTGAAATGAAGAATTGAACATTTAACTTAGCTGCAGAAGAAATTTATTTTTTCAAAGAATGTGAGTTTTTTTCTTTGATCTTTCACTATTTTAAATATGTCTAAATAAATATTTGCTTAACTTTGTAATATAAAAACATTGAGATTCTCTTTTGTGCCCAAAAGCACCTAAAATCAGTTATGCCTTGTAGAAATGAAGGAACAATCAATACTCATCCTATAGAATAAGAAAACTTAAAAAAACCTGAGTGGAGAGTTATGATGACAGTGGGCCTTACAGCCTTTGTTTTATAGAAATATTGCTGTTCACTTTTTAATTGGGAGCCAGCTCTAACTGAATGTTTGACTTACTGCCTAATCCTGCAATACAAACTAGTGAATTTTTATTTAAACTCCCATGAGAGTGCTGTGTATAAACACAATACAGAAGACACAACACTATTAAAGTCTTTAGGATTCAGGTTTTGCAAATGTATCTCTCTGAGGAAGAATATATTTTCCTCAGAGCTGTCCTGCTTATGACAAGGCCTCTAAAACCTTGTCTCCCCAAATAAAATACCCTCCACACTTAACAGCTAAATTTGGCTGCAAATTATTTTGTTTTCTTAGCCTGATTATAGCAAGTAAAAAATTTATCACATACTTTCCTATAGAATGGGTAATGAATTCTTTGCAGAGTGCATGATGAAGATCAGAGGTGTTTATTTTATGAGTTATTATCCACTAGCTACTGTTATTCTCAAGTGAGACTGTATTTAAAAATGTTAGTGAAGACAAAAAGCCCAAATTTGTCATTTTTCAGAAGTTTGCTAGTTTTATGTCTGAGTATATTAGGAAGCAGGGCACACGGAGCTGTACTGCATGCCACTGATTTCATTTTTCTTTTTGCATTGCTCTGACAGCAAGGTCATTTATCTTTTAGATAAGGAATAAGAAGCAAAAAAAAACCCCAAAACTCAAGCTATTTCTTTTGAAAATTGTGTTGTGTATTCCTGAGAACATTTTGCTACTGCCTACTGCTAATTTTTATTCCACCACAACTAAGCAGATTCCTCATCAATAGTTGACTTAGTGATAGGTTTGGCAGTGAAGCCAAAGTATAGATGGGCATGATCTGGTAGGTTAGGATTACTGGAATTGCAACTGCTTATTTTTAATTCACAGAGGACTAAAAAGAAATAAAAAAAGAAGCTACTTTTATTTTTATGTTGTGGAGTAGATCCAAACAAAGCAGTCCAGGGGGAGAAGAGAATTCTCTCCTCTCTACAATTACTTGAAAGGAGGTTGTAGCCAGGTGGGGGTCAGTCTCTTCTCCCAGACAACTAGGGACAGGATGAGAGGACATGGCCTCAAGCTACACCAGAGGAGGTTCAGCCTGGTCATTAAAGTGAATTTCTTCATAGAAGGAGTGGTTAAGCATTGGAATGTGCTGCCCAGGGAGGCGGTGAAGTCACCATCCTTGGAAGTGTTCAAGAAATGACTGGATGTCCCATGGTTTTGCTGACAAAGTGGTGTTTGTGCTGGTTTAAAGGTAAACCGGCAGGAGAAATGAACTCAACTCAAAAGAGAATACAAGTCAGAGTTACAATTTACTAAAATAAATAAATACAATGATACTGAGAAAAATTGGTTTTAACCCACAAAAAGCAGATGTATGACCCAGCACCCTGGGGCACGAACAGAATGGTGTTCGTTAGCCCCTGTGCTGAGTGCCACATGGTTCCCCTGAGTGCAAAGTAAAAGGTAAGGATGATGTTGGTCAGGATGATGGTTGCAGTCTTGTTGAGAGTGGCAGTCACAGTCTTGTTGAGGTTCTGATCTTCCTCTGGATCCCACAAGTGGTACCAAAAGTCCCCAAACCCAAAAATTATATATGCTTAGATGGGAATGTCCAGTACCTCCCCACAGGGTGGGGGTTTTCACAATGGGTGATTTAACATTGTGACTCATGGGATATTTTTGGAATCTTTGATGGTCTAGGTCATTGCACTTGCCTATTGTGCCAGTCCCTAATGGCTCATTAGCAGAGATGACCCCTCAGGCTGGGTGTGAAGTTGCTAATGCCTCTTCAAATGAGAATCACTGACTCACAGCTGAGTCACTGGTGTGAAGACTGAAACATTCCTGTGCCTTGCAGGGTTCCTTAACACCCAGCTTGTAGCCTGAGGGGTCAGGTGTGCCCTGGGAAGCTGCTGCCAATGATCCATTATTAGCAGTCCATGAGAAATGACATAGAGGGTGTAGAATATACAGTTTTGGTTACACCCACACAGTGATAAATTGGTCCCCGCTGCTGTAACTATGACATGTTCAGTCAAAGGTTGGACTCGAGGTTCTTCACACTTATGGTCTTGGAGATCTTTTTCAACCTTCATGATTCTATGATTCTCTGAAAAGCTCACCCTTTTATCCAAGAAACATAACTTTCTTGAAGGTAATGTTTGTTATGATGCAACATATCACAAGTATTAGAACTCAATGCATTAGAGTTATGTATTAAAGCAGAATGTATTAAAATGTGGATAAAAAGAAATAAAAAAAGATAAACAAATTGGAATTAAAATTAAATAATACAACATGCAGTGAAATATTTCCTTTCAAGTCCTGCTTCCAAATATCCTGGAGATTTTTACAAAGAATGTAAAATTATTCTACCCGGTTCCTGCAGCTTTCTTTCAGAAAAGGTCCTTGAGCTGTGAGCTTGCCAACTGCTTCCATCCAGAAATCAGAAATTGACATGAAAACAATACTCTTTCAGGGTAAGAAAGGGGCAGAAGTGTTTCATGGAAGACATTAAAGTTTCAGATTTAATCCCCTCCAACCACTGTCTTAAACTGAAATGCAATAAACTTTTCAAAGGCTTTCATGAAAAAAGGGAAAAGAGAGTGGAATAAAGTATCTGAGTAGTTGGTACTCTTACCTGGAATGGCAAGAGTTTAAGTAAAATGTAAAGATCTGTTCTAATAGCTTGTAGACATTTGCATTTTCTACTTAGAGACATTTTGTCTGAATATTCTCTGTAAATTTTTTCGTGCACTGAAAAGCAATACACAACTAACAAAAAACTCATTGTTATTTATTGAATTCATAGGCATTTTCAAATAAAATCAAGTACTAAAACTTACAAAATTTATGAAGGTACATCTATAAGTCCAGAAAAGTTTACTTAACTTAGATCTTTGAAATCCTCTAGAGTAGTCAAAATAAGTATTTCAAACAAGGTACATAGCTGAATTCATTTTCTTTCAGTCAGAATCCCTGTACTTCTGCTTAGAAGACTATTGAGAAAATACAGGTCAGAATTAATTTGAAAAGTTTATAATGGGAAGGCAGTCTGAGTTTTTCACGTTATAACTGGTACTGAACATAATACAAGACTGGAAAGTTATTGGTCTAATCAGGCATGTTTTTTGTGGGTTTTTTTTACTTTCATGAAGTGTTGAAGGGTGTGAAATTTTACATGCACTTTTTTTGATATTCTTTTAACAAAAACTTTTAGAAAGTAATGTATATTTTCTATTTTACTTTAAAATATTTGCATGCACATAGATGGATAGCAGGCAAATTGTAACTCTTCTTCAGATAGTGATTCCCTTGACAGCCAGCACTGAGTCTCCATCTTGTGTTGTTTGGCCTTCTCTGTATGTTGTTTTCTCATTTTGTTTCATGTCACACATCCTGGACTTGATTATTGATATCTATCTCAGATATCATTACCTCTATCACTGATTTCTGTACTAGAAGACGTTGCCCCTTTCATTTATCTCCATCAACACATTTTCTTTCCCATAGCAGTTCTCAGCTGAAACACTGAAAAAACTGAATAGCTGTGCATCGAATACCAAGTTTTGTAGGGGAAGATGATTAAGCAGTGGCAAACGTACACATTCATCTCTATGTTTTCTGCATTAGTGTAGAATCACATACGTACAAGAAATGAAGACTAAAAATAGACAATTGACACTAAATTTTGGAACTTTTAAAAATCTTTCCATGACAGAAGTACACATTCTTTTTGTATATACATACTACACTTTTCAAAAACCTGGAGTGTTTGAGTTACCAAAGCAGAATTTGGAAGGATTGTTTATAGTCCTCAAGCATTTGAATCCAAGAACTGATGACTTGCATTCTATCTAGCAATGTAAAACTCAAGTAGGGCTAGATAATGATTGACATATCTCTTTGCTCATCGTCCTTTCAACCTTCTACTTGTGTTAAGTGCCATTCTGTTATTTAAAATTATTTGTCTTACCAGTAGCTTTTAGACCAGAGTCGTGGGAATTATTTTCTAACAGAACTTTAGAAATTACTTTTTATCTTCTTAATCAGTGGGTTTTAATTTTAAAAAGTTGGATTGATTTAAGAACCTGTTCAATCAGCAGCTCCTTTGACTAAAATTTATCTTTCACTTATCCTAAAACTGAATTCCATAGCTATCTGTTGCCCGCAACTTAAAAACAGTCAAGCACTTGGCATAGACTTGTGTGACATTTGTAATTTTTTTGGTGTATGTTCAGCCTCTGGTTAATAGCCTCAAGGTCTGCTTTATAGCCATAATTGTCTGCTCCTGGGGTGAAGATGCAGATTCCCTGCACTAGATGGTGTAGCACTGAAAAAGGACTTTCTGGAAGTATATGCATATCAGGCAAATGTGAGAACTGGATTCAGTATAGCTGTAGACTGTATGAATCTGCCAGTTGGTTTCCATGTGCAATGGGAAAAGAAATATAAAAGCCCATGGATAGGACAATCTCACCTCAGGCTTTGTAACTGTTAGAAAAAAGTTTCACACACATCTTATGTCTCTGCATTTTCCATCCAGTGTGTGAAAGTCTAAAACAATTTAATATTTGTAGTTCGGCTATTCTTCTAAAAGAGAATATTAGAAAAAGTTTACCTCAGAAAGGAGAAGAGAGAGAGAGAAAGAGTGAAAGAGAGAAGAGTGATGCTGTAGTATATATTCAGTTATGAAGCTATGTTAAAGGAGCACAAATAGCATAGGCATTAACACAAGTTCATTACAGTTTTTATAGTCCTGAGCAAAGGCATATAATAGAGCTAGGTGATAATAGTAACCTTTTCTTAGCCAAATACAACAGTTAGAGTGAAGTTTGCACTGCTGTTTCATGGGTGTTAAAACAGTGATTCTGTAGAATATGATATTTTCTTAAATGATATCCTTCTTTAGGGCACACTTTGGATATATACAAAAGTCTATACATAAATTCAAATTCATTTGAGAATATTTTTAGAGCTGGAGAGAAATTAGACATACTAATTTGATGAATTTGTGTCAAAATGTTTGCTTCTATTGCAGCTAGTGGTGAAAGTTGTTTTATTGTTTTATTTTAAATTTGAAAGTTTTAAATTGCAACATATTAATATTAATAAAAATCCAACAAACAAAACACACAAAAACCAAACGAACACAAAAACTAACACAACACACTCCTCTGGCCACAAAATATTTAGTGAAATATGTAATTCAGGTTTTTAAGAGATAAGCAGGGACTCTGTAGCCTGAAATGCACACTTTTCTAAAAGGTATAGGATGAATACTTTTAAGTCAATACTGACTCCAAAGCCAGGCTGGATGGGACTTGGAGCAATCTGGTCTAGTGGAAGGTGTCCTTGCCCATAGTAGCAGGGGTTAGAACTAGATGACATTTAAGGTACCTTCTGTGGTGAAATGAGGCACTGACTCCTGTTGTGATGGACAGAAATTGCTTTAATCCTTAATTATCCAGGGTTATATAGTGCAGTTTCAGCTGGGAGTGGCTAAGCAATCAAGGCAGAATAAAGCTGCGAGTCACACAGTCACCACAATCACACACAAGCACTGGGGCTGCTGCTGCACTCACCATACACACAGACCTTGGAGTTTCAAGTTGCCCTATTCGCAATACCACATAGCAAATTGCAAACTGACAGGTTAGCTCCAACCCTGATCAGTAAAACAATACATGGTCATCTCAACATTTCCCAGGCCTTCTGTTTTTTCTTCTTTCTTGTTCCCATGCTGGTTCACTACACCGTCCTACCCAAACCACTCTACAGTTCTATGATTCTTATGGTCTTAAAATCACAATAAACAATTTTTATTTTAAGCATAAGAAATATCAAAACCCAGTAACAGTCCTAAAAAAGAACTTAGTCGTAATGAATGCTATTGAAGGTCATGGAACGAACCAACGTAGAAAATGCAATGCTTACTCTCAGGGTGACCAGTATGAAAAATTCCAGCTACCTTTCACGCATCATCACAACTTTCTGACTTGGAAGCACTTTACATGTTCAAAAATGGTCAATGATTCACTCCACAGTCATTAAACAAACATCAGTATTTCTAGAGATCTTCAGTGCTGTAAGTAAGCTAATTCTCAATTGTATCAAGCTGTAACAGAGATAAAAGAGCAAATTTATATCACATCAAAATGAGTTGCATGTCTTTACATTCAGTGACATGCTGCAACTCTAAACAGCATTTAGATTTTTACAAAATGAGAATCTATGTTCTTACAGGTAAAGTTGGATTAGAAAGTGTCATGTAAAATACAAAATCTTCACTTTTGACTCTCAGAACTCACATAAATCTTCTGGAAACCCCACAAATATTATATAAGTTGTATGTTATCTCCATGTCTGTTCTGCTGCTTGGCAGAAAGACATAGACCTGTACCTGTCAAAGGAAATTTCTCTCCAGTGATACAGCATCCATATTTTATCAGTATGGCAAACTTAAATTTTGATAAAAACATTAAACCTACCTCTGTTCTAGACAGAAGATATTGGAAAGACTAAATTTCCAAAATTATAGTAGCTAAAGTTATCTGCTTTGTCTTCAAAATTGACCATGCACTGGAACAGATTGCCCAGAGAGGCTGTGGAGTCTGCCTCATTGGAGATATTTGGGAACCCTCTGGACACAATCCTTTGCCATGTGCTCTGGGATGACCCTGCTTGAGCAGGGGGGTTGGTTCTACTGTGGTCCCTTCCAACCTGACCCATTCTGTGATTCTGCATGAATATTGACCTAGTGAAAAACCTTCTTCATAATCAGCAGTTTTGCTTCTGTACCTCAGCATGTTACTAACAAATGAGAAAAATACTGTTTTCAGCAGAAATGTATGAATCTGTATATTTGATTTTGTCTGAACTTCTACTTGTGCTTATATTTTATCATAAATATTAATACCATTTGAAAAGACTATATATTTGTGTTTAGTTTCATAAAAATAGCCTTTTCAGTACAAAGATTGTCTTGGACACCCTTTATATTAAGGATACATTTTTAAATAGGCTATCAATTTTCAGTAACTTTTATTGCCATCCGTTAATTGCATGGTACAGCATCTGACTGCAGAAAGTTTGGTTATAAAACAGATTGATAAGCAGTAGCAACACATTTTTCAAATGAGCTTATATGTAATTAAAGCACATGAGCTGCACTCCACAGTAAGCTTATTACAATCTACCTTAATTATTTATTAAACTTTTTCAAATTGAACAGTTATAATGAAGTACAAATTACACCATTAGTCGCAGGTAGTGCAAAGGCTATGTGTGCAAATTTAGTTGCCATTTTTACTTTTTTATGAGTTTAAGAATCTGTCAATTATAAGAAAGTTAACAATAAGAAAATATTTAACCGTAGTGATTTTATAGTAGCATAGAATATCTGCTTTGAACATGAAAGTAATGGGAGTAGGGACCTAAAATTTAAAAGATTTATAGTAGGGCCCTCTAGAACTGTATATTGAAAATCAAAGAGGGGACAGCACATTTCATGGCTAGTAGTCAGATTATTATCACAAGCAGTGGGATTGTGGTATTGAAATAGTTGGACCAGAATCACTTTCCTTCCATGAGCTTTTGAAATTCATATAAATATGTTTATTTTTCAAGATATTCTAGTACATCAATTTTCATGTTGAAGGGTACCAGGACTACTCATCTATTTTTCGGTTCTATCAAATCATCTCAGTGGAATATACCTTTTCCAAAAACATTTGAGAAAGCTCATTTTATACCTGTGAAGGAAGAAATGGAGTTGCAATGTTATTCCTTGCTGTGAAGAGAAATACATCTTTTCAGCCATTTTTTGCAGTTCTAGTCATTTCCTTGACAAATACACTTACTATAACTTATAAGTATACTTATGCTATAGCTTTTATTAGAAGTCTATCACAAAATCCACTCAAACTGTGTTACTGTCTTCCCAGCAGTAAAAATGCAGGGTATTAAAGTTCAGGGGAGAACTGGTACATTTCAGTGAATCTTTGTGCATAACCTTCTTTCTACTTTCTTCACAATCAGGTGAAAATACACAAAAATGACATTGAAATATTTTCGTACCTGCAGTCTATATTACCTCAAAGTCTGAGGTAAGTCACATCCAATCTTCTTTCACAATACATTTGATGGTTTAAATTGCTTCACAAAGATAAAGGCCAGTTGTAAAATTCATTAAAAGTAGATGTAAATTTGCAGTGTCTCAGTTTGTTCAGATGTCAGTTATTGTTGTAGGTCCATCTCTAGTCATGTTTTAATTAACTTTTCAAACTGAGAGCAAAAAAAAGGGAAACATTTCGTTAGAAAATAAACACATATTTAATCTATAGCCAAGAGAAAAACAGTTATTCACAAGAAAACTCCACCTTCTCACATCTTAATCCAGATCCCAAATTTGCTCATACAGCTTGCATAAAAAATATAAGACATTTCCCACAATCAGAACAAAATGAAAGTCAAATTCACCTCAGCTGACTTAGACCAAACAGGTCTAAAGCCTGTTTACTTGGAGCAGAAAAAGTAGAGTCATCAATGTGACAATTTCATTTTTCCCTTCTCTCAAGGAAATAATTATTTTTGATAATAAGAATGATTCTCAAAAAGACACTTTACATGTAACCTAAACATAACAGTAGTCATGGTAACATGATCTTAACAGTAGGACATCTTGATAAAAAAGATAGACATAACAGGAGGCAAGCTACAAAGCTGGATTTTTGAGAAGTTCTGGAATAACTTCTCTGAGGTAAATGGTGATGAAGTCTTTGTTCCTGTTACATTGCTTGAGCTGTTTCACTGTCTCTGGGAAATCAGTGTGTTTGCTCTAAACCCGTTTCAAAGTGTTTATTTTAGATACTTTTTTTTTTTTTTTCAGTAGAGAGTAAATATTGAATAACTCCTACGGTGTATAACTCACTGGAAGAAGCTTGATTTTTCACCTTCCTGTTTATTCCTTTGCATCTGTGGGTTTCCCTATAAGGAAGAAAGAAAATCCAAAAACAAACATGTGAAGTGGTAATTTCTAGAAATATTTTCATTGCTTTCTAAGGGGGGGCAATTAGATGATAACATCTAAATTTCCCAAGTATTTAGCTGCTTCATTTTCAACAAAACTGAGTGGACTTAGATATTCAGCTATCTCTGAGTCTCTGAGTTGACTTATTTCAGAAAGTATAGTATCTAAAAGGACATGGCTGAATTGATGCTGAGATAAGAACCTTATCACCTCAGCTGTCCTGAGACTGTCTAAAGGATGACCCAAAAGCTTTCAGTTCACTAAACTTAGAAGGTAACCTCCACTTGAATCTTTAAAGTTGACTTTTCACTTCATCCACAAGCTTGTAAATTAAATATAAATGACTTTTCATCAGACAGATCACTTTCCCGGAGGTTAGGGAGAGTCATTAGAAGATATTCAGGCAATATTGAAATAGCTAATACAGTCTTAAGCAAATACTCTTCTTTTACCTTAAAACTCATGTGTTATTTGAAAAACCTATTAAAACATAAATCTACAGGTTTATCACACTGGTTTTTTTTTTTTTTTCTTCTTCTCTGTGTTTACAAATCTATTTCATTTTCAGGTTCAAGAGTCAGAAATGGTTGACAATTAACTATGTGATAACCTACATTCTACATCTAGTTAATATGTAAAATATATTCCCTCACACTCAAAGAGAAATGTACTGCTGAACCTCATTCTCACCATTGCTCAAATTGATTGAACTATGACTACCTGTGTGAAATTTTGAAAAATATTTTAAATGCTTAATTTTTTGCAGTTCTTAAAAAGATAATAGGGAAGCTCACAGACCAATCCTTAGCTGTTATAAATTGCAGTAGACTGGGGAGAATGGCAATGTGATGATTGAACCTGCTGGGCTCTGTCCCTGGAAAGTCCTCACTTCAGAAATAACTATCCCTGTGCTGTTAGTATAAAGAAATTATCTATCTTAATTTCTTTTTTCACTTTTTCTGAAAGAAGAAATATGGTATGAAAATATACTTTGTGACCAAGACATCAATAATTAAATTAAGTGGTACTCATAATGTGTCGTGTTAAAAGACAGGCCAAAATACAATTGGGCTGTTTCCTCGTTTTGAAGTCCTGTAGGTTGGTGATGGATGGATGGATGGATGGATGGATGGATGGATGGCAAGCAGTTGTGAGGAAGTATGCATGGGAGTTGCTGGGTATGTTAAAAAAAAAAAAAAAATCCCAAATCATAAAAGTGATCTTTTAACTCTAATCTTGGTGGAGAAATTGTTTTGCCTGGCATTGCTTTGATTTTTAAAGGATTTTCTAAACTTTCTCTTTGTGTTATTAGTTTTGGTTGGTTTGTTTTTTTGTTTTTCTTTGCTAACTAAAACTAAGGACTTTTGAGGCCATGATTTTCACAAGTGAATCACATGTTTTTGCTACTTGCCTAGTATTTTCTAAGATTGTTGACACAACAACTTTATGACAAGGGGCAACAGTTTTAAACTGAAAAAGGATTGAGTTAGATTACATATAAGAAAGAACTTTTTTACAGTAAGGGTGGTAGAACACTGGAACATGTTTCCCAGAAAGGTGGTAAAACCCTCATCCCTGGAAACACTAAAGGTCAGCAACCTGATCTAATTGAAGATGTCCCTGCTTGTGCAGTGGGGTTGGACTAGATGAGCTTTAAAAGGTCCCTTCCAACTCAAACTATTCTATGACATACAAAGAAATAGATTCTCTGCCAAAGTTTCTGATTGTAAGAGGTAATAACAACTGAATAAATTTTTAAAAATTTGGTCCATGTGTTTGATAACTAATAAGAATATAAAAATAATTAGGAAACAAAAAAAATACACTTTTATAAACTAATCTCCAGTTATCTGTTTTTTTGAGGTTCAGAATGACCAGAACAATAGCAATATGTATATTCCACTGAGAATGCAAATGACAAAGAGAATACTGAAGATGTTGCTTTGTTTTCACTACAAGATTTCAATTTAAAGCCTGAGTTTGCATTCCTATCAATCTTTGTAATGCAAACTTACTGTGAAAAGTACTGAATTTATGCAGAGTACAGTGGTCACAGCACTAGACTAGTGCAGAATGTGCAGTTATGATGACTTTCACAATAGGTCCTTTGCTCCAACACATTTTCTGTCCTGGCAAGTAGTGAAACTGTTTTTACATCTTATGGAATGATTTGGCAAATTCTTTCCAAAATAAAACTAAGACATTAACTACAACTAAGACATTAACTCCTTCTCTCTCCCTTTTCATGCTCTTTGGGCTGTTTCTCTGGCAATATAGAAGTACTTGTCAGGTACTTAAATAAACAGTACCTCTATAGAAGACCTGATTTTCAGAACTTACTTCAGTTCTGGTGTTTTTCATTGTGTGTGAGACAGAAGAGGATGCGTTATGTATTGTAACAGGCACCTTGAAAATTATGCTAAAGCTCACCCTAGTTTACAGCAACCCTATTAAAATCAATGCAGCTGCTCCTCCCATTATTAAGCTGTCCTTTAGGCTTCATTCTTGACAGTACACATTGACAGCAGAAATCTGAAACATCAGCATAGTGCCAAAGGTACTATAAATCTTTGTATGAGTTTGAAGAAATTATCACAAGACAGAATAAATAACTTAAGCCTCACAGCAGACTGGAATTCCAAAAAAGGTCTGCTTGCTCTGACTGAGAGCAGATCAGTGCAGAACATTCACTTAGCACAAGGAATAAAAGGCATTGCTGGCTCCACAGTGTGTACCTACTGGATTATTTGACTGAAGTCAAGCTTCATTGCCAACAGGTAAATAAACAAACGTTAGTTTCAGTGATCACTTACTTGTCTCTCACAAATGTTTGACAAGCATGAAAACCAAACATAATTTAGGTTCTGTTATACTCTATCGGACCATCATTTCTCTGGTATTTAAATGTTTTATTGTCTGCATTTTGGAGGTGTCCATGTGTTCTTTCTAATCCAAAGGCTATTTTTCACCAATAGTCTTTCCGCCCCCCCCGCCCCTTTACTAATTGAGCTGTCATTCTCATGTTACTGAAAATTCTTCATCCCATATTAAATGAATGTTTCCTGCAAAATTTTATTTTAGCTTTATTTTAATTAAACCAGGTGGAATTTACAAGTAAAGTTTACGTCAGTCTCTAGAATGGCATGGCAGACAACTAAAACAAATTTTATTTATTTATTTCTCACAGGACTTGATATTTTTCAAGTAGCTGATACTTGAAAACATTCTTATATGACAACTGAGGAACTTGAAAAAGCTGAATAGTAATTTTCTTTGGGAAAGAAAACAACAAAGTGAAACGTCATACTTGCAAGCTTAAGTTGCAGAGTACACACACCTGAACTAATCATAATGCTTTGGTGTTTTACCATTACATTCTATTTACCACTTTCTTTACAACAGAAATATGAGCTAATAAACAATTCCATATATATGTGTGTGTATACAGAGATAAAAACAAATATTTTTTCTTCTTCCAAAAGTAGAAATGCCAACAATTAAAAAAATCACACAAACATTGTCAGAGAGATAGTACCTACTCAATGTTCTACTGGATGAAGGGTAAGAAAAAAGGAGCATAAAAAAGTTCCCCACTGTCATTATCACATTTGAGGTTAAACAAACAAACACAGCATTCTAGAAGATCAATAGCGAGAAGTTACTCTCTTACAACCCATCAGCATAGTTTTCTGTATTCCTGGGATACATAGCAAATGTGACAGAAAAAGGCTGCTTTCCAATGCCCTGCTGACTATTGAGAATTGTAGGGGTTTTTTTTTGTTTGTTTGGTTTGGTTTGGTTTTGGTTTGGTTTTTTTGTTTGTTTGATTTGTTTTTGCTTTTTCAGTTTATCAGTCAGTATCCTGACTATCTCTCATGACACAAGACAAGTGGCCTAGGTCCATATGCTCTTATACCAATGACTGAAACATGCAACATAGGAGCATTTCCATCAAAGATATTTGGAGTTACTGATGACCAAATGTCAGTGAGTAATGAAAAGTTAATGAAATACACAGCTATGAGGAATGTTAATGTAACAACCAATTAATTAACAAATATCAAAATGAGAGCATTCTGATATTAGCTGAGGGATTTGTGTTATGAATAATTTGATTTCATTTAGATTATTGCAGGGAGTCTAGCCTTCTTAAAGAGTTAGTTTTTGCTCATATATTACCCTCTGAAAGCAAATACAGGAGATGCACAAATATATATACATACACATATATATGTATACACACAGGTATATGAATATATATTCACACACACAGGAAATGTGGTGATAATCCACAATATCTGAAAGGAGTTGGTAATTTCTGCAGTAAGCATGGATACCAATGCCCTCCAGTATAAAAGAGACTTTTGAGAATAAATATGAAATTTATGCTTTGAATGGAAGATTAGGTGGGAAAATGGTCTCAGAGGTAAAATCCTTTCATCAAATAACAATGGTAAAACAAGCTGTACGTGTATTAAATCAAAAGAAAAGAAAATAAATCTGAAGTCTTCATTGTTCTATACAGTTGGTTTTTTTTTTGTTTTGTTTTTTTTTTTTTTTTTTTTTGTTTGTTGTTTTTTTTTTTTTTTTTTTTTTTTTTTTTTTTTTTTTTAATGAAATGGCAACCATTCAATTTCTGCTAAGGAAGCTGGGGATACTGAAAAGGACATCCATGCCTATCAGGTTCAAGCACCTTTATACAATAATAAATGTATAGTTACAGCCAGTTATTATTACTCTTCAGTCTTCACTCTCTGGTATATTCCAGCTCATATAAATTGTTTCTGGAGGAGTACAAAATAAAAAGTAAAAAGTCATTAGGCAATTTTTTTCCTGCTTACCTAGTGCTGGTCTTGATCCTACAAATGATTTACAATAATAACTTAGTATTAAGTGTGCTTAGTAACTGCCTCTGTGGTGCTGCTTCCATGAATGAATATATTCTTTGAAGTCAAGAATTTGCAGAATCACCAGCTTAGATAATAAAATCTTTAGAGGCTTTCTTGGTTTGATGTGATTAGCGAGAAAAGAACAAGGAAATGAATTCTGTATTTACTTTTCTTACAATATAATGTTCTCATTCATAAAATGGCTCTTTGTAGGCAGACCTCTTGTACCATATACTGAACCCTTTTGGATCCCACTGAATGTACATGTAGGCTTTAAATAGACTGTTTTAATACGGTTCAGATCAGGAATTAAAATGAGAAGAAAAGCTGACTTCTGCCATCCCTGACCATTCAATGTTAATACCAGTATTCATTAGAGGAGCAGGGCAGTTTTCCTGATTTACACCAATTAAGCATCAAATCCCAAGATTAAACAAAACTGGTTAGGGCTATCATTTTCATTTCTCAGTTTTCTCTTCAGAGAAATAAAAACAAGAATGACCATCAAATCAATCTTTCTCTTACTATTTTTCAAAGGGCTCATTCAAGAAGAGGAATCTCTTTCCTTTGAATGATAAGAACAACAGGAACTGATTTTTTCATGAGGACAAATTTGTATGATAAATTATTTTAAGTTACTGTAGATACTGGCTTTAAATACAGGGTAGCCTTCCTTCTCCTCTTTCATCTAGCCCAATCCAGAAACACATGAAAACAATTTCATCTGGCCATATGGCTATTTAAATAAGGTGATAGCTGGAAGTTCAACTCAAAGCCTAAATGCTTAACATGGAAACACTTTTTAGTAGATAAATTGTCCCTAGGTATGGCACAATGCACTTAATCTGAAATAAAAATATCATATGGAGAGCAAACTTACAATTAAAATAAACAAACAAATAAATATATGTAAAAAAGAGTCGATTTTTTTTTTTCACAGACTTTGAGGAAAATAACAGTTTCATGCCTTTTACTATGTGGTTTTTTTATTACTGAAATGCTGCTCAAAGCAGAAGACAAAGAAGCTTCTAGCCTTGCAATTTTTATAGGGGAGGGAAAAGCTTTGCCTGTGTTTGTGTAATATATCTCCTCTTATATAGCAGTGCAATTCTGTTGCAGTACAGAGAAACAAGAAAATGTGATGTCAGGAAGCACGTTAGCACTGTTTGGAAGCAAGATCAAGAACTGAGTGTTTTACTACACTGATCTTCTAGGTAAACATACTAATTTCATTCTCTTGTAAGAAAGGTGGAAATTTTCATAGGGTGAAAGATAGACCCTGCATTGATAACAGTTGTACTACATCTCATGTACGTATTAGACAATTCTATCGAAGGAAAAAATGTTTGCCCACAACAAAAAAGATAATCAGTGATTTCAGCACACATAAGCACATCATTTCCATGGTCTTTATTGAATGTTAATATCTTCTGTCTAAATACTTTGAAATATCTTCCCTTTTAGACAAAGGCGTGATTTGCAATACATAAGTAAAGATTGTACAAGGTGATGAGGTGTACAATATATAAGACTAGAGTTCCATTTACATTTAACAGAAAGCTTGGGACATGACTTCCTTTCAGTTTTGAAACCTCAAACCCCTATTTAAACTTTTTTTTTTTTTTTTTTTTTTTTGGTGGGCCAGGAATTTGGCTCTAACCACTAATTACTGCAATTTATAAATGCTAGATAAATGTCCTGACGTTTCTCCCTGAAACGTTTGTATATAAGAAACTGTAGAAACTGAAGGCATACCCAGATTTGTCTATGTTCCATAAAGCTACTGAAGTTAAATGCGCTGTAGACCCAACTGGGGTAAAAACAAAATAATTTAACACTTGTTCTACCTTTTTCTAACTGTCTGTTTGAGCCCTTATAACACCTAGAGAAGACCTGCAGTAGGATGTTACCTCAGTTAAGTGGAGTAGAAAGTAACAGGAGGAAAACCAGCACTGTTTCTCCTACCCAGGAACAGTTGGTAGCATAGGGAACTAGTCTGAATGTTAACCAAGACTTTATCTTTCTCTTAGATCTAAGTGTTTCTAGACCATAGGATGTCTCTGTGTTTCTATAATCCATTCATCATCACCAGCAAGAGCTATTTCTAAAGAGTAGCAAACATGTTGAGAGTCTGAAATTAGTTTTCTTGGTGACGATATATGATGTAAGAACATGACAGCTTGATTGTCATAATAATGGAACTGCCAAGCTTTGGCAGGGAGTGAGGCAGAAGAAGGGGGAAACATGAAACACATTGCAATTTGAATTTTGGTGTTGGTCCAAGATTGTTTTAATTTTACTCATCCACTCTCAGAACAAGGAAAAAATATTCTTTTAAAGCCTTCTGATGCTGAATGGCTCTTGGAGGATGTTAAAATATTAGCTCACCCACAAATTTCGTTGTACCTCGTACCCATGTTTTACTATGTGAGTTTTATTAGTTTTGGACTCAGTATTCTTACCTTCAGATGATATTCTTATTTTACACTAATTGGTTTCCCCATTACAAATAAAGAAAATAAAAATTTGACACTTTTCTTTAACCTGACAAGTATTTAAAGAATTTTGATGGGAAAGTATAAAGCTAGGTAGATTATAATGGTTTTTCTTGGGTAAGTCCCATGTTCAAAGTTGCTGGCTGTAAAAGTGAAGATGAAGAAGAGCTTACATTTATATATAACACATTTCAGTAGAAAAGCATCTGCATGTGTCCTGTAGTATTCATATATATAGTGCATAGTAATATTTATTTGTATGCATTTATTGCATATAAGAATTTTCATTCAATTTTTCATTCCAGTCAAATGTAGTAATTACTTGGTAGTAAAAAAAGGATGAAGAGTAACTCCTGCAGAAGTCAAACTACAGGTAAAATCCCAAGAAAGCAGGACACAATTTTAATGTTGTCATTCAACTGAAACAACAAGGTCAAAATTCCCTTGTGAAAAGTTAAACTGTCTCTTTACTAACTACCCAAACCCTCCACTTCATGGAGACATACTAAGGTTCAACAAGCATGTAGCAGAGCTGATTTAGCTAAACTGTATTCATCTTCCTCCCTAAGTTTTCAGGTTGATTGGTGGTCAGTTATTTTACCCAGTTATTTCCTGCTGGTGGGTGTTGCATAGGTCTGATTCTGCTTCATTAATTATGTGAGATCCAAGACAAGTGTTAATGGTGGTACTCAAGCACTTTATTTCCTAGACTGAATGCCAATACATATATACGGACCTTATTTAGGAAGTCAGCATGAGAAAGGATACTTGAATTTGGACATCATGACAAAATAATGTATTTTATTTTCTTTAAACCGTCTCCATAATGAAGTAATTCAGAATGATTGTGAATGCCTTGTGTTACTTCTGTTGCTTTAGCAGCCAGTAATGTGTTTATCCAGCGCTGTAGCCTGCAACTGTTAGATGGTGTAAACACCAGGGAACAATAAAATCACTCTCTTTATGTGGCCAACAAAGGGCTAATACCATCACCAGCAACGGCAAGCAATGTGGTCTTGCTCTGCCCATTATAATACAGACTTTTTGAACAGTAAAAAAACCCTTGATAAATTTAGTGACTACTAATTAGTATACAGTAGTTGAGCCTGTCGGTATTCACTGACAATGTTATCAGCAAGATGTCAATGAGAGGGGTAGTGAATATCTTAGAGAGTTCAATGGATTCCAGCCAAGAAATGATAGAAGGTAGAGTGGCAGGGAAAGATAGTAAACTATAGTGCCACTGAGGAAAAACAGAAGAGAAAAGGAAAAAAAAAGTCTGAGCCTCGTGTTTGCTCTAAAGGAGGTTGGTTTGGTTGTAGCAAGAAACTGATAGTTAATCAAATAGGAAGCAGCTTGTGTTTCCAATGTTCCTTTTACTGCAGCCTAAAGGAAGTTATGACCTTAACTCCAAAAGCAGTAGAGCTGCCTACATAGTAGCTAGGATGGCTCTCAAACCAACAAAAAAATAAAAATCTCTCCATGGTTTGTGTATGGCTTATTTTCTAGGGAAAGACTGCAAAGGCATTTAAATACTCCATTTAATAAAAACTTTCAACAAAATATGTCCTCAAGTCCTTTGGAATCTCTCAATACCTGAGAGAGGTAGAGAGCTGATATTACTCCTCATCTAGAGAAAGTACAATGCACCATGGAACAAAAAGAAAGATTTTTAAAGTTATAAAGGTGTTTAAAGTTAAAAATAATAAATTTGTCAAAAGCAGGTGACAGCTAGATGTATGTAACTCTTAAAGATATTTCTGTCATTAGAAATCAATGGGAATTAAATGTGTAGACACTTTACAAAATAAGATTTAGTTGTATCATTAGTCATAGACGTAATTTTCAAAAAACCTGCTGTTAGGTGACTTTCTGGTGTCACAGAGGAACTCTGGAATATAAATAGCAGATGAGGCTGGTCTCTGAAAACCTCATCTCTGAAAAGGCATTTGAAACTTTTCCTGGAACCAATGGCAGTATAACTAACTAATTAAAGTCAATGCCAGTGTAATAATATTGCATCACTAATTCATATAAAGATATTTAGCTAAAAGCCTTATGGTCATGAGAAATCTTTGCCAGAAATATGTCTCGTTTCTCCATGTGCTTTGACCGAGTCTATAAGGATTTGGCAGAATAGTATTAAAAGATGTCTCATAAATGAAACCTTCATGGAATATTTTTTTCTAAATATTTCAGAAGTATAGAAATCCTGAATTCAGGGAGCTATCATTTTTCCTTCATAGTGTATTTTTACTCTTAATCATTCTTTTCCATGTTCCTGAGCTGCTCTTCACAAATCTCTTGCAACCTCAACTTCTCTGCTTCATAATATTCCTTTAGCCTATAATCTATCTCTCTCTCTTCTATCCTCTTACTACATTTTTCTTTCCTATTCTCTCTGCCACTTCATTTTCTGCATATCTCATGATTTGCTTTTGGCCTCAGAGTGATTTCTCTTCTCTGTTCCTTATAATGTTTGCTATAAGCCATGAATGACAAGGATCTCTGAACAAATCCAGTATGCCTCTTTTATTCTCAACAAAACCATGTGAGCAAAAAAGTGACTGCCTGTATTTCACAGGGACAGGGTACACAATGCCCTGTACTCAGAGGAATAGGTTATGGTTTATTCTACTCTGAGTAAAGAACTTCACTGAGAGTGGCAGGAACTAAAGCACCTTAGAGATTACTGTTTGTTCCAGCTGAATTGTCATTGTCACTCTGCAATCTGTGACCTGTCTCTGCTTCTTTACTGAAGTTGTCTCATAATTAACAAGGCTACTGTGTTCTGAACCTTGTGAGTACTGCCATAAAGGGCATTACCTGTATTGTCCAGCTGGCAAATAGATTTTTGTCCTTACAGGAGCCTTGGGCATCCTGTTCTGCAGGTGACATTGATTAGAAGTGCTGTAAGGAAGAGATGACATTTTAAATGTTTGAATATGCAAATAATTTTTTCCCCACAGAAAGGATAGCCTTATGAAATGTTGCAGAAATTACTCTTACAGTTCATTTAAAAAAAAAAAAAAAAAAAGAGAGAGAAAAGGCTCATACTTCCTCACATATTCTGAGACAAGGAGCAAGCAGGAGCTAAAACTGTTGTGGACCTGTGTTGAAATGACCAGTGCTAAATCTGTCTTAAATCTGCTAAACCTGTAGTTAAAACTGCCTTGACCACTTACATTTTCCTTTATCTTAAATGTGTAGACTTTGATTAGCTTTCATACCTCAATTATGTGGCTGAAACAGTTTATTGAGTTGGTACAGTATTCAGGTTGGCAAATCCCTTTGTCTGGTGTCATACACTCAGCAACTCTAGTCCTTCTTCCTACAAGGCCAGCAGGGTCGTGAGACTTTTGGTCTCTCTCATCCCCTCTTCTTCTCACATCCTCCTGCCAGCAGCAGGGGTGATTAGCAAACCCTCCCTCTGCATTGCAGTTCAACTCACTGTTTCCTTCCCTCCTTGCTGGGCATGGCTTCAGCGCTATCAAGTCTTGTTGAGCAGCAAACTCACAAACTACTTCACTCCAGGCATTTCCTTGCTCTCAGTGTTTCTTTAAGCTTTCAAATGATAAAACCACAGAGCTTTCTCCTGTAGGAGAAGCCCACAGGCTTCCCCACAAATGCAGCCTACTGGATCTGTTACCTGCAATCATTTGTTTAATAAAGTGGAATAAAGCAGCTGCTCTGTACTTCAGGTAAGGATGCACATTATAGTCACATCCTGTAAACAAAAACTTTTCTTCCTGTAGGACACACTTCCTAGTGGCAGCATAGAGCACGAGCTCCCAAGTCTGGACTTAAACCAGATAAATGTTCTATGTTCAATGCATGGTCAGAATAAAATAAACATGTGAGGAGCTAGTTGAAAAACAAACACAATCCAGGCATAAAAGCTAGATTTTTTTTCATGTCTTTAGAACAATAAGTGAAAAACTGTAAATCCATTAAATCCACTTTTTTTTTGTGTCTCTATAGGTGTGAGCATGAGGTGATCTACTCCCATTTTAACCAAATTGTTGTTTTCCACTGCAGAAATAGTTGGCATGAGTAATATAAGAATAGAGGTGTGCAAGCAGAGAGAGACAAAACTGAACCTTAATGAAACCCAGCTTCAAGGAAAAAACATTCAGGTAACCCATATAACCACAAACCAACATGTCCGACACATTCCTCGAGATTCTTTCCCATATGTCCAATTAATATCTTGTTTCCTTTTTAGGAGTAGCCATCCTGCAGATAATTTTTGCATTTTTCTAGGCTTCAGCCCAGCCATGTGACTTTATTTTGTTAATTCTTCACTAGCTCTTCAGTCATTTAGCTTCAGCACTGTGATTCCAAGAAAGCATCGAGACATTGCCAATCTTCTATTTTAAAATACTTACATACTTACATGAGTGATACTGACATTAAAAAGCAAGCTTTGAACTATTATTAAATAAACAGCTCTTATATAATCAAAGAGTTAACAAAAACAAAGCAGAGATGGAAGAAAAACTTTTCTGCCTTATGAGGTTTCTGGGCACTGTCACTGAAACTTTACAGGATCAGTCCTTGCCAGATGTCAGGATACCATCTTTTTAATGTTAGATCTTTATTATTATGTTTCATTTAGTGATGTCAAAGATAAAATGTGATAAGATGTCAAAATAAGAACTTTGAACACTGAGACACAGTCTTTGAGGAAGACATTGATTTTTTTACAAGTGCAATGCTGGATGGCCCATGGCAGTGTCTAAACATCCATGTTTTATACCGTGTGTTCTACATGGGTGTTTGGATTGGCAAATGCTGAATCTGAGACCATGCAGACAGAATTTGGCTTAAAGCAAACATGGGTGCTGAGGGCTGAACAGTTTCTCAAATCAGGCTTTCAGTTTGGCAGTCAGAATTAATGAACACCCCTGAAAATACAGGCTTAAATGATCAAAAGAACAAATGTGACCAACAGGCAAAACTTCACAGAGCCACTTTGAAGGTCCCTAAAGTTAAAATGGCTGACATAAATTAGAGATAAAAAGAATAGAATTTTTTCCTTCTTTTGTGATATTGTGATAAAGATTTTAGGTAGTTTACATCATCATGTGTATTCTTTTACATCTTCATCACACTATCCAGCTGAAAAAAGTGTTATAAAGATGATATGTATGTTTGTACATGCATGTATATATAAATAGATAGGTTACATAGGCATGCGTGATATGTAGTAATACAGTAGTTTAAAAGTATTTATTTCATAGAATCATATAATGGCTTGAGTTTAAAAAGAACAATTGATCATCTAGTTCAATCCCCCATGCCATGGGGAGGGACACCGTTCACTAGACCAGATTGCTCAAAGCCCTGTCCAGCCTGCCCTTGAACACTCCCAGGGATGGGGCATTTACAACTTCTTTGGGCAAGCTGTTCCAGATATACATAGTTATATGTATGTCAATATATGTGTCAATATATGTATATATATGCACACAGGTGCATATATATTTATATGAATATATAGAGAGAGTTATTAATACCACTTTCACTTATATGGAAAGTTGACAAAGTGTATTTTTTTTTTGGGGGGGGGAAACCAACCAACCAAAAAACCCCCCAAAACAAAACCCACCACCACATAACTAAATTAGGTAAATCCAATGAAAAAATTGTTCTTTCCATGTCACTAAAACATCAATTCCCCACCATTTCAACACCACTGTATTTAAAAATATTAATTCAGTGTACATTTAAGAGTTCATTTCAGTAAAAGGTTCTTCCAATCTTTGAAACGGAAATGTAAGATATTAAATGAAACAGAAAGAGGGAATTTATGCACACTCATTCACCAGAAGGAAGTAGAATATAGTAATCTTTGCAATGACTTTAAGACTTCACTTTTAACTAAAGTTCACGGTATGGTAATGAGCTGTTGATTTTTGTCTTCAGAAAATGTTTACATCCAATAGAGAGGCTTTAGACATCTGGCATATGTAAGCACAGTAAAGGGTTATTGCCTAAGGGATAATAAACGAGGGGAAAAACATCCCTCCAAAATGCACTCAAAATAATAGATGAGGTTGGTATCTTTGTGCTGAGAAATTCTACATCACCTCTTAAGGTTATCTTAAGTCCCCCTAATTAGAAAGCACATTAAGAATTATTTGTCTTTAACCAAATAATGTAATTAACCAAATATTTTACTTATATCTGTAGGAAAAATGTGTGACTTAAATTCTCTATGTGTATCAATTTTTTACACACTTCATTTAATATCAACAAGATGCAATCCAGCTTGAAAACAATGCACTGGATGTCCCTGGAATACCAACAGAAACTTGCTTTAAATCTTACTAAATAATCACAAAATGCCTCAGACAGAACAGCGCAATATCATAAAATATATATAATCACTTTTTAGAACAGTCCTAAGCAATGAAATATGACTTCTTGTTTTTAGGTCAGTGGATCAATGTATTTGTTTTTCCAAAACAGAAATGGTTTTATATAACAGGATGCCATGCCCTGAGAGAAGGGAAAGTAAGAATGGAGATCTCTAGAGCATACCCCACTGTAAATCACTGTGAACTAAACGCATTCTCATAGCATTCATCTAGCCCTCCAAATCACAGCCCATCAGTTACCTAACCTGCAGGGGACAACAAAGATTTGGCATTAGTGACTTTTAGCATTTATACTTGAAAATCCAGTGATATATTAACAAGCATACATTTTATGGGGAGAATAAATATTCAAGCTTGATTGTTAAATTTTGCTTGCTTTGCATTTTTGTTTTAGTTTGTTTTGTGCTTTTGTGTGTAGGAGTTTTTGCCTGATAAGGCAGAGATCAGGAGGGAGAGAAGATACAGAAAACTAGTTTGAAGAGACTGGAACATCTCATTGGTTCATGACCAATCTCAAGTCCATCTTTTTAAACCAACTTCTTTTCCCAAGGATCATACTGTAATATGTGAAAAGAGAACAGAAGGAAATAGCTCTCTTATTTTAAAGAAGAATTTTTTAATGATTTGGTCACTATAATTGTCATGAGTGCTGTTATCTGTGGTTAACTTTAACTCAGCACCATGTAACACTCTAGGTCTATTTTATAAACAGAGGAGAATGGGTAAATCCAAAATCCATCACATTTGTCAGATCAGTGATTACAGAAATGCTTTTCAGAATAGACTTCTGCTTGCATCTGATAAAGATCTCTCTTTATATATATTTTTAAAACGGATTCTACATTACAGATACATTTTCTTCAAAAGTACTGAAAAGGAGACCCTATTACCATTCTGTAAGCTTGACCCTCATGGTTAAATCTGAGTTCTACAGTAATATTATCTGGGTGCTTGTTTTAATGTGGTCTTACAACACACTAGTAACACTACATGAAGATAAAATTTATAAAAATATTGGAAACCCATCTTTGAAGTTGTTCTAAGCAACAGGACTTCAAAATCTTCCAGGACAAAAGGTCGTGATGTTTATGATGAACAGTAACAAAAGTTAGTACCAACAGGCGTTGAACAAAGTAATTAAGAGACTATGAAACACACTTGTACTGACTGATATGAAAAGCAAAGTTTTCTACCAAATCAGACAATAGGGACAACATCAGTTTGCTTGTACTGGGGTACTGTGAAAGGCTTCTATACTCACATTCTTCATTAATCTAACTGAATAATTTCTAAGTTGAGAAAATCAAGATCCTTTTAATGTCTGCATAGTTCTAAGACTTTGTTCTGTTGGCACAAGAGAAATATTCATTGCCATTCCTGAACAGGTTTATGAAAATAGTGTTTTTTTTCTTATTGTTAGGAAAGATCAAATAGCCAAAGAAAAAAAACAATATGTGAAAAATTGCAAGTTCTCAAGAAATGGCAGATCTGTCTCCTTTTGTTTCTCTGATGCTCATGTGAGTTTCAGGTTTCGAAACCTGTTCTACAGATGGTCAGCATCATATGAACACTAATTTCCAAATGAAGAACTGGGATAAACCACTGCTGATCAAGAGGCATGAAAATATTCAAGTAAAAATTCTGAAGTTTGAAAAAACTAAGATTTTATTACAGATTTGCCAGCCAATTTTAAACAATAAGGGAAACAAATTACAATTTGGTTTTCAAGCTCATAACTTTTCTATTCTACAGACAATTCAAATATATTTTTTCAGAGGAAAATGATGTCTTAAGAGTTGACCCTTTATGTCAAACTCAGATGATTCTTGAGAAATTTCAACTGTTTGCACTGTCTTCCCAGCAATGCAAGAAGAATTTTTATTTTGTTTTACTAAACAAGTCACAGGTGTACAATGCATAAACCCATAGGAATTGGCAGAATGTTAGAAAAGCAAGAGTTAACACCTCAGTAGCAATACAGAAATCCAAAACTGATGACTGTTTATTACTCAAACTGATTATAGACTTTAAGGGACTGGTAATGATTTGAGCCAGTGACTATCATTAGTAAGACTGGCCTGTAGAAAAGTATGCTGTTTACTCCCACTCACTATCTATGCATCTATTATGTGTATATATATATCTGGAAGGAAAGCAGCAGGTTTTCACTGCACAAGAGGCTTTTCTTCCATTTGAAAACTTTCAACTCAAACAAGGATAAAACTATGTGGAATATATATTGTGGTATCTGTGAAGATGAAAGAATGAAGCTGAAAAGCAGTGAGTGAGTTCTAGGCAGTATGAAAAGGAAGTAAAATGGCAAATGGGGCGGGATGCTGATACAGTGAGGGGGAAACATTTGAAACAAACCTTCACAAGTAAGAGATACTTAAAAAAAACCTGCTTTCCTATCTGATAAATTCAGGGTCTTTAGGGAATCCCAGTTTCAGGTTTAACCCTGACCTTTTCTCTTGGATGTTCATGCATTGTCTGTAGGAGAATTTGTTACACCAAACACCTGTTTATATGCCTGGTCCACAGAATTACATTGGGAATTTCTACAGTGTTTTTTTTTCATGTTTCCATTCACTGAAAGTGCATTTTTATTGAGTCGTCTTATCACAGAATGTGTTTAATTAACAGCTTAGTAAAGATAATCTGTAGCAGTAAGCAATAATAAAGCAACACAATCCAGATTTCCATCATATATAATGTTATGATAATAACTAACATCTGTATATAGGTGCTAGGGGACAATACATTTTCTGTGCTGGCTAACTACCACTGCATCTATTGCTTTCTGCTGCTCTTTACCAAAGTAGCTTTGGGAAGTAGTTATGGGAGATTTTTCTATAAAAGTTCCATCTAAAAACTTTCTTTATTTTCTGCAGGTAAGAACTGCAATTTTCACACCGTTTAAAGATATGTTTTTTATTAGACAGGTTCCTTAAAATGTATCAAAATACAATTTATAATTAATTGATAGCATCCTGTCCTTTAGCAAAGGAAGAGCTTCTAGATATGTTCTGGCTGAAATATTATAAATAGAACCAGTGATCTCAGGCAGTATCCATTTCTCTGAAGTGCAGGCTTCATCAGGTCTGACATCTATGCAAAAATAATTTTAAATGCAGTTGTCTTTGATATAAAGAGTAAAATGAAAACTATTTTAGCCAGAGCTTCTTCAGTGTGGTAGGTGCACTGCAAAATGAGCAAATGAATAAACAGCTTTAAAATCTATTAAAATATGTTTAAATGTTGAGATTAAAGAAGCAAATAAATGCCCAAAAGTTTTCCTGTCTCAGAAGATCCAGCTTTGACCCAGCCACAAATGTATCTTCTTAATAATCCATCATCTACTTTTATTTTACTTTATGTTATTTGCTTTTAAATGCAATCATGTTTTGGTAAAATATGTATCGTTTGATGAAACTCCTTGCTGAAATATAGTATTCATGTTCTTTCTAACAGGCAATGCATTAGTTATACCACCAGCATCCTGGAGATCAAATGCAACCTCCTAGGGTTCTGCAGAAAACCCACAAAATACATCTAGAAAACACAAATTCCCACTCAATGGTGGGATTTCTTAAAACTCATGACTACCTTATAAACTAACAGTCGTTTCACTGCCACTTGAACAGCCATCTCAATGCCATATTGTAATCTGAGATGAAGGATAAATCCACAAAAGTCTTGGAAAGAACTGATTTCAGTCAGTGAACTCAGCATAACAGAACGTTATACTGACGTATAATATCACAAATCCATAGAAGCTGCTGAGACACACAACAGGGCTGCTGGCTGCACCACCCACATAAGTCATGATCCATCAATCATCATGATTTCTTTAGATATTTTGAATGACTGACCCTCTCCAGGGCAAAAGAAAAGAGAGAAGAAATTTAATTAAGCAAATATCTTTTTCTCTTGGGCCTAATTCTCCTATTTCTCCTCTAACTGCTAAACAGGAGGCACAGATGCTTACAGTCATATCTGTGGCCCTGAATTCTGCATCTATTCCTTGAAGAGCATGGCAATAACTAGAAAGTGTTGCCTATCTACTAAAGGTGTGATAGTAAAGAGCTCTGATCAGGACCACATGTAAAGAAATGTCAAGGTCCTTTGGGAGAGTATTTGCATCTGGAAACTTTTAGATGTCAGCTAGGGAGGAAAAAGTGTAAAAGTAAACTAATCCTGTGGCATTTGCAATAAAAGTAGCTGAGTCAGGATTGCAATGCTGAAATTCAGAAAGGAGAAACAGTTTCTTCTGTAGCAGATGAAGGTAGAGTGGTCCTAGGAATCAATGTGCTCCTGGGATTTTTCATGTTAAGCTTGGGATTCAATTAATTTGAAAATATAAAATCTGGGAACACTGAAAATTCAGTAACATTAAAATATTCAAACAGATATGACATTTTGGAAACTAAATGGGATTTCCCTGAAAACATCAAGAAAAAAATATTTTAGAGTGAACATAAAACCCTGTTATTTGCAGTTTTAAAATAATAGAAAACAGGTAATTTTTCACTTCTTTCTCAACATGCCTTGATGGATGTCACTCAAAAACATATCACTCTTTGGGCTGGATTCAGATGCATTTCATGTTTGCATTTGAATTTAGGTCTGTCACAACCGATAAAGAGTGATAAATGTGACATTACTGCATCTAAAGATCATTAAATGTCAGCTCATGCACTGACAGCAAAATGGCTGGCAGAAAGTCAATGATGCAAGAACTGTATGGAGTGTGAAGAGCAGAGATGGATCTAGGGCAGCAGGGAGTCATGCAAGCTGTGAGCAATCAATCAATCTTTTCATACTGAGGGAGAATAAAATGAGATGTAAAGGGAGTTCTCTGTGCACAGGTAGAGAGAAAAACTTCTTTGTAAGTGTTTTGATTCATGTCTGTGTGCATTTAGTAACCATGCAGAGGAATAATAGGTCAGTAAAAAGCATGCATTGTACTCCAGCCAATTTCTTTTGTGGATTTCAAAATACGTCATTTATCTATTTATGTTTATCTGTTGCTAGAGCACGGCTAGTTTAGGCAACTCCTGGTGAACAATGCACAACTTCTTGGTGTTTATGCAGAATTATAAAAGCAGAACCAAACATGAATACATAATTACTTGAATTTTGTGCAATATAATGCCATCTCCCTTGGCTTCTTATTTTTCAGGCTTTATAACTCATTTACTAATACTTTTTAAATAGAAACTTGGCTTTACAATGGATAAAATTAATGTCCATATTTAGAAGTTCTTAAAATTATTTCCTGAATTTTGCATATGATAACCTGCAAAAACTTATGCAAATAACATAAATTATGTAAATATAAATAGATAACATAATAGGCAGAAAACAGTAAAAAACTCCAAAGAAACAAAAAAAAACCCAGCATACACATGTAATCTTTTTCTGTAAGAGTATCCGTAAGTAAATATATGATAACTTCATTTTTCTTTCATAAAAGTAAACAATATAACAAAAATATGGCATGATTTTAACTTTCCTTTTTTAGAATAAATCAAGTGCAGATCCATTTGGATTGCTGGAACATGCCAAAAACAAAACTGCACAAACTTGATGTAATTAGTTTTGTGGCGTAAAGATTACTTTGTTTGATTTCCAAGTTACTCTTTGAGAAAAGACTCCTGTTAAGTTGCTTGTAAAGACTCCGATGAACACAGAAGCACAAAGAAAGAAGGACAGGGGGGACCAAAAATGATAGCCTGACTCTGCTATTCCCAAGGCCATCCCAGGAGATCAATCAGCTCATTAGAAGACCTGTCTCCACAAACACAAAGAGTACATCAGCAGGTGGGGAAACCCCAGGAACCCACTTGAAGAAAAAGCCCCATCACCTTCCAAGGACTTCCAGGGGAGCCATCAACCTTATGGTCTGGATGCAAAGCCCCCAGAACAAGTGTGCTGGAGAGGACCTCTGATCAGCTTCAAGCAAACGGAATATCTAAGCCCAGACACATTGTATGTGCATATGAATGTTCATACTGATCTGCCAGAGAGGAGAACAGGATTTAATAACATCTCAAATGTTATCAAAATTCCTTTAATTGTCCATACAGAACAAACTCTTATGTACAAAATGCAATCTTTTTTTTTGTTTTGTTGGTTTTCAGCAATTTTTATTTTTGCTTTTAAGCAAGAATTATATCTAATATTTTATATTTTCTTTTTATTTTAATGATTTCCTATGAGAAATTTTCTTCTTACTCTGCATACATACTTTGAACATGGCTACCATATTGTCATCTCATTCTTATCTAAGACAGATCAAGACCAAAGACCTATCTGTGAAAAATGCTCCTCTGATCACACCTAACTGCTTCCAAACATCAGGGTATGAAGAATTCTTCAAAAAGTCACATTTCCAGCAGTAGCAAAAACACCAGAGAAACAACATATCCAACTTTACTAAAATGTTTTGGGCTTGATTTTGTTTTTACAAAACACCACAAATAATAGGTATTTTAAAAAAAAATAAGGCACATAGATGAGCAGCAGAAATACAATTTTTGAACGTATTTTGTGTTCCTGAGATTTGGATTGTCCTTAACAAATTTAAATAGTTTTCAGGTGCATGTCTACAATTTTTTCTTTCTTTTTGAACAGAAAAAGATAAATCCTGAAGGTCTTACACAAGATTTTGCTGGTAAACTGCTTCAGTATGCTTTCAAGTGGAATACTCCATGGTTGACAATACAATGTTAACATTCCTCTAAAAAAAAAAAAAAAAAAAAAAAAAAAAAAAAAAAAAAAAAGACATTCTCTCTTTGAACTACTTTCGAGTTCTAGTCAAGGATAAGACTCTTGAAAATTCCAGGAAAATACCTTTTCTAGTGAAAAATGTTTTAAAAAACAAAGCAAGAAAAAAGCAGTCTTTCCAAATCACTGTAAACTCTCTGTAGCATTTAGGCTCCCGTACAGAATCTCTTTGTTGGCCTATAAACATATACTATTACACTAAATACAGTTATTTACACAAAATGCACACCACTCCACCTTCTCACCACTCTCCCATCACACTACTCCCCATTCACACACTGCTCCCTGACACACCGCTCCACCCTCCCACTGCTCTGCCCTCAAACCACTCCCTCCCCACACCACTCTGCCCTGACACTGCTTTACCCTCGCGCTGCACTCCCCCCATGCTGCTCTCCACTTACAAATCACGGTAAACTCCCTGCAGCATTTAGGCTCCTACTTACTCCCTCTGACCGCACGCTGCTCTCTTTTAACACACCACCCTGCCCTCACGCTGCTCTCCCCTTGCACCGCTCTCCTCTTACAAACTTTCACAAATTTTCACATTTTCACAAATGCAGAAGGTGAATTCCATGATTTTTTCCTTATGCAAAAGGGGGGGGGGGAAATCTTAGCTATATTTTCAGAACATAAAAGTGGTGATCTGAGTTCAAGCTCAGTGTTTAAGTAATATTAGAATAATGCTAAAAGAACACAACAGTGACTGGGAGTATGTAGTAAATATGACTCTGCATACTTTTCTTCCCTTCTTACAGGTCATTCAGGTCCTACATTTTAGTAAAAATCTTTTGTTAACATTCAAGGAGTATTTGGATCTGACAGACAACATTGAGAGTTTATATTACAGATTTCTTTTAATATTGTTAGTAAGAAGATAAACATGTCATCTAACATTTTCTATTTTCACCTTTACTCCTTAAAATCCGTGTGAGTATTCTGAATATGTCATTCTCATCTATAGAAGTAGTAAGAACATTTGGTTAACAAGCCATTGCCTACCTTTTCTTCCTTCCACTTGCAGTGGAAAAGAGAAGCACCTTTCAGAGTGCTTGTCCCAGGGCCGTTTACTGGGAATATACTGGGCCCTTCAGTGCTGCTTCTGCTCCCCAGGGGATCTCCCCTCACACTGATGGGCAGCTGCTCAGTGACAGTGCAGTCTGCTTTCTAGCCAAAGCAGAGACTCAAATACCCGCTCATTTGGGTGCCCTCTTTTCACAGACTAACATTTGAAATGTCACATTTTTCAGAGTCATTACATCCTGTTACACAGATGTCTTTCCAGAATTCACACCTCTTTGTCACTGGAGTCATCGGTGTAGTAAAACTAGAAATACTCGAGTAAACTGAAAAAGTGACAAGGGATATGGAAATAGACAGTAATTACTAAATACGAAGCTGGCCCTAGTTCTTCTCTCAAACAAGTTAAGACAGGTATCAAGTACACAGCTAAGCTCCCGTATTTCTTACCTAAGTGAATTATAAGGAAACAACAAAAAGAACAAAGATTAAGAATCTGAGGATTGAGTTATCTTTTAATACTGTTCCTTTTGACAGCACCTTCTTTTTTCTACATAATAGTTTGAAAAATCAAGCAGAATCTCTGTCATGTGCTAAGATAAATTAAACAATAACTGTGAACAATCTGTATTTGCACTGATTTTGTCTGGAGTAGAGATAATTTTCTTTATGGTAAATAGTATGGGGCTGTGGTTTTGAGTTTAAGAGTCCTCAAACACATGAAAATTACTTTAAAGAGGATAGAAATACTTTTAAAGAAGACGGGGATAGAATAAAATATATCAGGTTCATACTTTAGCGAGGAGATTTGTGTGAGACATTACAAAAACCTGCTAATGGTACAGATAGTTAAACCTGGAAAAAGGTTGCCTAGGAGAGTCCTGAAATTCTAATCATGTGAGTTTTAAGAAACAGTTGGTCAGACAACTGAAATAATGACTTAGATATAGTCAACACTATTCATAGCAGGGGAATGGACTTAATTACCTCTTGGAAAACTACTTAAGCTGTGGCTACATGCAATTAAAATCTGCATCATATATTCATAAGTGCAGGAGATAGAGTAAAGGGTGATGTTTTTCCTCCTACAGTCCAAAATAGATGAGCAACATCATTACCTTCATTACACGCTTTAGGAAAATGTTTGTTTATTAACCATGTGTTGCAAGCTTCCATTTTCATTATTTGAACTCAATGAGAAAGTGAAAAGGTGATACAATTCTCAACTCAATAGGCTTGAATACTAGTAATAAAATATTTAATATTTTACACAAAGGATGGAAAGCCTCTGAGAATCTCAGAACTCAAAGCTATAATATATTGGATGAATAACAAAAGTGGAACACCTACCTATTAGAAAATGATAGGGTTAAATCAGAAACTGACATAAAAATTATCTATAATCCATGGAGAAATCAGGATTCAGTTCTTACTTACAACTGAAGTCCTGTAGGAAGGTACAGGATAAAGATAAAATAAGTGTTCTTTTACTTTAAGTTTTTCCTAATATGTACTAAAAGGATGGAAAGGGAGGGGGAAGCAAAAGTAAAATTTGACTTGACAGTTAACTAGTTTTACCTACTTAAATACATTTTTAGTAATATTTTCACTCTTGGAGAGCACCAGAACTGCTGACCTCCACAACCATGAAAAGGTGATTTTCAAAGTTTTCGTAATCTTCAACAAGTGTTTTCCTCCTCTGTTTTCATAACATCCATATATAACACAGTTTGTCTTACCCAGTAATTTTCTTTCAGGTCTTCCTTCTCAGAGCACCTGTTCAAGATAACTTATTGGGGAGTAGGAATGACTGTTTTCATGTTCCCATTTCCAAAAGATTTACTTAGTTCATTGAAATCATTAAATGTTTTGCTCAAACCCCCAAAGAATTGTCCGCCCTTCTTCCATTTATTTTAGTGTTGCAAAATTATTTATGCTAGCTGGTTTTAAGTGTTTATGTCTGCCTTGTGCTATCAAGCCTGGTTATGCACAGAAGGCATTTATCATGAGCCTTGTTGCTAAAACAATTCTCTACCCATGAAGCTCAGTTTATCTGTACAAGCTGATGTTTTTGAGTGTCAAATCCTTCCCCCAAACCAATCAGTATTCTCATTTCCAAAACTTGTCCTATAAGATTTGTTCATTTGACATTGATTTTACAGTTACTCAGTAGTCAGTGTACATTGTTGATTACAGGACTGCCAAGAGGGAGGGCTGTTGGCTGAAGAAAGGAGGAAGAATGGCATTTTTATACATGCTATCTAAGTTATATTTATGGAGTGAGGAAGTGATTTTCCTCTCTCAGGTACTTGAAAGAAGATGCACTGCAGTCTGTATAAGGCTCTTGTTCTCTGTGTTTTACAGCTACCCAGGTGAATATTAATATGAGGCATGGAGGTGAAAGTACAGAAAGTTTCTTGTGAGCCTCGGATAGCAATTTTTTCCAATGCGTAAACAAAACAAAACAAAACAAACAAAAAAAAAAAAAAAAAGGCCCATAGTTTTCATTTTAAAGAAAATGTATCACTTCTGCTCAGTGTAGCAAGCAGAAAGTTTCAAAGAAAACATGCACTTCCTGACAAGCACAAACTGTGAAATGTATTAGAAAATAAAGGTTTTAATGTCAATTATCATTAGAAACCTTATTTTCAAAAACACTTCACAGTTTAGTCATGCTGAGAAGTGCTTCTCATCTTTGAAATTTTCAACCTGCTACACTGAGCAAAATGGGTGCAATTTTCTTTTAATTGTTTTGAACGCCATGTGTGAGAGAACATGACAGAATGCAAATTGGTTCTACAAGATGTAAGAGGCAGAGAAGTTGTTGAATTTTGTGGCATCTCTCTGTGAACTGAAAGCATGAGGCAGGCTACTTTTTCAGCAATAGGTTGGGAAAGAATGTCTCTCTGCCTTGTTTTTCAAGGTAATGCATGCTCTTTCTCTCATTTTAGTTTTCAATGAAAGACAAGAAACGAAAAGGTTTCATGTCCGTAGTGCACTAGCAGGTCTGTCCCCAGTAGCAATAGTTGGGACCCTGGGAACTGAATAGTTGGGAACTGAACCAACTCACAGTGCCTGGGCTCTTTCAAAGTAACCTGTCTGCCACCCAGCCTTGCATAGAGCAAACATAAGCTGCAAAGCAATCTGTTTTCTTTCGTCATTCTAACTGGTCAGGCTGAACTGGGACAAAACAATATTATGCATTAAGCTCCACCTTGCACTAGTCATAATGTGGTACCATTTTACACAACAGGCCAGCATCTCTTGTGGAAATGATCCTTGTCCTGTGAACATTAAACACTAAGAACTAAAAAATAATGATGAAATGTACTGACTGTCCAGTCTTTTCCCCACAAGCTCTGCAGAGCTAAGCATTTCTATTTTATACAGCTATTATGAATCTCCCCATACACATGTACTACAACAATATCAAAATAGAAAGAGGACAAAACTCAGAATGTCTATGAAATGAGGCAATTAGCAACAATGAAACAAACACTTTGATTCTATCTCATATGAACAATTAGGCAGTACTGATGAGGTTACCAGAAGATGTTTCCCTCTACAGTACTTCTCCAGATTTTCCTAGCTGGTTCGCTTCTTGTAGCACTGTATTATAAGGCACAGAGGTCAGATTTCTCTTTGGAAACCTCTAATGATCTGACAAAAGTTTTCAGTGGAGTTGGAATAGAAATTCCCCCAGGATAATTTGACATTGCATTATTATTGCAATACTTTCTACAGATATTCCAAAGTCAAATTAATGTAATTTTTTTAGGGGTAAGGGCCTACTACAACGTGGTTTCTTTGTGCAACATGACAGAACTGTCACAGTATTTTTTATCAAACTTCTTGTGGTTTCAGAAAATGTTTCCTCCTTTTCTATCTTTATCTAGGGAACACAGGTACTCCTGGACAACATCTTGCATTTCAACTGCATGGGATAACTTTAATTTTATGACTTCTAATTTCTGAGCCTTATCATGGAAGTTACATGTGAATGTCCATACCTGGTCTCATTCTTATGAAATAAATGAAATAAATAACAGGAATTGAAATAAATAACAGGACAAACTCGTGAGAAGAAATTCACTGGACCATAAGAGAGAGCAGATCTACATACAGCTGGAAATCTGTGTAAGGACTGCTGGAGGCATTCTGAGTCCACCATTAATGTCACAGGAAACGGTTTTCTTTGCATAGCACAGCAATGGGAGGCTGTTTTGAGACAAGTGAAGGGATAGATCTGCAAAGAGCTGGTTAATAAATCTTTTTTGCAGAAGAGTGCTGCAGGTATTCTGGAGTGGTCCTTTCCCCTCCTTTATCTCCCTTCCCTCAAAGATAAAGAAGTGAAATCTATTCTTTTTCTTGTTCTGCATATATGAAATAAGTTTTATTATATTGTGAATTTGCTGCTCTTGTTTTACTTACTTAGGTATGACCATTATTGTTTTAATTCATTTCTTCTCAAGGTATATCTAGACTACACACATTAGAAATTATGATAGAAACTTGCACACTGAACATGAAAAGAAACTCTGTTCATCTTAAGCATAAGGGCCAAAGGTGAAGTTTTTCACAAAACTCGCTAAGGCAAAACTGTTAAAGAACCTTTTTTAATATGATTGTGTGAGCAAGCCATGTTTAAGAAACAGCATAAGTACATCCATGTATCAACATTTATAGATGTGCATAGACATTTTCTAATATTCTGTGTGGCAAGAGTGGCTAAAATATTGTTTCTTTACATGAGCCACCATAAGAAGCACTGCTTTATCAAAAAAAAAAAAAAAAAAAAAAAAAAAAAAAAAAACAAAAACCCCCCAAAAGTGAAAAGTAAGCAGGGACCAAACATGCACATTCACGGCCACTTTATTCCCTCAGCAGTGTAAATTGGAAAGATATATTTTTGTAAACCTTTTGGGTTTTTTCCATTTTAAATCTCAATAGTTCTTGAAATTCTGGTTTTTGCCATATGAAACATTACTTCAAAAAATTTCAAAGTTTTGTAATAAAGGCCATTTTTTTATTCAAGTTATACTAAAGGTGTTTGTGGGTTCGATTCACAGGACATTCCTTTCTTCCTTCAATCGCACAGATTTTCATTACAGTCCAGATAACTGGACATTTCTGGCCATGATATGTCTTTTAAGTCTTCTAAGGGAAAGTAGGGAAATATTTGCTTTTAAATAAAATCTTGTGTTCAAGCTAATCAGAAAGGGACACATGTTCTGGAGGCACATCAAGACAAACAATGCAGGAAAGTGTATCATGGATGAGAACACTGCTGAGAAGAAAAGCACTGTAGAGCTTTTTGAGCCTCCATATAACCTTGTGTACAAGGGCAGCTATGTGCCTTTAGGTGCTCTTCACATGGTCAAGACTGCTCATGACTCTTTTCACTGCCCTTTCGGATTGTACCCTGGCTGACTGCAAGTGCAGAAAGAAATTTCTATTTTCTGTATATTTTATATTGGACTCTTCATTTTGACATTTGAAATCTTATTGAGACAGTTGCTTTTAATAAAGAGAGAGAAAATATATAAGAAGACCTCAACAAAGTAGGCAAACTTTATTCCAAATTGTCAGATGCATATATATTTATGCAACTTTTAACTTTGTCATAGAAGTATTAGCAGCTTTACCAACAATTAGTCACAAAAACTGTGTTATTAATCATAACTCCATATAATTTGAAGGGTTTTGGATCATGGTTTATGTGACAACAGGCCTCTTGGTGACAGATGGGGTACACCCCTCTCAGAGGGGGAAAGTTAACAGGGCTCATTGAAAAAGCTCTAAACTAGATTTGAAGGGAGAAAAGGATATAACCAGGCTCACTACAGATAAGCCCAGGAGTGACATGACAATGTTTGAAGGACAGTGTACTAGTGAGGTCCTTTGGTCTGCAGTTTTAATGGAGGTAGGGAATGGAGATCCATGTGGCAGCAGAGACACAAGGGTGGTTGATGTGTTAGAAACCATGGAAGCACCTGAGAATGGTGACATAGGAAGTAGGACTTCTCACCCTAAAAGGATGGCAGGATCAGTAGCCAAACTGAAGAGCATCTACATCAGTGGGCACCAAACAGTGCCATGAAAGCCATTGTGCAGCAGGAAAGGTATTACATAATTGCCATCCTGGCACTAGCGGGGTTCCCCAGAGCTCACTATTGGGGTGAGTCCTGTTTAATATCTTCATCAGTGACATGGGTGAGGGAATTGAGTGCACCTTCAGTCAGTTTGAAGCTGACACAAAGTTGGGCAGGAGTGTTGATCTGTTGGTATAGGGAAGAGTGGCTGGAAAGCTGCGCAGCGGAAAAGAACCTGGGTCCTAAACAGAAGCCAGCAGCGTGCCAGGGTGGCCAAGAAGGCCAGTGGTATCCTGGCTTGTATCAGCGATAGTGTGGCTGGCAGGACCAAGGAAGTGATTGTCCCCCTGTACTGGCACTGGTGAGTCCTATGTTCAGTTTTGGGCCTCTCACTACAAGGCACACATTGAGGTACTGGAGTGTGTCCAAAGAAGGTCAACAAAGCTGGCAAAGGATCGGCAGTACAGGTCTTATGAGGAAGCTGGAGTTGTTTAGCCTGGAGAAAAGGAGGCTCATTGTTGCTCTTTACAAGTATGTGAATGGAGGTTGCAGCCAGATGGTGGTCGGTCTCTTATCCCAGGTAACAAGTGACAGCACAAGGGAAGGTTCCAGGTTGTGCCATGTAATGTTACACTGGGTATTAGGAAAAAAATCATCACTGAAAGGATTGGCAAGCATTGGAACAGGCTGCTCAGTGATGTGTTTGAGTCACCATCCCTGGGGTATTTAAAATATGTGTAGATGTGGTACTTAGGGACATGGTTTAGTGGCGAGCATGGGAGTTCTGTGTTGATGGTTGGACTCAATGATCTTCGAAGTCTTTTCCAACCTAAATGACTTTATAATTCTCTGACTCTCTATATAATTAGTAATAACCACTCATATGAGCATCAGTCATATTACATATACAGACAGAATCTAACTACTAATTTTGTCCCATCCTGATACACAACTTTGAAAAAAGTCTCACAATCCATTGTATAGATATGAAGGAAGTCCTGAGTACATAGCAGATTGATATGCTGTGTGTTCTAGAAGTGGCAACTAAACGTGAGACTTGGGTTTCAGAAACACTGAGAAATGAGGACCTGCTGCAAGAAATGTACAAAGCCTAAAATGAGTAGCCCTAAAATGAGTATCTTCTGTGATGCAAACTCTCTGTGACAGAAACTTGCATGTGTACCATGTTGCTCAAAATCAGCATTCTCAACAACTACCAACACATATGCAGGTAAGAAGTCTTACAGCAGCCCACATGCCTTTGGTACATTGAACAAATCTTAACTATTTCGGCTTTTGTAAAGAACGAGTATATATTAAAGCTGTATGTACAATTCCACTGAAGAATATTTGAGAATGTGTGCTTTAAGAAGAGTGATGAGTCAGTGAAATTTTCAACATGAAAAAATGCCCTTGGTGGTAGGAAGCTGAGCAGTGTTCAATGTTTCAATTTCTTTGCACATTTTAGAATGTCCTTCAGTTCAAACACCTTCTTAGATCAGCAAAGGTCTATGCTGTAAGTGACAGCACTGAGCTTCCTATACATGCATGAATTATTCATTTCCTAAATAGATACATTAAAAAGAGAACTATTTAGAATTTAATGAATATTAATAAGACCATTCACCAACTTACCACGTATATCTATGCTAAAGAAATCAATATGGAGGTGTAGTTTATTACCAGCGTGCTTGGAACATACAACCTAGTTCCACTAATATCAGAAAAAAAATTCACTTTCAAGACTAGAGTTACTTAATCTTTAGCATTCTGAAAGCACATAGGGATTTTACCGAACTGAAAGCAGAATATTACAGAGAAAAGAAACGATTAATAAAGGCTATATTTGCTTAAGCCTTGTGCAAAAATTGGTCTCTAAAGGAAAAGTTAATTTCCAAGTAAGTCACATTCATGAAAAGATAAACATACTAAACTATAGACTGCAGATACAAATATCCACACCACAAATAGTCAGATGTAGAGTTTTAGTTATTTTACTGCAATTCTGCATCCCTTACTCTGGAATTGTCTGTCAATCAGACCATAAAAATAGCAAATTATTTAGCAGTAGATTGATATGCTGAAATCCACAGTGAATTAATTTTAATAGCAATCACAAGCGAAACCTTTAATTTCCTAACCTACTCTTTTAAAACACTTAGTGGAGTTGAAATTTACTTTTAAATTTGTACAAGTATTTGTGACAACATGTCTTCCAGTGGTCATTCAACACTTCTGAGGTCTTAAAAAATAAGGTGCAGAAATCAACAGTGTAGCCCTTGTTTTTCTCCTGAGTCAAGCAACATATTTTGAAACATTTCTGCATCCAAGCTAAATGGTTACACTAAATAACATTGACAGAACTTCCCACAACCACTATACTTGTTTTTGGCCATAAGATAATATCAACACAGTTACACAAACTTGCTGGAAATTCTATACTTGCTCCATTGCAGGTTGTCGATTTGCCCATCAAGAAAATGTTCAACTAACCAAGTCTTTCCCCTCTAGCCATCCCTCCATGCCCCCCTTATCTTTCTTCCCCACTCCAATTTTAAGTCCAGTGAATATATCTTGTCCTTAGAATAAATGCACTCTACACTTTTACCTCAGATCAACCTTTGTGTTTTCAGGTGCCATAATAGCTCACTGACTCAATGTCAAGATAATAGGAAATCCTTCAGGTTGTCTGGGCTTCTTTATTACAGTCAGCATGAGTTACAACAATCCTTTTTCTTGATAGTGTCCATTACACAAGCCAAAATTAGTTGTGTAACACTCAGGTTGGCTCAGATACAATGTGCTAAATAGAGTAATCCTATTGATACACATGCATTAAGAAATCAATTTCATTGTGATCTCAGCTGAATGAATGAAGCTGAGTCACCTAGTGCAGAGTAGAATAGATGGATGAAATAAAGGTAACTAGGATTCATGTAAGTGGTGTCATGGTTTTCATAAAGTGACTCACTCATCTGTCAAAAAAGGCTCAGAACTCAGCATGAAAAGATCACTGAATTAATCAGAAATTTTTACCCCACACTTTCAAAATCTGTCACAAAGAGAAGAAAATAATCAGACAGAAAAACAAGCACTGCATCAAGGTCACAGGTATGTCTCTTACCAAAAAATCCTGTCCAAGACCCTGCTGACACTACACATGACAAATGTGAGAAGACTTCTGACAGGATCAAGACCATTCCAGATGTCATCTAGAATAGCGTACTTATGTGTTTATTAAATATGGACCTTAAACCCCCCAAAAAACAAGTTCTCAGCCAAGAATAAAGGTAGAGTAGGCGTCCTGTTTTTTGAACTCAGTTCTTTCCTAAATCTACCCACTTATAGGGCTTTTTATATTTGTGCAAATCTCTTTACACTATGCTTTAATCCTGCAATTGGTCCCTTGTCAAAAAGCTGCTGTTTAAGCATCCACAGTTTAAAATCCCTCTCCCCTTTGCCTCATTTCTGATAAAAAGGAAAATGAAAATCACCTTTACTTGCTCATTTAGGAGTTTTTATTTTCTTGCTCTACCAGCTCAGTTACAGCTGAATGCAAGGACAGATATGGTTTCAATGTCATCTACTATACTCAAGGGCAAAGACAGTCCCTTAAGCACTGCTTCCTTCTGTTCACACAGGTTTGGCAACTTGAAGTAAAGTGAACTCTTTCTTGGCCATGTGGCCAGTTATATCAGAGCCTTTGGTTCCTTCAAATCTAGCATTAACTATATGTAGAAGTAGTGTAACAACACAGCTTTGGCCATTTGATGTACTCAAGATGCTGTAAGATTATAACATATAATATATTATTATAATATATTATTATATATTATATAATATTATGTAAGATTATATATTACATTTCCTTTTTAGTAATAAAGCACTCAATTTTGAATTTTAAAAAATCCTCCGTGGGAAATCTTGCTGTTTCCTTTAATCCAAAATGCCTTGAGGACATTCCATTTGCTGCTCTCAGTTACATGAAGAACTTATTCTAGAAATCCATGGGGAATTCCTGTTACACAGAATGTTGAAGTATGCATTCCCAATCGGATGAAATGAAACATGGAAATATATGAATGATTTATACGAATATATATGGGGATTGTTCATTTAATAGGCAGACATATGTTTTTCTGTCACTAAAGGATTTAAAGACTCTCAGTTTATGTAGATTACATCTAATGTAAAGCTGAAAAAATACTTACTGAAGATTACTTACTTTCCTTTTGTAGAAGTTCCATTTTCCCTGTCTGAAGTGACTGAAGTAGTATGGATACATTTTCTGTCTTGCAATGTCCAGTTAATAAACATCTTACACTTATGCAGGAATTATTAACAAATTAATTTTCTTTGGCCTAAGACATTTCTAGCATTTTCATCTATTCAAAAACTAATTCCAGCTGTGACCAAGATAGTTGGTTCCTTGTTAACATATTCCAACTGTATATTAGCTTTTATCCTAACAGATTCATCAGTGACTGAGACTCCAGTCAGGTTCTAAACACATTTGTCAAATAGTTGGTGTCCTTTTGGAAAAAACAGGTGCTCGTACTCTCTGCTTATAACTTCCATAGTTTTTCCTTTTACTTTCAAGATGTTTTTCAGATCCCATACAGAAAAAATAAAAATATAAAGATCTTCTATGGACAGTTTTCTATATTGTATCTGACAGTAATTGTGGTGCTTCTTCTTCAACTAAATTTTCACACAGAATGATCAAGGCAAGTAAATCAGAAAATCTTATATTGCATTCTAGGTAGAAAATTACAAATGCTTCTAATCAGTTATATATAATACAGAAGATTTTGTGCCTGGTTCCTTTACATAGAATCCAAACCTGTCTGTTAGGTGTTCATGTTCATGACAAGGTAGTACTGCATTTCTAATTAACAGAAAATAATTTCCCTCTATTATCAATCTTTTTGAATACTTAAAAAATTGATATTTTATAGAATCTAAACAAGGGACAGGGAACAGGAAACAGGTATATTTCCATTAAGGAAACAGGTATATTTTGTCTCTAAATCTTAGAAAGTATGGAGGGGTCTTTAAGACTTCAGATGAAAAGCGGGAAAGTTGAGGTGTGGGTTATGAACTTGGTATCATCTTGTTGTCATGTTGATCAAGATCCTTTCTAAAGAATGCTATTTCTCTAAGGTGGCTCTTTACAGACATATCAATATAAAGAAAATTGTACTTATGTAGATCAGTCCTTCGAATATTGCAGGGTCCCCATAGTCATGATACCTCAGAAGTGTTCCTAGGTCTTAGAATATTGCTTTGCCCCTGATCTTTGGTACTAAATAACACAAACAGTATCTAAATCACTATGCACTCTATGAAAAATTTTCTTTAATGTTTCCCAAAATAGTTATTCCACTGTCTCTCCAGGTAGCCTAAGAATTCTACTGTGGTCTCAAAAAAGACTAAAATCCCATGAAATGTCTGTTTCCTATGCATCTGAAAAATGTGGAAGTGAATCTTATTTAGGCAACAGCTGCAATTCAATGGGAATGGTGTTTCCTGTACAATGACTAAGTCTGCTCAGAAATGTGGAGAGCATTGCCTCCAGTCTTGCAAGTATATGTAAAGAATGTGTGATCCCAGGTAAGCTTTGGAAGCTATTCAAACAGGTATACCAAGTTCTTTGTAACGTTTAAGTAAACTGGTATGAAAGGAAAACTTTGTTGATGTAATTGGTATTTTGTAGAAGGACAGAAACAGACTGCCAAAGTTCATGCTCATGAAAAATCAGGACATGGAGAACAGAAAAATGTGATAGAGACTTATAATTCAATAATCCATGGTAATTTCAGTACACAATAAAGTTTCTCCTTTCACAAACGCTGTCCTTGAAAGACTGAAAGACATCTTCTCAATTACAGCTTTATAAAACCCAAACACTCCCACATAGATTGATTAAAGATTGTTACCTTTATTTCATGAAGATGATCATAAACAGCAGAAAAACCATGCTTTGTAATGAACTCTAAGCTCCTTTTACAGTGTAAGAAGCCTTCTTATGTGAGACCATTTCAATGGTGGTCTTATCCATGCTTCAGTCCTTTCAGTCAGGCCAAACAATGTTGACTGACAATCTCAGATATATCATACTGTCAGAAAAGGAGTAGTGATCAATTTGAGCTTACCTTGTACATGTGGATGGCATATGTTCATTTGGTGTAGAGTTCCATATGCATCCTGCTAAAGTACAATGTGGAAATGTGGCAGTGCTTCCCATGCAGCAGCAAAGTTCAGGAAACTCCTCAAGCAGGATGAAGATCTAGACTAGTACTTCTTATGTGACTCACAAGGTGTATTTCATTCATACTGCTTCTACTTTTCTTTGTAGTTTTTGCTGGAGGAAAATGTGACAATTAATCTTTTACAGAAATAAAGTATCTATACCTGGCAGTTATTAAAATACACATTTTACAGAATAAACTGTAACCTCCTTGTTAATGAGGTTTAAAGCTTTCAAGTCTTACTGGAAAAGCCTTTTAAACAAATCAAATATTAATGCTTAATAAGAGGTATGAAAATATTGAAGATTGCAGAGTTTAATTTTTAAAAAATATGAAGTGTTAAAACCTAATTACTATTAAATATTCATGGATAAATTATTAAAATCATTATTAAACCCCAAATGCCTAAGTCATCAATTCACAGGCTCTGCATAACAGAACTTCACCAACTATAATACTTTTTATGAAGGCCCAATGATTGCAATGATTCTTGTTGAATCAGCTCATCCACCTGCTACAGAACACGAATCAGGCTGGTCTTAAGCTATTTATTGCTTAATTCATATAAAGTTGCATCCTGACTCACATCGTGCCTGTAGAGAACACAGATATGACCTTAACATTCCAGAGAATCCATATTTCTTTCCTGAGTTGTTTCACATGAAGCAGTGTATAGAGCATAAATGAATCCCATTTATCTGGTCAGGCCTCCTGACAGCTGCTTCCACTTTCTGGTAATCTATATTACTTTTGAAATAGCTGCAATGAACCATTATTCCAGAGATTGACAACACTTTGTTTTCTGAAAGTGATATAAGAAAGCAGAGGGAAGGTTACCCTTTGAATCTAATGCTCTGACTGAATAATAGCAAAAGCTTATAAAGCAAATTCCAAAAATACATACAGAACTCCCAACATAGCTTTCTATCGATTTTAAAGTATTGTCCGGTTCAATTTATGGCAAACACAAGGGACCTACAAAGGCCATTTTTATATTTCAGTGGCATGAATCTTTTCCAGTGACAATGCAATACATTAGAGTTACATCAAGCATCAGCTATATTAATACCCAGAATTTAGAGACTGCTCATTCAGTGATGCAAGAATTGGAGATCATTAACAAGATAAGTAGATTTAACAAATGTATGAATATGAATGTGTTTTCTTTGTCTGTCATAATGATAGCTTTTGCTGAAAGAGGAGTTTGGGGACAGAATGGGAATGCTTTAACTAGCCCCCAAATTTTTAGGAAAAAGAGAAAGACGGAAAGAAACATTATCTCTCAGCATCATTATCCTGGAGATGTCTGGCACATGACAATTTTTACAGTGACACATTAGCACAGAGCAGTATTTGCAGTCTTGCTGCATAGTGCTCATTAAACTCTAATGAAACACTACTTCCAAAATTCACTGCCAAATGCACTTATCCTACAAATGTCACTATCAGCAATTTTACATACACTTCTGGCTGAGAAAAAAAAAATCTGGGTCCATACATTTTCTTTTTAATACCTGAGAAAGGCCAGCTACGATATAGAATTCCTCTGAGTACTGAAGGTCACTTGGGCTTGATTCTACCTTTTCTGCCCTTGATTCTGCCAAATACTTGTAACACTTAAAACAGTTTCATCAAATTGAAATTGATATGGAGTAACTTTCACGGCAATCTCTTTGCATAGGAGGAACCAGTAAGTACCCTTAGTTATTGGAGGGATGCCTTACATCTTGCTTTTTTAGCAAAATAACAAATAGCTTGATTTACAACCACATATTAATTTTCTTAAGAGTTTGAAGTGATACAGTGGCTTTTCATTCACTGCATATGCAGATGTGTGAGCAAGAAGACCTAGCAGACAATATTAGAACCCATATAGACACCAAAGGTTTCTTCTCAAAGAAAAGAGTAGTGAAATTATACTTTAGAGAACAATTAACATGTTGGCCTAACCTGTGTTGCAACCACCCTTAAGGGGAAGAGAGCACCTAAGATTTGTAAATACTCATTGGTTGAAAGGAATGACAAAAGTCAGAGAGACTGCAAACATCGAGAAAGTTCTATTAGTAAATTACACATTTGGCATGGTAATTGATATTAGTCCCTGACTTGCTGTATATACACAGAGCTTTTATGGCAGTGGATTTTGGATAAAGGGACAGAGTGAAAGGAAGAGAGAAATTAAAGAGAGATAAATAAATTAAAGAAAGAGAGAAAGAAAAAAAATAAGAGAAAAAGAGGGAAAAAAGAGAGATCACTAGTTCTGTTTCCAACATCAATCCAGATGAGTAGATGTCAGTCCTGGTTTCAGCTTCACCAGCTGATAAGTGTCAATCCAACTGTATCAGTGCAGGCTCCTGAGGGTGCTGCCCAGGCTAGCAGGGGGTACCTTTACATGGACAGGTTTCTCTGCCCCGAAGACAGGTCTTTTGCTTTCTACGTAAATTAGTTATCATGTGCAGTCCATTCTTTCAGGCCTTCCTGGAAATAGGTTAGAGGGCTTTGGGGGTCTTTGGTGGTCTCAATCTTACCCTATAGTCCATGCCCACTTCCTGCCACTCATTCCTGCACTTGCTCTGTACTGTGTTGTGGTTTTTTCTCATGGAAAATTGCTGCCCTATCTCCTCTTGACTCCCTTTCTCCAGCTAAATCTTGTTCTTTCTTGTAGTGTGTTAATAACAATAGCCTTTGGTAATTAACAACAATTCTTGTCTGTTATTACTAACAGTCCTTGGTTGGCTCCACACCTATCTGGTTTGAGACATACACATTTATCCCTTCTGGGAATTGAAAGCTCTAAAGGATTTCACATTGGACCAATGTTTATAGGGCTGTTAGAGAGTGGGCTTCAAAATGCATTAGCCTCTTATAATCAAGAGCTCAAAGGGGTCTCACTTTGAACTGCTGTTTATAGGATCTTAAGAGGGCTTTAGTCATAGTAACTTTCCATCCTGGTTGCAATTCAAGACAGTAACTTTCTTTGAAGTTTCAGTAACAAAAATATTATTTCACTTATTTGTTTGTTTGTTTTTATTTAGGCAAGAAAAATAAGTTTCCAAGTCTACTCTTTAAAAATCAAGTGCTCGTTAGACATGGTGTTAGCTCCTGGTATTTCTGACAGTATTTCTGAGTTGTTCAAGAGAACTTCAAGCCTAGTCTAAATGAAGTTTGTCAAGGCCAAGGCCTAATGAACATTGTTTGAATCATAGTGCAGCAGGAGAGGGGCTGGGGTTGCACCACCACAGTCCCTCCCCCTGATTAGAGACAAGTTCTCTGGGCCTCTACACCCTCCATTTATAAAGTTTTTATTGACAGCTCATTCCTCAGCATCTTTCTCCTACACATGGTTTTCTTTGATGATAATTATCTTTCTGAATGGATAAGACATACTCCACAACATTAGAAGTTCTGTTATTTGTTTCTGCATTATCGTTATATGCAGATGGTATCTGTGGGGAACCCTACCAGTCCAATAAGGCAAAGATACTCATTTTTATATTTGCTCAGATTTACTTGCAAATATGAAACATGTGACTATCACCTTCTGGTAGGAATGGTAGATATGGAATCAAAAATCACTTGTGTTCAGTGGCACTATGGCAACAGTATTTGATTCTGTTCTTTCAGTATATTGTGTAGAAAGAAAGCAGGTAATGGAGCTTCCAGAGTCAAAGACACAGTCTTCATAGAAATATGGTCAATGCTCCTCATTCATTTATTAATTACACAGTTTATATAAGGTTTTACAGAGTTTACGTATAACAATTCTCTACAACTTATTTGTTAAAAGTTACTCGCTTATTACACATCTATAGCTTATTGGCTAAAACCTGTCCGCTTAATGTATCTACTGTCTATCTTTCAGCTAACCTTGCAATAAGCAATTCTACTGTCTTTCCCATATGCTTTCTTGGTTTCTCATCTGTCTTTTTATTTTACTTTTTACCATCTTTTACATGTCCGTTGCTTATGGATACATCACCTCTGTTTCCCAGCACGTAGGCTGGATTGTGCAGACAGGCCTGTATTAGGATTTCATGCCCTGTATCTGAGAGCATATCCTCAACATATTGCACCTGAGCAGGTGCAATGGCTACAAATTTTGTTCATATCAGAAAGCCCAGAGTAGATATTAGCCCCTATGAACCCACAACAAATGCAGGATATGACCACTCAGGCAGTTGCATCTTGCTACTTAGGAACAATGATGTGCTGTATGTAATTCTTTTTTTCTTTTACTGTATCTGAAGAGCAGAACTGCATGCTGGAAGTTCACATTTGAAGTAAAACACTAGAGACTGTTTTCTTTCTATTTCTTCATGCTTGCTGTTATTTGCAAGGAGAATTTTCCACTAGAACCTAACATTCTTCTTCACTCAATTTTTTTGTTCAGTGCCATATATTTGGCAGTTTTTGGCTTTGGCCTCATTACTTTTGAGTTTTGAATATTGAAGTGCACTGAAAGGCACTAAATGTGCTGGCTTTCCTAATTTTTCTTCCTTTTCTGAATTTAAATATCATCTGCATTACAAAAGATGCTTATGATGCTTCAGCACTTTTCTACCTTCAGTACTTTTCATTACCTTGCTCAGCATAAATTAGCAGCAGAAGCAACATCACTTTGATGAAGTCCCTGATGCCATGCATGTTGCCGTAACAATTGTTTTGCTGACTCCTTGAACAAATAAATAGAACAATCTCTTAACATCATCTGACATTTCTTTGTAGAACAGAATATCTCCTATTATTGCTAGTAGATCTGCTATTAAAATCCACTTAATCACCATGAATTTCACACTCTAAATCTAGTCCTTGGTGTACAGTTCCTTGTACTAAAAATATAGATTGATATAAGAAACATTTCTAAGGTGTGAACTTTTTTTTATTTATTTTGGAAGCAAGGTGTGCAAAGAACTAACTGCTCTTTACTGTCTCACGGTATTCAAAACTGATGCCAGTGAAAACACCAGAGAAGTTCATATTCTCATACAAAAAAGAAATACATAGTTGTACACTCTGTTGTTCAAGACACAAAACCAGTAAAATAAAAAATTGCAATTTCAACTAAGCTGCTAATGCTTACCAATCATATTTTTTGAAAATGCTACTGCTTTTCTTTTTTATTTTGTAAAAAATCCTACTGTCACATTTCTTCTATTAAAAAAATAAATACCTAGCAAAAAAATAACAAATATAAAAAAATTAAATAGTATTAAAAATAATACTTAGTAAATAAAAATTAATACTTAGTATTAAAAAAAAATAAATACTTAGCATATTTTCTTCAAGCTTAATACTATTTATAAGAAATAATACCAAAGTGAAGTAGGACTTTATGATGAGACTTCGGCAGGAAAGGACAGCAAGTAAATGTGAACACAAGTATCATCATTTACATTCATCAGTAGCTCCATGGTTGTGTAGAACCTATGTTTACCTCTACTTTAACATAATTCACACACTCCTTTAAACTCCCTAAACCAAATTGAAAGATGGCCTCTAAGGAAACAAAAAATACAAATCTGGAACGAGATTTAAGTATTTAGAAGTTACTAAGTTATCTTGAAAATCAAAAGTGTCATCTTTAGCTACGAGCAGAGGCTTACTCTTTGATTGGTATATCTCACACAGCATTAAAACATAGTTCATTAAATGAAATAAACTCATATCTGTCTTCGTTGTAGCATGTTATATTCACAAACAACTCTTACTGAGTTTGTTCTTATAATTAGCAATGTTTTATTTTGTACAAGTACCGTTCATTCTGAATTTCCATCAAAAGAAAGAAAAAATGACCAGGAAAAAGTATATCTACTTTTGCATTCTCTAAGGGTCAATAGTGAAGCTAAATTAGTTAAGTATCAACTCTTTTCTCAATGATGTACTTTTACGTCATTCACAAGACCTCTTCCAATGACTTTCCAGTATTAAGGCACAAATCTTCAGAGATCCATGAGTTGTTTTCTGCTTATGTAACTTCTGCATTGAATTGACTCATAGTTCTTCAGTCTTTCTTCTACCTGCCTAGAGTCATATGAAATAATTTTATGGATCATTTAGGAATTTGGCACCACAAATGTAAATTCAGGCCAGGATTCTGTTTTAAAATTCCTAGAAGCATCACCTAGGTTACAGCGTACCTCCACCTAAACTATTAATACGGTGTGCAATAGTTTCCTTAGTACTGCTGAACTACACAAATGTTTGTTTTCGTGATCAGAAAATTCACCTCTACATTGGTATTCCTGCATTTGCCAGGTAGAAGACACATCTCTCAAATCTTTCTCCTCTTGTGATGAAAAGATTTTGATCCATTTGAATTCTCTTTGAAGTACTATTTTTTTTATATATTTAATAACTACAGAGAGAGGAAAACAGCAACATGAACTCATTAATTTTCAAATGAGAATGGATAAAGGGAAACTGTCAAGTTATTGGAAATCCCTATGTATTTTTCTGAAGTGATTTATATTGACTAAGTTTTGTTAATTCTGAACTTTCAGAAACAAAAATTGGTATTCAAGCTGAAGCTTTAAGTCACAGATTTCCAGAAAGAAATTCAAATGCAAGCATCTGCACCCCTCCATATCTACAGAGAGTTTTTAGGGCCTTTCATATTAAAAGCTACATTAATTATTAATTTATTTTGCCATACATCCTTAATAAAAAAGTAAGTCTATGTTACTCTTTTTAATTTTGTGTTCATGTTGCAGACAATTTTTATATGGTCTGAAAGGAAGAAAAAACCTCAACAAGAAAGGAAAAGTTATGAGGGTTTTTTTCAGATCAAAATATTAAATAAGGGCAGAATTCACTTCATCTGAACTATTAATAAACTGGACCCAAAATTCAGTGGCTGTAAACTGACACAGCTAAATTGAAATCCATTGAATAAGAGTGATTTATTCTGAGTCCACTTTTTTTCTTTATTTTTGAGCAAATGCAAGTAGATAGTAATATAAGGTGTTGAAATACACTTCCCACCATAACAGTGGAAGCAAAGCTGTATCACAACCCTTTCATTGCTATTATCCACCAGTAGGCTAGAAGACGGTGCGAGTGTGCTCCAGTTCCCTAGTAAGAGATTTAATGACCACTAAATTTATATAACTGTGCAGCACATAACAAGAAAGAATTTAGTTGTGCTTCAAACCATAATTTGAGTTCTACAGTAAGAACAAAGAACATTTCTAACCAAAACATTGTATCTGAAATAGCTTCATGCTTATTACACTAATTTAACAATACTGTAATTTTGCTTCTAATGCAGATATTGACAGGAAATATTTTTATGGAGTCAGTGCTGGTACACCAGCTGCAAGTAAGATAGTGAACAGATTAGAGATCTAAAAATAATTCTTTACAATGAGTTTTTGTAGATTCTGATACAGAAATATACTTCTACAATTTACAAGAGGCTTGTTTTTAGACTTAGAAAGCTAAAAAGCTAAGTGCAGTAAATTGTTTACATTATTTGCTTTCCTGATAAGACTCTAGAGGATCTATGTTTCAGTCTGCAAACATCTGTCACATACTGCAAGCAATGCTGAACAGTAGGTCCAGCAAAATTCTGTCTAGGTCCAGGATACCTAAAAATTACAGACACATTCATTTTTTAGATTTTCATTTTCTAAGATGATTCACTATATCGCATAAAATATATGACTAGAGAATACAACACCTGTTGTCAATGGGTAACTCATAATTTCTGATGGCTAATTTTGTGTTCAAAATGTATTGTGAGATATAAGGTAAATGAATACAATTGGTATATGGATACAATTTTACAATGGGATTCTTTGTCATGCCTTTCATCTTAGAGGCTTTTAATTAGCCTTTTAATTAGCCTTTTGATAAAAAACACTGCAGTGTAGAACAGGCACCCATGACAACACACAGGGGTAAGTTTGGCAGCTACTAGGCTCATAAGCATGCAGATCAACATGATCACTCAGTCAATGATTAGAAGATCACATCTGGGAATTTATTCTGCAAGAAGGAAGAGAAAAAAGTTTACAAACCAGCATATTCTCATTAAGGCTGTCTCTCTCTTTTTTTTTTTTTTTTTTTTTTTTTTTTTTTTTTTTTTTTTTTTTTTTTTTTTTTTTTTTAAATGGCTGGGAAAAAGGGATGTAGGTCATTCAGAATTCATAGCATGTGAAACAGAGTAAAAGCCTTTACAATCATTTCTTGTGATGTGAAATACAATATCTAATGGGTGTTGCTCATACTGGCAACAACATTCAAGATATATCTCTTCCTAATACGTGAACGGAAACGAAAACGAACAGTAAGATGCCTTGAGATTGAAACATTAGCTTTGACCTGCAGCAGCAAGAGTATGACAAGTTGACAGACATGGAAATATTGCTTTAGGAGAGGAGGTGCAGGTAGGGAGAAGAAATTATTTTTGCACAAAGGTGAACTCCTCTGACCACTGCCTTGAGTTCAAGGGAGAAAAAAATGCAGAACCAGGAGACCCATGAGATGCAGTCCATCAACATGCTTCTCAGAAAACCTTTGATACCAGGACTTCTTATGTATTGAATTATCCAAGCCAACCTAAGAGCTGAGCCTCTTAGAATGCTACTATAATGACTATGCAGTAATCTATTCCTTCACATGGAATTTCTAGACTCTAGTGGTTGAAAACAAATCATAAAAAGTATTTTCCTTCCAATTAAATGGGTATATTTGTTGCATTAGTGCATACAACCAAACTGCAGACAGAACATGACTTCCCAAATGGAATAAACCCAAATATTTTCTCTTAAAGTTTTAGCAATTTGAAATATAAACTCAGTGTTACTGTTAGTTACTAAATAATATCTCTCAAAATCATTAATGCTAGGGCTACCTTTTTTGTTTTGACAATGCAGAACAGCAGAGGAATTCATACCAGTACTTCCTCTTAATCTTCTATGAAGTAATTTAAAGTAAATCTATTTATATTACTTAGCTGTGATAAAACCTTAAATTGAAAAATAGTTCTAGTTATAATTTAAAACTGCTAAACCTTCAAATCCCATTTCCATTTTCTTACCATAAGAAAAAAGAAAATAGCTGTCTTTAAGACATATAAATTTCACTGTGAGGTGATAGCTCATCGACATAGTCAGTGTAAGCAAATGAAAGGTGGGTTTTTAATGTGTTCTCAAACCTGTCAGTTGTCTTTTCAGCATTGATCAACACAATTTATATGGCCTAGGGATGAAAAAGTCAATTTTAACAAAACTCCCCATCTCTCAAATTCTCCCAGCTTGTTCTTTACCTTTCCAGTTCTACTTTGAGAACTTCATATCTCTTAACTTTTGCATCACCTAAGAAATCCTATCTTCCAAACTACAAGTCCGAATCTCAGCAAGGGTATGTAGTAATATTATAAGGCCTTCATTAAGAAATTCTTAAATTTCTATTGTTTTAGGGCTGGGTAGGCTCATTATTAGAAATAAATCTATGAAAATAAATTAGTGGTATTATTATTCTTGATTTTTGCACCAAATTTCAGCTCAGAGAAAATGGGAAATGCTTATGGACAAATTATAAACTCAATTAGAGATATATAATAGAATTGTTGGGAAAGATACACCACTAGTGATATGAACCATAATGGATAAATTATTTTACTGTTGTAGACAGTACAGGTTCTTCTAGTGAAGCTTCCTAATGCAATCTTAAGCCTAATCTTACTCATATCTTAAAATCTAACCCATTTAATCTAAAATTAGGAAAATCTGTGTTTTGGCAAACTCTTTGTAAATTATGAAAACATTGAAATTTTCTGATATCTGATCTTCTGACTGGACAACTTTTCCAGTTACAACATTTGCATGAATTGGCACTACCTAGCAATATGACTTCAATTTCTTCATATTGCTGAAGAAGAAAATTGCCTGAGGTGAATGCTTTAAACTTTCAGACATGGGAAAAAGGTTCTACTGTCTTATATGTCTGGAGTGTGGAACACTCAGGAATATGTGACAGTGAGCATCTAGTAGAAGTGCTCTCTTGCAGAGCTGGGGAGGGCTGGAGAGGTAATTACAGAAAATGGTTTATTCCAGTTGTTGCTATGACCAGGGGAGAGTGGGGTAAACAGACTGTAGGATACTCTTGCCTAGCAGATCATGCGATATGGCTGGCAGACTGACCTGTGTTTCACTAGGTAGCAGGTTGAGGAGCTTTTGAATCAACATAGTATTTGAAAGATCTATGCCTTGGCCATTGACCTTTTCCCTGGATGGCTATTTGGCCTAAAAAGGAAGAAGTTTGAGAGCCACAGGGGGCAGTGTTTCCACTTTCCCACCCACTCTTTATATTTCTAAGATTATAAATGAAGTGGTCAAATTATACTATTTCAACAGTATTTTATTTAGCTTTTTGGGTTTCTGTGATTGAAAACTGTGAGTGAAACTGGGCAGAGATAGTGGTAGAATTTATGGTCTTGGCTCCATCCACTGTGACAAGTTCTCTTCATGATGCCTCCAGGAGTATAAGACTGTCCAGCTCTGTTCACCTATTTCTGCCACTCTGTATCTCCTCAGTGAAAAAACATCCTGCATCCCAATCTAAACTCTGTTTGAACTGTTAAGGTAATTTTAGAAATAGATGAAATTATTATTAACTTTTCTTTACTGAAATATTTAAGTAGTTTGAGCACTATTTTAGGGTGGCTCATAAAGAATAACCTACCCTGTGGTAAAGCCCAGATCTAATGCATTTGTGTCATGCAAATTTATTTGAGAGTGAGTTTAACTTCAATTGGAAGCTTTAATTGTCCAATCAATATGTGAACTGATTCTGGCTTGCTGCCTTCCATAACTTATAAACATTTTGCATCATATCATTATGTTGCAATTTATTTTTGATGAAGAGTAAAAGTTTAAATGTTTGCTATATCTATTCTTAATGAAAATGTTCAACAGGCCTATCCTGAATACATTAAAAGTCCTCAGGAATCAGTCCTTTTTTGGGTATTACAGCTGTATGGATGAATGTGTTTTGATTCTACAGTGACACTGGAAAAATTAAAACCAATTCTATTTAAGTTGTTTGCAATATTTCACTGACCTGATTTAGAACATAACACTTATTATAGGAAAAAAAAAGGATGATAGCTTTATTATTTTTTTGCTATTTTCATAGTAAAAATTTAGGCAATTTCTGAAAGATAATTTTTCTGAAATTAAAAACTTTTATGTCTAAAATGTAAATTTTTTAAAATGTAACTTTTTTAAATGTAATTTTTTTAAATTATTTTTAAACATTTTTTCCTTATTTTTAAAAATATGTTTTCTTGCTTGACCTATTTAATGTTAACTTTTAGTCAGCCTAAAACTGCTTTTGAACTTTTATCAAACTCTTTTATATAGGTGATAATACAGGGAAAGTATGTAAATATATATTATGCCTATTTACTCACTGAAGTGAGTTGTTTGAAAACCTATCCAAGACCTTTTTACTTGGGGAAACAGATCTGTAAGACTTTTTGTGGTTAGTGGGAATCACATACAGTGGAATATAGAGCCTTAATCTCTGTAGTGTTTTGGTCCTCCAAATTATAATACATAGTTTGGTCCTCAATTTCATTGTCTTCTGTTGTTTTCCATTACTGCTCATGATCTCAACAAGCATAATCCAAAAGAAATGTGAAGCTTCCATTTTTCCATCTCCTTGAAGGTCAAGTTGGGGAGTCACAGATGCTGTGAACACTATCATCTATATTAAAATCATTGAATTAGAATTATGTTTTGTTTCATTCTGTTTTGCCTATCTCCCAGAAGATCTTCTGAGTGTTAGAGAGAGACCTAAAAACTCATCCACAATGCTAATTATATATACATTATAGATTTGCTTTCCAGAGAGCTATTTTACTTTGTTCTTTTTTTCCCCTGATGAACAACCCGTGCTCAAGTATTGTGGTCAATAAACATGCTCTTTTTTGGTGGGAATTTTTATCCTTGCTTTTAGTGTAGATGTACAAGATATTTAAACAGATACCTCTCCATCACTGTTTAGGCTCTTAGTTTGATGTCACACTTTTCTAGGCATATTTTCTTTCAAATTTCATGCCAGCATTGATTTGAAAGAGTTGACATACATTTATCAAGCATAGTATTGACAGCAATAAATGAGCAAATAAGCCCCTTTTAATCTCAAAACTCTCTTTTTGTGGGTAATTTTTATTTCTGAATATATATATATAAAGTATTATTAGTATCAAATTTTCCCTGTTGCATTGCAGAGCATAGGATTTTACAATATATTCTACAGAATAAAATCCACACCTTGTCAGTCATTATAAAAGGAATTAAGTATTTCCAATCTGCAATTGCATAAATTAGTTGCTTGAAGAAAGAGCCCTAAGGCACTATAGAGTGTTAGACATTGTTATAATTTGTGAGGTGACCAAACTGTCTTCTCTTTCTCTACACTGTACTAAAGAAAAAAATCCAGAATTTCTATATTAAAAAGCACAAAAGATGTTTGTGAGGTTGGTTTTTTTTTTAAAAATCTATTTTCTATAGCAATACATAATGATTTATTATGAATTTCAAAGGGCTAGTTTTCAGAGAACCTTAACTCCTATTTATAATGGTGCAGCTGAGACTGTGTGCATGTCAGCACTTTAAAACACAATCACTACTGCTTTTAGCATTCTGTAAATCTAATGACAGTGCCAGAATCATTATACTAGAGATCTCCAGAATGTGTTGTGACATTAATGCTAGGGGAAATAGCCATATACTTTACATGTGTAAACATAAAAGTAGAAATAAATCCTTCTATTACAAATTCCAGTTACCATTAACTCTCTTTTGTTTTTCACAAATAGTGCCAAATGCTAAATATGACAACACATATTTAATGGATTCCCTCTTATGAAAAATCATAGAATACCGATTTGGAAGGGACCTCAAGGTCCAACTTTTCTTGTCAAATGTACAGTCCAGACAAGCTGGCCCAGCACTCAGTAAGAAGTTCCTGTAAGAGTTCACATTAAAAAAGTACTCATAAAAACACTTTTACAAGAAACTTCTTATTAAATTGAAAAAAAAAAACAACTTACATTTCTGTAAATAGTAGTTCAACAAATATAAATAATTCAAAGCTTTAAAAGAAAGGTAAATTTCTTTTAAAACTGCTTTTATTTCTTTTGTCTAGAAGCAAATATATCTAATAATTAAATGCAGAATAAAAATAAGTAATTAAAATTTACTATATTTGTTTTGTTTGTGTGAATGCAATAACTGAACGCTGAATTTCCTGAGGCTGAAGAAATATACACCAGATGCTTAAATAACAGAACTCAAGTCCTTTATATGTCTCTGTGTTATGGACAGGGATATCTAACAGAGATTTTTCTGTGGTGTATGATATCCTCTTATTCTGCTGTCATCAAGTGGTTCCTTTAGAACTAGATTTTTAATGTTTCACTAAATTGTGTGTTAGTCTGTATTTTCAAGTGCACCTGTTTGGATTCTGGGGTGTGCTGGCAGAAAACCTGAAGCAATATACTTACACTGGAAAACAACACAACAAAGGCACAAGCTCATGTGAAAAAGGAAGCTTTTCCTTTCATTTGGAAATCTATCCCTCTACCTATTACAGCTCTATCACTAAAGAACCCTTTTCTTGATATCATCTCTGCCTTTATAAAAAGGATTTTTTGGAAAGATAGCACTATGCTGACAAATCTCTTCAGGACAACTTTCTGAGTAATCCTGCTCATACCAGCAATAATGCTCACAGACTAAGCTGCTGTCAGGCATGTACGCAGGTAAAAATCGCACTGGAGGAGCTAAGAGTCAAGAGGAGAGGTGGTATAATGTTGCTTTTTGGAACAAAGCAGACTATTCACCCAAGAAATGACATATCCAAATGACCAACTTAGAGAGAAAAGAAACTGTCAGTAAGACAGCCTGGAAAGTCTGCCAAAAAGCCAGATGCTGCTACTGAAAAACTACCTCCCACAAACTGGCATTGGTGTCTTACAGAGCTGGCACTCAGTGGTACCTGCTTTGCTAAGCCACAGTCTGTCTTCAACACATTATTTTACTAGCCGTCCCTGTTATCAATAAATGGGTAATATTATTCTGTTTTCACTTATTAAATTCTCTTTAGCAACTGTTGTTCTTTTGATGGATGTAAGCAAAAAGAGAGTAAATGTGAACACCATGCTTTTGAAGAGAAAAGGGTGATTTCTTTTAAAAATGCTGCACAGGGCATATGATCTCCAAACCTTGCTGTTTGCTTACTGGTGTAATTTATTTCTTCAATATTTTGACATTATCCAAGGATGACTGTTGGCACCACAGTTGTCACTACTTGGAGAAAATGAGCAATTTAATGAATTTCTGTTCTCTGAGCCACAGAAAATTAAGGTTATGGAGCCTGTTGGATGTGGAAAAACAGTTTATGAAAAATTCCAGTAAATATAAAAAGAATAAACTCTATCTCTCTGCTGTGCTTTCTGCAGAATGTCTCTACAAAGGATATGAAAAGAAAGAAAAAAAAATAAATTCCTGGCTTTAGAAGAGGTCATACTTCATTGAGAAGGGAACCTCTTTTCAAGAATTAGCCCTTGCTTATGTGAGGTTAATATTTATAGTGATTCTGAAGTTCTGATGTATGAAACAGAGCTCTTGCCCCATGTGAGCTGGAGTGCTGGCATGATGACTACAAAAGGCAACATCAAGGTACTGCTTATTTTCCACTGAATTGCATCCGTAGAGGAATTTTATCACAGGTCTCTAAGAGTAACATCCTGTCAGCAGATCTAAACATAGGTACTTAATAAAACAGTTAGAATGAATGGAGAAATTGTTTCTCATGAATTGATGAAAATGGAATTTATATAACTAGACAAAGGCCTTTTCTTTTTTTTTTCCCTCCGAAGAATATTCTCAGAGGCTTGTAGTCAAAAAAGACGGGATGTAAATGGAGGCCATCATAAAATAATTGCAACAGAACTTTTAAGAACAAAATGGTTAATAGTGTCACTTCTAAGAAATGTGAATTACAGACGAAAATGAAGTGGTTGCTGCAAAAGAAAGGAAAGCATAATATAATCAGTAGCCATTCATATAGATCAATTAATTGTGACAGCAAATTAGACACTGCTGCTTTGTGAGAACCGTCTTTAACTCAAATAATACGTAAAAGCTCTGTTATTTCAGATAATGTATCACTCTTATTTCCATTAAACAAAAATACTACTGAGTTACGGAATGAGTTGAAAAGAATATATTTTCCCAATTATCACTGAGGTCTCAATCCATAGAAATGTTAACATATTTTTGGTAATAGTTAATTGTTAAATAATGCAAGGGGCATATCTATCTGGTGCCCACCTCATTATTTTCAATACAGCACTAAGATTGCATTAGGATTAACTGAAATGTAAGAAATACATTGTAATCAAAGGGTTCAGACTTTGTCAGTATGTTTTAATTTAACAAAAGACACTCCATGTATCAGACATGCTCTTCTATTTCCTGTTTTTCAGCAGTTGGTCACAGATGGATCAACATATATGAGCACGTCTACTTGGTCACGGTGGGACTACATATTTGTTCTGCAATCCTGCTGAGCAGCATGTGCCTGGGAGCAGGAAGGGCTAGTGGCTTCATGAGGGAGGTGAGCTAGTAGCTGTGGGTCACGCCTGGCAGGACAGGGTCATCACAGAGGTGGGCCGTGGTCCCATAGCTCCCAAGGAAAGAGGGTAGAGCAGGATTGGTTCTGGAAACCAGGGTCAGACACAGTCCTGAGGTAGCTGGGCAGGCATGGGAGGGTCAATGAGCAGGTGGCTCCCAGACCCCACCACAGGTCACCCCCATGTCACAGAGAGCTGGGTCCCATCACCCACATCCCAGTCTCAGGAAGGGGAAAACTTGTCATTTGATCTTAGATCATACAGTAGTTCTTCATATCTGCCAAAAAGAGTTTGAAAATTGAAGATTACATAATGTCTTTGCAAAACTGAATGAAGTGTTAGAGTATGTTCCTCAAGATACTTTGTGAATACTGTTTTGCCTTTTTAGAAGAATGTTTTAAAATTTTTCCCTGCTTCAGTTTTGAAATTAAGCAGGTAATTCTTATATTTACTAATGTCTATTAAATAACATTGTTCATTAATTTGTTTCCACAAAAGGTTAGGTGGGTTGATCATAAATTATATCTTCTCTAGAAACAGATTTTGGCAAATCATAAAAAGAAATATATCCAGCATCACATGCTATGTTTCAGATGCCTGCATATTTTGATTTCTATGAATAAAATGATTCAGATTCTCTCAAACATTTTAGGCAATATGGTAAGAAAATGGTAAGACTTACTGAATGATTAAAAATTATATCATTATATGTTACAGAGTTGTTACTGCAAGTGTAAATATCCTTTATGAGTCTTGTAATAGGAAAGTGTTTTAAATTTGATCTTCAAATCTTCCACTTCTGAAGTTTCAAGAAATTGAGAGTATTACCTACATTTTTTTACACCTAACATACTATGGAAAAAAAATTTTCTTTATGTAATTACATTCCAATATAAATCTATTTTGAAATGAATTAACTGAATTCAGATACAATTATTGAAGGCATAAGCAATGTTACCACTTTAATTTAAAAGCAAATGTATTCAAATATAGAAAATGCACTGTAGCCGAAAGTATATATAATTTTAAATAAGGAACTCAAAACTAAGATAAGTTTATTTTTTATTTGATGACTGTGAGAACTATAGAGAAGCAAAAAATAGTTGTTTTTTTAAAGTAAATGGTATTTTTAAGGCATTCCCCAAGGAAATTGTTGTCTAATGTTTTTAATGTAGATTTCCTTTATTTCTGTGTAAGGTGGAAAATCACTGAATTGAGACTTGGGGGACAAAAATAAGTATGCCACAAAAACTTCATTTTTTAACCTTGGCAAAATGTTTGTAGTCAAATGCAAAATGGATGAGCACAGTACTCCATTTCAACATATTTATTGGAAGAATTATTCTGTAAAACTAGAAAAATTTTCACATGCTATGGCTGTATAGAGGAAAAATCAAAAACTGCTATGTGTAACATTCAATTGCTTTACAAGTGTGATAGTAAAGGAAGGGGTATATTACAGCTCCTCTGGAATTTTCTGTTGAATTCT
>JAWWTY010000077.1:96624282-96659924 GCA_035222235.1 Margarornis squamiger | reverse complement strand
ACATTCAATTGCTTTACAAGTGTGATAGTAAAGGAAGGGGTATATTACAGCTCCTCTGGAATTTTCTGTTGAATTCTTTGTCTCAGCAAAACCATAATTTTCACATTACTATAATTTTCCAGAAGTTATTTTAATTCCTTTTATTCCTCTTCATTTCTTAATGTGAATAAGAGTGTGAAATGTTTATCTTTTGATAGCATCAACTTGTCATTTTAAAAAAAAAAAATACCCTCTGTATTTATTCAGTCCAACTTCACAAACATGCAACTGATTTCTTCATGGTTCATTGTGTTATGGAAATTGTTTTCCTGATTTTCCTTCCTTTATGTAGGCAGATCTACATCCTCCACAAAGTTTTCCCCTGGTTTTTCTAATTAAGATTATTTTGGAGTTATTTCCCCACATTTTTACTGAACCTAGTGCTAAAACCTAGTGTATTATGGCATCCTGCAAGCTCTGTCATTTCCAGCGGTTCCTAGATGCTATGCCCATGTAATTCCTCCTGCGTGTTCTACACTGATAAGCACTTTCTCTCCATGTGATGGAGGTCAGCTAAACAACCTACAGAAGGTAAAGAAGAGAATCATGTGCTTGGAAGACTGAAAGAAGGGAAATAAAACTTACCTTTATATTTATCTCTATGACCCTTACTTTCCCAGTGGTAAGTGAATGATTGGTGTGGACAAATAGGACATAAAATAGCTATTTAATTTTGTGTTCCCCCTCTCCCAGTCCTAGACCCTTTCCAAAACAGATATACTGCAGATTATCCACCATGAAAGCTATAGGAACATTAACTGGCAAAATAAAACTCTAGGAGAAATTGTTTATTTGGACCAGAGATTCATACAAATTATAGCATAGAGACAGTTATCAGAAAACATATTTTTGTCATTGCTGCAGAGGAGGTTTTGATCTAGAAAAAGGTTATTTTGCAGTTTGAAAAGTAGTTACCTGCAGTATGACAGCAGATCATACTGTTGATGATATTAATGGAATGAAACCTAACACAAGAAAATTCATAAGCTTGGGGGAAAGGTACAGTAGATGTGGCTCAGTTTAACTGAAAATACTCATATTTTTTCCAGATTTCCTTCAAATATAAAAACACAATGCATACAATAAATAAAGTAATATATAAATTTTAGTAAGTACACAACCCTCCCCTTCATTATTTAACAGATTAATACATTAAGTAGTCCTGAACATCTTTTATCCATGCAGACATATGCATGAATAATAAAACAGATGGTCAGTTCCTTCTTACATACACACTGGACTGAATTTGTGAATGCAATGTCAACTCATAATTGAGTTGGAATACTGTAACTTTATTTTTTAAAGAAATCTGTCTTTTCCAATTATCATTGCCTGACTCAAACTACCAGAAAAGATGAAATTTAAAAGAAAAAGGAGATATTCCACTATATGGATGGAAAATATCTAGTGATGAATAGAATGCAATTTGCAATGCAGTTTGACCTCCAGTTCAGCAAAATAATGTTCCATCATGCTTAGTTTGATTTCTTTTCCTCCAGGGCATCTTGTACATACTTTGAGGAAGACACTTCCAGATACTCATGGACAGACCACTTTTGTCTCTATGCAAATTGGGGTAGTGATGTCCTTTGGACTGAGCTCTATGAACAAGACACTCAAGGAGACAAGTTAACTCCTGCATTTTTCATTGCATGTGTGGTGCATCAACAGAACCAAACCATTATTCTTTTCATTGTTGTGTGTTTCTCATTTTCTCATGTCAGTCAAGGGTAAGCGGTATAGTTCACAGGGGGGTATAGGTTAATTACTGGCATAAGCATGGCTTCCACTGCACATGGTGCAGTGTCACAGCATCTGCTGTGCACTTGCAGAAAACTGCAGCAGGCAACATGGGGGAAATGTAGTGTCATTGTGAAGTAATGGCCTGAAACAATGGGAGCACCTGCTTCCTCCCAGGTATCTCCTGGATATATTACTATATACATCAATTGCATCTTGCTGTAGCTGGTAACTGTCCACTTAATATCCACAAAATCAGCATGGGTCTGGTGACCACTGGTTTGGCTCAAATTAGAGGCCACAAGCTCCACATCACTTCCAAAATTAAATCAGTTCCTTATATAGGATATCATTTATGTCCTATGGGTTACCATCTGTCATATATATATCACCAGATGCAAATTGAGTTAGTAAATTGCTTACTCCATAAACTTGGTACTCAAACTTCAGTCATTAACAAAACAATGTATGCTGTTTAAAAATCATATCTGGACAGTTCTTGGCTTGGATATCCTCACTATACCACTAATGTCCTACATGCAAGTCTCTTGGGTTTTTTATTAGACTGTATGTGTCCAGCTCATTATTGTTATATCTAGCTTTTCGCAAACATCCACATGAGCGTTGTCCTGCAATAGTTTTTGCAGCTGTAATAGTTTACCTACAAGCTTTCCTCTAGTTACTAATGTAGTGCTTATCTTACATACACTTGGACTTCTCAGAGAAAAGGCATTTTAGTGTTTAAAAGAGGGTAACTGAGAGTGGGTGTAACTGCTTGAATTGTTGCTAGTAATGGAGCAGCATCTCACCTCAACTACTGATGAAATCAATGAAAAAAACCCGAAGAGAATGGAAAAGGGATCATTCACCAGCAATGGGTTGTACAACCCATACATTCTAAAAATAGGATGAATCAAAAAGAGGGCTTGTTCCTCAATGTCTCAATGGTACGTTTATTTTAAGATGTGGTTATCACAAAATGGTGCAATGTAGATGTAGAGAGAGCAAGTCAGGAAATGTGCTTTGGATTAACTTTTTTCCTCATCTTTTTTTCTCATCTTTTTATCCATTTGCCCATTCAATATCCTACTATCTTCATCAGATACCCCAGTGTAGAAATGTTAATGTTAAACCTTTTAAATACCAAATACATTAGACATCAAATATAATTCAAATGTACCAGTCCTAATTCAAATGTGCAGCAAGTACACTTACCAGTAATAAAACCTTCTCATACTTGCTTTAAATAACCAAATAGAGGCAAAGCTGAGAAACACAAGGCCTGAGAACAGAAAAAAATAAGAAACGAGAGTATAAACCAGCTTTTGAGCACTTGGGCTTTTTTTTTTTTGCTCTGTCCAGAAAGCAGAAATTTCAGACTCTAGGAGTGGTTACAAAAATGATACTGTTTGTGCATCTCACTGGTGTGGATAAGGAAAATAAAGAAATCAACTCCCCAAAAAATTACAGAAAGTAAAAGATACAGCCAATTTAAACTGTGAAAACAAATGGAACAGGACCCTAATGCCCACGACCCACCATGGGAAACCATCTATCAGTTGCGCACTTTCGATCTCTTTCTCAGTTTCATGGGTCTTGAAATTGTACTGTCATGTATTCCTACTGTGTCAACATGTAAATGAAATCAAATAGACCGTAAAATCCCTCTTTGACTTATTTGGGCTACTTTATTAACATCAGGCTCTAGCTTTTGAGTTTTTTGATTTTTCTAGTATGTATCTCTTTTAGGAGTTATGACTAGGGAAGGGTAAATATGTTTGGGGGCTTTTTCTGTCTCTGCCCGTAACAGTTGACATTTGATTTAATTTTAATGTTTACAACACCTCTCTGACGTTTTGGGATTTTTTTCAGTCCACTGTGTGATACTGATGTTAATATTTGCAAGAAAACTAAAGAAAATTACCTACCTGCCTGAATTCTTTTTTCAATTAAATATTTCATGTTTTAAAGAAGTGCTATGATCCCACAGACACAAAAGAAAACTTAAAGTGTTACCTGATAAAGCACCAGTGCCAGATAGTGGGTGCTGATCATCTTGTGTCACTTGGTGATGGAATCTATATGTGCTTCATTTCCTTCCATGCCTACTTTTTATGGCATGGAAGAATGATAGACCAAACCTATAAGAATTACTATGAACAATTATTGCTACAATTACTACCATGGACAACATGAAGAGGGTAGACATATCCTGTGGTTTTGATTAAGTCTTTTCTCTCTTTTCTAAACCTGAGACAAAAAATATTTGTGTACTGTGTGCTAGGAAACTCAATATCTGGTTTTGCAGAAACAATTGCTCCTAAAGAAATTTCAAAAATAAAATGTCCTGTTAGGTTTACATTTTGATATACAATTCTTGTGTTCACTCTGTTTTTCAGAGACTAAATATTTACACTAACTTTGTCTCACATGAGCATATTTCTAGGCAAAATATTACTGGCTTTTAAATTCTTGCTGATCACTTTACTGAGAATGAGCAAGTAATTTCTATATTGGTGTTAGTAAATGTTTATGACAATTTTGCATGACTGCTTAGTATGACATGTTGTTTCTGGTTTTCCTGTCATTACACTGTTTCAGAGAAATTTGGTCAGCAACAATTTCTTTGACAGTAATTGTAGGACAACAGATAGGAGAATGCTAACAGGTCACATTATAGAAAACCTGTCAAAATAAGATTTCAGGTCAGGAAAAAAAAGGGCTTGTGGCAGTTCCTGGAATGGACTGGCATAACTTTCATATCAAAATAGATTATTTAACTTCATAGCAGAATATTTCACTGAAAACTGGAACACACCCTCCTATATACATCCAATATCAAGCTTATACTAGAGATGTGAGTGAGGAGAATAGCTTCAAAAGAAGTTTCCAGCATCTTTGTGAAGCAATGTAAGCCCAAAAAAGAGAATCTTCTATACATAGCATCAAATCCAGTGATTTTAATTCAGGCAAACTTCCAGTTACCCTTCTAAAAAAACCCTGCAAAACTGGGCTGCTCAGCTAAGGATGTCCACAAGAATGGGATTTGCTTTCTTTTTTTAGAAACTGTAAGACTTCAGCAATTAATTTCAAACATAAAAACCTAATTCTAGGACTACTGTTTCTTTTCTGATAGTAAGAGGTTAGAGAGAGAAGACAGAAGTAGTGGATGTAAAACTGGTAGAAAGAGATCTTTAAGCCCTTAGTCTCACTAAGATGCTGTCCTGTTGCAGTCAAACTCCAACCTTGCTTTTCACTCCGTTCTCTTGTGGCACCAGGAAAAAAATAGAAGAAAGAAGACTTGTGCATGGAGTAAAATAGCAGTTTAATAGGAAAAGCAAAAGTAAAACAGTAATTGACTATTTCCCATCAGGGGGCAGATGTCCAGCCACTTCTAAGAAAACAAGGTCTCAGCATTCATAATGGTTTCTTTGAAAGACAAATACCATTATCATGAATATCTCCACCCTTCCTTTTCCTCTTCTTCAGTTTTTATTGATGAGCACCATGCCATGTGGTATGGAATATACCTTTGACCAGTTGGGGTCAGCTGACCTGGCTGTGTCCCCTCCCAGTCTTTAGTCCACTCACAGCCCACTGTTTTGGGGAAGGTGTGTGGAGAAGGGAGAGAGAAAATCTCAGTGCTGTGCAGTCACTGCTTGGCAGTAGCCAAGACATTGGTATGTTATCAATACTGTTTAAGCCTCAAGTGTAAAGGCACAGCATTGCACAGGCTGCTATGGGGTAAGCTGGTTTGCTACTACCCTTAAAACCACCCTTACAGGGCATTTGCCACCATCCATGAGTCAGGATAGAGTACCAGCCACTCATCTTATTCAGCAGTCTCTAGGGCCAGCTGGATGGTTTCTTGGCTGGAAGTTAAAGCATATTTTATTCCATCTGAACATAATCTGCTTGATGGCTGATCTGCAACTTGTACATAATGATGGTCTGCTTTTATTAGTCATCTCTTCTTTTGTTTCAAATATGTAAAAAGTGGACAAGTTCCACGTTTATGATGGGCTTGCCTACACTACTCCAGGAATTTTTACAATCTGTGTGAAATCAATACAACACATAATGAGCATTAACAATTAAGTTTTTTAACAGGTTCCATATCTTTCTAAGGTAAAAAATCTACACTATCAGTGAAAACAGACATTAAATGAGTTCTAAGAAGAAACTCCCATAAACCAAAGAACTTTGCACTAGGTAAAACTTCAGTGGAAGATATTTCTTTTTTTTTTTTTTTTTTTTTTTTATTACCATCTGTTCAACTATCCTGTGAAATAACAGACTTTAGAGAGTCAGAGAGAGAATCTTACTGTGTTCCAAAAGAAAACACTACACAAAAGAAAGTCACATGGAATGAAATGCATAAATTCAAGATAAAAGAAATGCAAACGTTTTGTTGTGCTTTTAAATATTAGTTGCAGTCTCTGCATACCAATGAAATAGAAGTTATTTACTCTTAAAAAATAGAAGAAATAGAAGTAAAGAGGAAGCAAAAGAAATGTTATAAGAAAAACAGAAAATATATTTCTTAAAATAAGTTGGCTTTGATAATAATGATAATATTTAAAGTTTCTGCACAATACAATAATTGAGCTGTAATGTACATAGAACCTGACCATATATTTTTACATAAAACCACATCTCATAGACAGTGTAGAGGGTGTAAATTTTAAGATTGCAATGTAGTTTTTGATCAAAAGTGTGGAAGCTTGTAAATAACAACTAAATAATTAACTACAAAAAAATAAATAAACAGTAGTCAAGGAATTTTAAATTGGAAAAGACATGAGTCAGAAGACATTATGGCATTATACAAAATCCTAAATAGAGAATACTTTTAAGAATTCTTTTCTCATATCACAAGAGCTTGTGGAAAATGATCAAAATTGGACAGAGGACTGGAAGGGATACTAAGCAAGTTTTCAGACAATGCAAAACTCAGAGGTGCAGCCAACTCCCTTGGAGGCAGGGAGGTCCTGCAGAGAGACCACAACAAATTACAGCACTGAGGAATCACCAACAGGATGGAGTTCAAGAAGCATTTGGATGATACTCTCAAGCACATGGTGTGACTCTTGGGGATGGTCCTGTGCAGGGCTAAGGGTTGGACTTGATGATCCTGGTGGGTCCCTTCCAACTTGGCATAATCTGTGATTTTATGGAAACCAAAGAAGCACTTTCATACATTTTACCACTGAACTGTGGTACTGCCCCAAAATGATTCAAGGGCTGAAATCATTAACTGTTGAAAACAGATGTAAAGAAGATTAGACATGTCTATCAGACATTTAATGTACAATGGCTCACGTAAAACTTCTGTCCTGGGTTGCCAACAGGGTACATGAGTAAGGTTATTTTAAATGCTTAAGCAACCATATGGCAGTGCTGAGAAATATATATCAGGTAAGAATTTTGGTGAGACTTGTTGTCACTGGAAACAAATTCTTACACAGAACAACATTATTCCTGAAGCAGCTATGGAAGCAACAATCTGTGTAAAAATTTCTAGTGCCCACAACTAGCAAGAATTAACAAATTTCTTATCTTACAATATCTATATGTCTGATAGAAAAACTCAGAATTAAGTAGAGGAGACTGACTTCCTGCATGGAACATAGAGTACACCTCTCTCAGGCTCTGTTGATTTTCATAGAAATAAGTTTCACATCTGCTAGTCCCATGATCAATCTAAAGAAAGAGTATACGTTTTGGAGACGGCGGAAGAGTCAACAGTGCAAATAACAGAGTAAAAAAAGAGAGGGCAAACCAAAGAAAAAGAATCTTACTTTTTCTTGTTTTCTCCCATCTTTTATTTCCATGGTTTTTATAGAATACATACTCATACTTTAACTCTGAAAGTTAATGGGCCACATTCAAATAAAAGTATTAGGGATCTAAAATAAAAAAAAAAAAAAAAAAAAAAAAAAAAAAAAGAGTACAGTGATTTTCAATTTTAAGCTTCAAGCCTCGATCATAAACCAGATTTGATTACCTCTTTTACAGGAATAGTATGTACATATGCACTATTACTTATTTTGTGCTTTATAATAATTGACAATTTATCAACATCTTGTACATTAAAATAATGAGAGAGAAAGTATTTCAGTTATCAGACTGGTTCTTCCCCACAGTTTTTAGTGTATTCAGTTTCAGATGTGATCAGTTCACAGAAAGGTAATGCACACTGATGTAAGTCTGTGGGCAGTGGCTCTTTGATAAAGAAGCAGAAACCAAAAATGCAGGCCTGAGTGGTGATGTTTCATTCTGAGGAGGTGTTACGATCAGATTCTTTAAAATTATTAGAGAGACGCCTCTGCCCAAATTAAGGTGCAAATAAGACCAAATGCAGAAGTCAATAGTACAGACTTTATTTAACAGTAAATAGGAGGTAGAGAGAGGGATAGAAAGAAATAGGAAAACAAGAGAGGAGGAGAGAAAGATAGTGACAGAGAGGTTAAGTAGAAAAAAAAAAAAAATACCACCACTCCATGGATTCCAACAGCATCATGATGATCCTCTTCTGGTGGTCTTCTTGGTGGTGATAGTCTCAGTCTTGTTGAAGAGAGGGAAAATCTGTAGTGGTAAGGGAAGTTCCATGTTGTTAGGGAAGAAGTCCCAGGTGATGAGGGAAGAAACCTTGTGGTGAGGGAACTTTGGGACTTTTCTTGGGCATAAGCTAGGATCGGAGTGGCCCTGGTACCTCCCTTGTGGTGGGGAGTTTTACAGTGGATGATGTAATACTGGGTTGTGGGACATTGCATTTATCTTTGACACCTTCTAGGATGTTACAGCTGCCTGATACATCAGTGCATTATGGTCCATTATGGCCCATCAACAGAGCTGTATGTGAATTGTGCTCGTGCTTCCCCAGAGGGGAGTTATCACAGCTGAGACATTTGCTAGATACCTTGCTAGCAGGATTTGACTCTTTCCTTGTCTTGTTCAGCACGAGCTTGTAGCCTGAGATGGCAGGTGAGCACACCCTCAGCACCTGCGTGGTTACTTTGCATGTTGTCAGCTTGCATCTTGATTGTCTGAGCCATTAGCATTCCAGTCACTCACACTTGTGGATACATTCTTCTCCTGGTATAATTGTACAATAGCACAATTTTTATCTTATCTCAAGTCCCTGTCACAGTCCAAATTAGTAGACATACTTGGGAAGGGGTGGACTTCAGTGAGCAGTTGCTTCTTTGCACAATTTGCTACAGTGGACAAAAATCTTTCAGTGATTTTAACAATGTTTAAGCCATTAACTGATTTCAGGAGGAAGGAAGGATAAGATTCTCTTTAGAAATAAACCAGTTCTTAACAGAGAAAAAGAAATGCTCCAAACAAGGTAGTATTATTAAATCAAAATAAGGGAGCATGGAAGACACTGATTTCTTTAAGACTGGAAGATGCATATTAACATTCTAGTCTTCTGGGTTTTTTATGAACCAAACATGACTGGTTTACAACTGCTGCAGTGTACTCCCCTATTCTCCCCATTAAACCATAATCACCAGTGGTGGCTATGATGGTTGCATCCAGATTTTGGGGGATGGATGCCAACAGTGGTAGCCAAGAGCTGTCTGAAACAGTGACCCAGATGTGTTGCTGGTATGCAAATGTGACTATGAGTCTTACTCCATACATAGTGGGAAATTCAGGGCCCATTGACCCCTCCTGCATAAATGTAGAATCCCCCCTCTAGTAGGGGCTCCTTGCAAGGTTATTATTTGAGCTTGGGAGATTTCTTGCCACAACAGGTTCTTGGTAAGTGATTAATAACATGTTAGGCTTTGAAATTATACCTAAGTCTTGTAAAGGATTGGTTGTGCAAATATAGTCCTCTAGACATAAATCAGTTATCCCAGTCTGGGAGTAGATTGGATTGGTTCCAGCCACACCTAGAGTCCTCTCTGAGAAGGAGTGGCAAAAACAATGGGGTCCTTTTTGAACCTTGTGATTCAAGGGGAAAATCTCCCTGATAAACTTTGCCTGACCATGCCCTCTATGCACTTAATAATCAAGTCTATTTTGCCATTGAATCTTGTTAAATTTACCAGTGACTTTTGTTTACTCAGTGGTTTATATCAGTATATTGTTGCTTTTGTCTTGAAAGTGAAGTCTGTCTCCAGCCATGACAACAATTCACTCCTGAATCTGGCCTCTCAGGCAAAGTAAATAACATGGAAGTTACTCACATAGGCATTCACTGGTGTGTCTACATGCAGGGCTCAGTAATTAATATAATAACAAAGTGACCATCTCATATCACTTACTGAAATATGCAGTTGAGATCCTCGATCTATCTGGGTACTATTTACTGTTCAATTTTCTTCAGTCAGTCATTATGAATGACAGGAAGTTTAATTATGCAAAGAGCATGGTCTGGTAGATTAAAATGGATTACAGTCTGGATTTAGAAGTCACAAACTCCTGACTTCTAATGCTGATTTTTATTTGGAAAATTCCCAGCAGAATTTGAAAGAATACACTTGTACATGATATCTCATTGCAGTGACTTTGTTGTAAAGTTTAGAAGGTTATTGTTTTCTGTAAAATTACACAAGAGCTTAACATAGTGGACTTGATGAGCCATATTTTCAGATTACTTTACTACAAAATCCATTGAAGCCAAAGAGAGACTTGTGATTGTGCTTTGACATAGGCCTACTATGTATCTCTCCAATAAGGTGATTTATCATACTTGAATTCTGTTAGACAATATTTACTAACACCCATACTGCATATGTAAGTATTAAACTTTTAATTTATCTTTCTCAGTATGCTGAACAATTTATTATTATTGTTATAGCAGCTGATTACCTTCCACTGCTTTGCATGTACCCATACTTCAAAATACTAATGCTGTCCTAAAAATCATAAATAACATCACTTGGATCCCTCACTTTTTAGAATTTTCCTGATAGAGGGAGTCATCTTGGTTGCCTACAGTAGAAATTAAAATGCTCCAATCAGTAAAGAAAGTTTTAGGGTACCCTGAGTGAAGGGTACTTCTTTTTAACCTTTCAATCTGGTATTAATAAATGACTAGAAATTTCTACTCTTCGTGTAATTATTTCTCATGCATGTTTCTTAAAGTTAGAAAGAGGTATTTGTCAAGGCACACAGAGCTGAATGCATAGATGTTAACCACATGTGGTTTGAATGAAAAAGCTAACTATTGCCTTTTCCCTTATATGAGTATTTTAATGATGTCATGTAACCAGGTTTAATCTCCAAAAGTCAGGTTCCTGAAGGCCGTTAGAATTTAACAACAATTTACATCCCTTCTTCAGTAATTACACTATTTTTAGGTCTGAACATCCTGAACAGTTACAGTTACAGTTCACTACTTCCTTTCTCTGGATTTTCTACCCTGGGCATTAGCAAAAGATGGTCAGTCACTTGCACAGGCTCTTCAGGGAAGTGGTCATGGCACCAAGACTGTCAGAGAATAAGGAGTGTCTGGACAATGCTCTTAGTCATATGATTTAATTTTACATAGTTCTGCAAGGAGCAGGGGGTTTGATTTGATGATCCATATGACTCTCTGACAACTTGAGATAGTCTATGATTCTTCAATAGCCATTAAATCTTGAAAAATTGTTTAATACTAGTCTTAATAATAGTTCTGAATGCAGAACAACACAGGATAACCAGAAAAAGAAGAGGAGGAAAGAAAAAAAAAAAAAAAAAAGGACATATTAAAGGCTCTCATGACACTCCTACTCAATACAGTTTTGTAATCTATACAACATGCAATTTTCTTGCTGTTGGCAGTAGGTTTCTGTCTCCCATCTTGCAGGCTTTCTTATCCTATGGTGACTAAGACTGATAGGAGAATTAGGCAAAGGGGACATTAGAACACATGTAGGGTAGCCTAGGGCAGGAAAAAGTAAACTTTTAATTCCTTAATTTGGATGGAAATGACACCTCAGCTAAGCCAGGAGCAAAACTCACTTGATGAATGGGAGCCGAACAAGCAGTTAGATTTTTGTGTTTGTAATACACAATGGCTGTTTACAAAAAAGTGCTCAGGTTTTTTTGGCTTATTGTTTTTTTTTTTGTGTGTGGGGAGGGGGTTTTTTGTTTGTTTGTTTGTTTGGGTTTTTTTTTTTAGTATTTTTTTTCTTATTGCCGTAGTTTCTACTAAAGGCTTTACACACCATCATGGTTCATTTTAAATACATTTTTTAAAAGGCCAGACTGAAGAGGTCATACGTTTGAATTCTATATGTGCTTTATTTTATGTTTGACTGTGAGAATGCATACTATGAGTGATGAGACCTACACCTTTCATATCTACAAGAGACTAAACCCCTTTGTTTAAATCAATAGGGCAAATTCATTCTTCCATTCCACATGCAAGAATTTGACTCCAGTGTTTTGCACATAAAACATAGCTGAAAATTAGGAATTGCTGCTGACTGTTCAATATCTAAAAAGCAGGACGTTCTAATGTGATTTTGATTCATCTTCCTTTTCTTTTTTTCTTCAGCTTGTATAGTCCAGAGCTTTAAAAAAGGTAGCAATAAAAAATATGCAATGTAAGCTTGTATTATTCCATTATAACAGTATAGTAAACAGTTGCATAAAAAAATTGAGAAGGCATCAATAAAAATGAAAGAAACTGAACAGCAGTCATTTAATTTGTTTGCTCTATGAATATGGAGGAAATCCAGTCACTATTTTTCACTTCAGGTACATAAACAGTAGAAAGAAGACAGCATGATACGACTTCACAGGTATGTTTTTTGGTGGGAAATTGGATATTCTGTTGTGTGATTGAACTATACACCTATGCAATTTTGTTTTGTATAGCTTCTTATATTAACTGCATGTTTAGTGCATTTTGGGAACACCATTATGTTTTCCATTTCTCCAACTGAGTATGTTATCACTTCACATGTACATTTTTCTACTTTTATTCACACTACTTAGTAGAGCCTTGCTTTGTTGTCTTTTTGGAAACAACTCTTGAGTTTTCAAAATAAAATTGTTCTCAGAAATGTTGGCAGAGCTAAGAAGACTGTAACACACTCTTTTATGCTCCAGCATAGCCTTTCTTTTAATGCTCAATTTTATCACAATGCAAGTAGCTGAATGTTGACTAAATAACATCTCATATGAGTTAGATAAAGTAATTTTAAATGATATGTTTTAATAAGAATGAGATCTCACGGTTTCCAAAAGTTACATTTTTCATAGGAGAAATTGGCTAAAATAACTGTTGTGCTATTGCAGTTGGTGTGATTGGCTCAAAATTTCCATCTTAGGCTGTAACGTGAACAAAACATGTTCAGCTGCTTTACAATGAAAACAGGTTAAGCAAACTTTGAGGAATGAGTAGCTCAATCATTATTTCTTGCAGGCCTTTGTGTTTCCAATTGATGTATGTAAGCCTGTAATTCTCTCATATACTGTTTAATCATACACAGCCACTTCTGTGAGGTAGAGACATAAAACATAGCTACTTTACTGATTTACTCAAATCTACAAAGAGATTAGAGGTCTTACTCTTTTTATGTATTTAAATCCTTTTTGTGTGACTTCACCTGAAAGACTTGCTTAAAGTCAAAGAGGAAATCAAAGCTGGGAACTGATTCTGCATTTACCAAGTTAGTTCCCCGACCTTTGAACAGGACTTCCCTTTTCCTCTGATCTATAGACTAATCTCCAATTGAGAGAACCACCTGTATTTGTATCACACAAGGCTAAAGATCAAAGCATTAAACACTTGCTTCTCATTCAGAGCTGTGCTAACAGAATTCAGGTGCCTAGTTACAGCAATTCAAAAGGGTTGTTAATATTGATGGATGTAATTTTGTCTGTTAACTTGAACAAACAGCCATGGAGACCTTTTTGAGGCAGTAATCAGAAGTAAGTGGTCTTTTATACCATGTACTGGTATGTGGATTGCCACTTGTTCTTAAAATCTGTCACCCTGTCCAGGGATTTTACAGGCTAGTTTGGTCACAACCAGTGAGGTGGTACTATAGACTGTATTACTGCTGCCTAGGTGAAAGCTAAAAATGAGAATTGTTGATGATGTCTTTGTTGTATTCACAAACGCTGTGCATGGACTTCCTGTGATGGCAGGGTAACATAAAAAACCCCCGTCTTGTTTAAAGCATATTTATTTCAAACCATGTATTAAAACAAACTGAGAATATAGGACTGAAAATATGAAAGGATGACCTTCCCTGCCACCCACTATGTCACCTGCATAAAGCAAAAAATTCCTTATGTACCTTTCCATTCTTTTTCTGTATTTGATGGAATGATCACTAAACCTCTGCTACATAGGAGGCACAACTTCTGTGAAGGTTTGGAGCACTACTTCTGGTGTGGTATTTAATGCAGATGGTGAGAGTGTTACATATATTTCTTTTTTATTTATTAGATTTTTTAGAAAATGGCCACAGAAGCCACAGATAATCAGAAAAGCATATTATAGTCCATAATTTCTCATTAAGAAAGTACATATGGCTCCACTTTTATTTTGTTTCTCTTCCAAAAAATAATTGTGACTAGTAATTTGTTTCTCCATTGGTGATGTTTGTTAATTCATATGGCTGCTCACTGTGAACTGGACAAGTGTCAGATTTCTGTTTTTCAAGAACTGCTTTCCAGATTTCTTTAATCAAATATCACAAAAATCTATTAATTATTTTCCTTGTTAATAGAAGGCAATATGATAATTAAAAACATCTGTCATGGATATCTAGGGGTGTATCACAATAGATTTGGACGTTGGCACAATTACTAAAGTAACTATCAAGGTTTCTTTTTTTTCCCTGTTTTCAGTGTAGTCTCACATGTACTGACAATCTGCATAACCACTGATAAAGACTGTTACACAGCTAGGGTGAAATCCTGTCTCTTTTGAACTCAATGGTGAAATTCCCACTAAGTTAAGAAAAGCTAGGATCTCACTCTTGGTTTTCATGTCAGTTGCCTTTACATTTATAGAAGTGCTTCTGTCTGCTAAACAAATTTAGCACAAAGTATAGGAAATAGAGTGCTAAGTTATGTGAGATTTAAGAACATGTAACAATGTCCACTTTTACATGCTGAATATGGACACACTTGCTTCAGCTTTTCTTAAAGTGTTGTATGTGAGAAGATGACTGTAGAGGTAGATCACTCATCCTCTACAGTTTTTTTGAGCTAGACACTGTCCCAGTGGCAGTTGTTATTCTGTTTTCCTCTTTCTGTGTTGTTTCTACATAAAATGTATATCAGCTGCAAATGGCCTACCCAGGGAAGCAACAGAGAGGATGAAAGGAAGCAATTGAAAAGGCCAGTGGGAAGTATTGCATACTTCCATTTTTGATTTATGTATAAGAACACCTTCTATTGATCTTTCTTTGTACTGGATGAAGGGATGGTGTTAATTTTGCCCTTGAAGAATTGATCAAGTAATTTTGTCAAATATTTCATATATGCAGAATCTGTAACAGCTCTAATAACTGTGTAATGATAATAAGGTGATACACATTTTTTGTTTCATTAGCCTTTTGCATTGTTCAGGTAAGAGTTATAGATTTGTTTTATGTCTGCTTTTAGTTTCTGTTTCTACTCAGGTAAAGATGATAATTCTACTATACTTAATAAAACATTGTATTGAATTCTATTTACTACCTAGTTATCTGCCTCAGATCAGTATTGCACAAAAATTTATCCGTATGTCTTTAAAGTTTATATTTGTCAAAAAGTCAGTCTGTTAACCTGGAACCTTTCTTTTTTTTTTACCCTCTCTTTCCTCACATAGAAATAAATGAACTTAACTAGAATTTCTGAAACATTTTTTGAAAATGGGCTTTCAGTAAGATAAATGTAGTAAAAATAAAAGTCCTGTTAGTGGTACTTTATTGTTATTCCTTTTTGTACAAAGCTTATTTTATTATAATAAATAATATGTTAACTTTTTTTAAAATTGTAAATGCTATTGTTATTGTTATCATTACTGAAGTGAGGATGAATAAAAGAGAAGATGCTCCAAGTATTTTTCCTTTGTGTAATTCTTTGAGTCTGGATTTTTGTGACTGCTTTCAAACAATCAGTATACTTTTTACTTGGTAACTCATCATAATTAATTTTCTCCTCAAGGGCTTTGATACAGTACCTCACAATGTCCTGGACACTAATTGGAGAGAGACAGGTTTCATGGACAGACTTTTAGATGGATAAGGGATTGGCTAAATGGCCATGTCCTAAGAGTCTCTTTGTCAATGGCTTTACGCCCAAGGGCAAACGAATAGAGAGTGGAGCCCCTCATAGGTCCATACTTCAACCAATACTGTTGGACTAATATCTTCATCAGTGGCATACACAGGGGGATTGAATGTGCCCTCAGAAAGTTTCCAGATAATTAAAGGCAATTTATATGCTAGAAGGAAAGGATGCCATCCAGGGAGACCTTGGCAGTCTTCAGGAGTGGGCCTGTGCAAAGCTCATGAAGTTCAACAAGGTAAAAGTGCAATATCAGTACAGACTGAGCAGTGAATGGTTTAAGAGCAGCCTTGTGGAAAAGGAGTTGGTGATCCTGGTGGATGAAAAATTGCTCATGAACCGACAATGTATGCCTGCAGTACAGAAAGCCAAACATATCCTGAGTTGCCTAAAAAAACCCCCATGGACAGAAGGTAAAAGGAAGTGATTCTGCCCCTCTACTCTGCTTTCATGAGACCCCACTTTGAGTACTGCATCCAGCGCAGGACAGACATGGACTTGCTGGAGTAGGTCCAGAGAAGAGCCACAAAAATTCCTGTTCCATTTAGTACTGCTTTTATCGCAAAAAGATTGCAATCTGAATTTAGATATAAAAATGATACGGATTAAAAAGAAATAATGAGAAAGGTCTGTGTCTTAATACTGACTTTCTCAAAGGCCCATTGGTATAATTTTTCTGTTAAATGTTTTACTTATCTATTCTGTAAAGAAACAAGGAATCCAGTTTATTTTCTAATTGCAAAAATTTTTCAGGAATCATATATAGAGACTCCTAAAATCAGGAAAAGGTAAGGAAAAAATTTAATTTTCAAAGCAAGTTGATTTTCTAGTCACTGTCAATATGAGAAAAATATGTGTTTCAGAAATTAAAGTGAAACACAATGAAGAGCCATTCTCTGCATTCTCAGCTGTGAAGCATGCCTTTGTGCACTGCAGTCACATCCCTTTAGCATATTGGAATGGAGCCCCCAATGGAGACGGAGCCAGAAGACATGTAAATCACAGGAAACAGACAAGTTCGTAATTACCTTCTGAAAGTGATTATCTCAGATATTCAAAATCACTTGCAACTCCTGCTTCGTAATGAGAGGTGAATGGTGATATCTGAATAAGTGGAAAAAGCTTCTCTAGAAAAATTGAAAAAAATGAGAAAGCTCTCAGCAAGCTCACAGCAAACTTCTGTGGATGACAACAAAGAAGTCTACCTGGATTTTCAAAAGGCTTTTAACAAGGTCTCTCATCAAAGGGACTGGTACTTTAGAATTTACTATGGCATAGTCTCCACATGAATTGAATAAAACTTCAGCTAATTAAATCATGTACCTGGCAGCTTACTTTTCTTACTGTATGTCTGAGGCAATTTATACCTGGATACTATTTCACACTGTAGGCATAGTATGATGAAGTATATTTAATTTCATCTGAAAGCAGGTGAAAAAGAATGCTTCAGGACACATTTTAGGAAACAACAGAGGCTTCTCTTTTGGGTTGAGTTTTCACTCACTTCAATAGTAAAAACTGTAAATCAGAAAGTTTGCAAGGGTGATGATTGCACTATGGGTTTGGAGATTTATATCCCTGTGAAATGCTAAAATATGTAGTCAAAAATAGCATAGTGAGAAAAGCACAGAAGGTATGGTGTAGTGAAACTTTGCTCAGAGTGTGGGTGGTTCTGTAGAACTTAAAGATATAGTTGGGAGATCACTGTAGAAGCATTTTATGGTAGTGGGGCGGAGATGAAACCGTAAGAATAATTCACGGCAGAAAAAACCCAACCAGATATACCCTAAAGACTAATAGGAATATTACTGCATTTTGGGCAGTTTATTAGATGGAAAGACCTGTGGATAAGAATCCTGTATTGGAAGATTATTTGCATATTCTTCATGAAAGAATTACCAGCAATGCCTAGTAGATGACTGTACCCTTCAGTTATTCACCAGCATAACTCTGCAGTGTTTATTTTACGCCCTTTGTAGCAGAATTTTTTTCAAATATGAAATAATGGATATGATGCTTCAGCACTGTTGTAAATATTGAGAACATCACTAAAAGTAATATTTTACAAAGTTTTTTAAAAATAATTTTAAACCAGTTTCATAACACAAGCATATAAATTTTTGTTAACATCATATCAGGAACTTCATTATCTCATAAATGAGTCATAAATTAAAAACCACTGACATTCACAAGAAGAAGAAAGGGCATTTTAAAACAGAAAGCAATCCAGCTAATATGAAAGGCACGCTATTTTATATCAGCTTGAGATTTAGTCCATGCTTCAATCACAACCTTAAAAATCTTCACAATGATAAGAATTTGAGCCAAATGAGAATTTAAATCAAAGTAGGATAATTACATAACAAAACATTTTGCAAAACAATGAAAAGATCTTGCATAAAGATTTGTTGTGCAAAATCTGCAAAAACCTTGGTTTTATTGGAAATAAAATTAAGAGGACTCTTGACATAGATACTTCAGTTTGAAAATTAACCTAGAGGAAGAGATGAAAATTTATGAATAGGAGTAGACAGTGAAAGGGTTCAGACGTATGGTGATACTTTTGGCTTAGCTTTGGCTCCGACATCATCGTCTGCATTCCTAAGACAGACACATATTGCATTGCTGGTCTTTTTTTCTTTATAAAGTTATTAAGATGTTTTTATTGTGTTTGACTGATAGAATATGTGGTTTTGGAACAAAGTTGAACTTGTAATGACTTGTATTTCTTTTCAATAGCTAACAAGCCTAGCATCCACCTTCAAAGAATGAAATAAATATTGGCTACAGGAAGAAATGTTTGTTGCTAAATGTGTTGAAATATCAGTGGGAAAAAGCAAAACATCTTTGTAGCAAAGGTAGGTTAAAAATCTGTATGTCTCTGTTTCAGGTTACAATAGGCTGCAATAAGAATGAGAAGGTAAAAATATTTTAACACATAAAACTGTGTCATCCTTCCTTATAATTTATGGGTTAAGGGCTCCTCAAAATCCTCAGTGCTTTGAGTTCCTCTAGAATAGATGTACGCAGCTCAGACATTTCTACAATCTTCTCTGGCTCCCAGCTTCCTAATCTCATCTGGGATGAAGCCTATGTCCTGCCATCTGTGGTCTAGGTGTATTACACAGACCTTCCTGGGATCCATGAGATCTTGGAGCCTTTGTGCCTTGAAAATCTTCACCCATCACTGCAACAGAGCACAGCAGCTCTTTCAATAGCATACAGAAAACCTGCTGGCAGACTAGGAAGAAAGTTTGTTTCCAGAAAGTAAGCAGAGACAACAAAATAAGACCAGGACAACATTTTTCCCAAAGCACAGGCATGGAATCTTCAATGACTGTAAGTGGCCGAACCCTCACTTATATAAATATTTTGTAAGAATAATAAATGTATTCAATAGCATGTTTCCTTTTAATGTCATGTTCTGGAATTTCAATAGTTATGGCAAAAAAAAAAATAAAAAATGTCACCTGCAGAATCACAGACGTCAGCAGTCCCTGATATTTTCCTAAAGAGTTTTAATTTACCTGAAATATAGATGGGATTTAAACTAATTTTAGTTTGTGAAATCTGAAAACATCTCATAACCATAATAGACTAGAACATGGAAATAGTCTTTGTCATATACAGTTCATTGGTTAAATTATTTGAGATAAAAAAGGATTTTCAATTCAAAAGAAGATAAATAATACTCAGTCACACCAAAACGGCAGAACTTAGTCTTTTAAGGACTTGCTTTACAGCTAATCTTACTTTAAAAAGATATATGTCTTTTGGAAGCTGATATTAGGAGGTGCTAGAAGTTACTTGCATGTAATAGCACCACTTTTCTTAAGACAAGCTGAAGGAAAAAAAAAAAAAGTTTGTGCAAAGTATGCAAATTATTAATTTTATGCAAGTGAGTTTTGGCAGGATTAAGCACTACTTTTATTGTTTTGCTGAACTTGGCTAGAGGCAGCTTCTTACAGAGAGTATTACTTAGATATGTCAGAAATATTTTATAGGTTTTATATGCCATGTTTCTGTAAACATTTTAACTAATATCTTTACTTCTGTTTACATGGCTCAAAGGTTTAATTAATACAAGAAAATTAATCTGGATTTACACAAAAAAACATGAATGTGAAACAACAAGAAAGTACTCATGTATTTATTTGGTTGCTTGTTTTCTTGCTTTTCTTCTCTCTTTCTATCTCTTTCTCATTGGTTCATGTTAAATTACTTGTGGGCCAGCGTTTTTTTTTTTTGGGTTCTTTTTGGGTTGTTTTTTGGTTTTGTTTTGGGGTTGTGTGTTTGTCTGTTTGTGTTTGTGGTTTTGCTTTTGTTTTTTTGGTGTTTTTTTTTCAAATATGCTATGACTACATGAATTTTTATTTCTCTGGTTTATGAAACTGGAATTAAAGAACTATATACACATAGTTTTTTACTTAACTGTCATTACAGAGATCAATAAATCTCTTTCATGTTCTTTCAAAAAAACATTGATAAGCTATAAAAAGCCAAGAGATGGAACAAGGTTAAGAGTCTCAGTAATGTATATGAAATCACTATGATATGATGCCCCCCTAAAATCCAAGGATTCTCAAAGCAGATCTCTGTGAGAATGTGATAAAACCTGCCATAGGGCTTATGACACAGCATATTCATATGCTATATGGTATTTTGTATTGAAAAAAAGTTATGGTAAATATATTGCAATCAAAGAAACCTAGGTGGAGATCTGCAAATCAGTCACGAGTAAGTCCTTATTTGAAAGAACTCACACATTTGACGTAATACAAACTATGATGTGAAGAAATGTAATTTGCATGCACTTTTCTAACCTTCTGAAAGAGGAGATAAAAAACTGTACTGGCTTTACAATTGCATGGCACTCCACAAACACTTTACTCTGCAAAAGTTACAAGGTCTTCTTTGACCTAGGAAATAAAGTGTTGAGGTGAAGAGTAAAGATGTCATTGTCTAACTCTCAGATTGTGAAGTTTCTTAGCAAAACAGACCTTTTAGATCTGCATGCATAAATGGAGCCACAGGAATGGCACACAGAGTTCACCTTTTCTCATACTCAGATGCTGCCTTTCGATTTATACCGGGTAAGACATTCACTGTGCAGTCTTGGGTCTAACTTGACTTCAGCCTTCTAGCAGCACTGCTAAACCACAATATCATGAGTAATTAACAGTGATCTACTGATCTGTTGAAAACTGTACTATTGATTACTGTAGGAAATCGACGGGTTATACTTGTGGGAATTTATTGATGAAAAAAAATAATATTAGCCTTCAAAAAATTATAGTTTGGGTTTTTGTTGTTTTTTTGTTTGTTTGGTTTGTTTGTTTGTTTTTCTGAAGACTGTAATTTGCCACTTTGGAATCAGAGAACAAATTTCCTGTGGGAAAAGGAAAACAGATATTTTCCAAATATAGTCTTAAATCAGTGAATGCTGATAGTCTGAACGCAAAATATATTTGCATCCTCAGAAGGAGAGGATTCTTTACCAGATTACAAAAAAACAAAAAAAACCTAAAAAAACTAATAAAACAACAACAACAAAACCCAAAACAAACAAAAAAAACAAACAGATAATTTATTTATCTCACATTTTAATGCCATTACCCCTGTAATGAACTGTTTTGAAGGTTTCTGGTATTGTTTTGTTTGATGGTTTGGTTTGGTTTGGTTTTGCAGAGTCAGTACTGTCATCCAGACAAAAGCTGGTGCGAATGTCAGGGGTGGAGAGGCAGTGGAACTTTTCAGTAATGAAGAAATACAGCTTAGACCTACACGCCTTGGTAGATTCTTCTTTCTTTTCTCTGTACATTCTTGTCTACAAACATCGAAACAACCCAGTCAAGTATCACAAGTTATTGCACATTTATTACATCCTGCTATTTGAAGTTAGTTTTATTGCTTTTCTAAACACTTGTTTTCCATGAACAACAAAAAGATTTGTTTGTGACAATCCTGACAACCTCAGCACTTACTGTATGCAAGTGATGAGTGATGCAGTGAATGAATCTGAATTGCAATGCTCTTGGCTGTTTTGCTCAGCCAAAGTAGAGAGTACAGAACACATTTGCATTAAGCATAGTCTCTTTCAGAAGAAGAAATGAGCATTCGGAATTTGAAAACTGTCAAAAGCGTATTTTGTTGAAAGGGAAGTCTTTTGATTTTGGCATGTTTCACTAATGGCTTTTACTGACAGAATTTCTTTCTGAGCATCCATTTTCTACTTTTAAATATCTTGTCACTTGGACTTTAAATCTTACATATTGTCCTTTTCTCTGAAGAGAAAGATTTCAGCTACTGTTGGCTCTGCTGTTAAATTTTACACCTCAGTGATAATAAAATATCAAAGAAGCTATTTCATGGCCTTTTAGCAATGTAGATGGATGGATTCATATCAGAGAAATGTATTTGGTCATAGAACTCATCTAACACATGCCCTTATTTAATTGATGATAGATCTATTAAATGCAAAATACAGGACTGGAAATTGGTGTTACACTTTTTATTTTTTCCCCTGGTCACTGAAACATTTAAAAGATTCTGAAGTTTAAACCACTAGTGCTGATAGTTAATAGGAAAGACTTGAAAAGCAGATGGTGGGATGAACCACAAATGCAAAGCATGAATAACTTGCTAATCCCCTTGACACAGGATATTACTCTAAGCTTGGCCAGTCTTGATTTATTGCAATATGTATGATGCTTTTTTTGTATCCTTTTCTTTTTATGTGTGAGTCTAGGATAAATTTTTTATTTAGTATTCTGGGTTATAGAGGAGCACTGGAAAAGATATTGAAAGATACTTGTCACAATTAAGCTGTTGCCTTTGTGACACTCTTCTTTCAGTGCTTTGTGACCAGGTTTTTTGAATCAATACAAAAGTATGACCTCAAAGGAAGGAAATTACTGCCCTGATTATTTGAGTGAAATGACAGAATTAAGTTTAATGTTGGCAATGTTAGATCTAGGATCCAAGTTCCTTAGTGCAGGTTTTATGGTGATACTGTATTTACACCTACAGAAATACAGTAAAATTCATCACAAAAAGATTTGAAATTATTAACATTCATACTTCAGCTTTCCAAGTATTTTAAAGAGGCAATTAAGAAATCATTTATTTTATGTGTTACCTTTGAAGTATTAGGACATTAGCACAGATAAATGTTCTACTTTTATGGAAGCACATTGACTTTTTTTTATATTAAGCATGATAATAAATAATAGGATAAATAAAACAACTGGAAATTGCATTATCTCTGACATCTTCATAAAGACATGCTTGCTAATCCTACTTATTACTTATCCCACGTATTTCTCTCCTAATGTCTTCTAACAAAATATTATGTATTGATTTCTTTTGGAACATTGCCTAGTAATTTCACCTTTGAGGAACTTACAACTTCCAAATGAAAACATATTTCACTGCAGTAGTACACAGGTCTTCACAGCAAGGTAAAATGTAATTTAAAGTACACTCTTTGTAAGGTAGCATTCTTCATATGAGTGAATGAAAATGCCACACGCACAGTGCATAGTTCTCTTTGAGGTTCAGCTAGTGAAGTTAAGTTGACCTCTTCATTCTGTGTGAAGGAAGTGTTTTGTGGACTTGCAAAATTCTTTGGTAGGAAGAATAGTCAAAAGTGCAATGTTAATAAAGGCCAGTACTCCTTTGGGCTTTAAAAAAAAAAAAAAAAAAAAAAAAAATAAAATTGCTGACAATTTGGCTTTTAGCAATTTCTTATGAAATACAGTTAGATTTCTTAGCTATTAAGCAAGTTCCCTCACACAATGGTTGCTGTATTTGAAACCTGGTAGGACAAAGGTATATTGCAAACATGTGTTAAATGTGTGAGAAAGAGGGAGGACAGACAACAAAAGGAATTCTCATGGCTTTTTTGTTGCCTTACAGTTCAGCAATTTGTAAATAGATTTGCATCTAAAGTTTCTTTCTTTTTAAAATTCATTACTTTGTTTTTCTGACCACAGTCAAAGAAATTAAGTAATCTATTCTAGAAGACTCATAACTTGAGATCCCAACATGAGGTAAAAAGGAAGCAAAGCAACACATCTTCAATTAATATTATGTACCATGTTGTTCTCACACAGAAAGGCAAAACCTTCTTGCAAACAGAGTATACAACCAGGCTTACCTAATGGAGAGGAGTCAGCAGGCAAGACACAAAGTCGTTCTTAAAGTGCAGTAGTATGGAAAAAGGTAAGAAAATTTGCTGTTTGTTAAAAACTTTAGTAAGCTCTTTAATTTTAAAGGTGTTTTTACCAAACTTTTAGTGTCTTGGAAAAGATCAATTTCCATAGTTAGAGAACTCATCTATTCAAAAGAGACCAAAATGGACTCAGAGTAAATATAACATTCAGAATGATAGGTAGCTTTTCAGTATTTTTGCCTTTATATCTAGGTTTAGGACAGGGAATCTTTATGTCTGAATCCTGTGTCATTTTGACAATGGAAAACTGTAGTTAATGTTTAATATACTTTCTTTATATCCAGTCACATCTCAAGGTCAGTGTTTGTTATTCAAAATTTTGCTAGGAGCATACCCTATATATGGAACCAAGAATTCACCACTAGTCTGAAGTGCCTAATGACCGTAGGAAAGCCCCAGTATTAATAGTTAAGAGGGTTGTGCAAAAATTTCACAGCGTCTCTTTTTCTCTGGTGTATGCTCATCCTTCCACAAGTTTTGACTGATATTTTCTCTCTATTTCAAGAATTCTATTGTGCCAAGTTATCAGCATGCTCAGTATCTCCTTCTGAAGAGTATATATGATGTTCTTAACGAGGTTTTTTTCCTTCATATCATGGCTCTGCTTTGTGCTATTTTTATGCATGGGAATTATTTTCCATCCGGTGATTTTGTTGGCCTTTTTTCCTCTTCTTTTTCTCACATCTCCAGGTCCCCTCTCAGGGACTTCCAGCTAAAGCCAAAATGTTGCACAGTTACCTTTCCCAACCCCAGGTCCCCTCAAGGGCTGCCATTTGTCACTTGCTGAGTCCCCAGCCCAGTTGGGCCCATACCACACAGGAGATCATGGGACTTAAACTAAAAGATGAGAGACCATGGACACTTTTTGGCACTTGTTAGCATTTCCTGTTGGGGTACACATGGCCATAACTACAGATTCATTAATTCTTTCAAGACATTGCTTTGTCTTCCTGTAGAACAAAGTTTGTTTGTGAAACATGAAACTCTCCATACTATGAAGTTTTACACGAAATTTCTTGTTTTCTGAATCATATTTTGGCAAACTACAAAACAAATTGATATTTTGACAGATGTGCTCTTTTAATTACACATTTCTTGAATTATATTATGTGCTTTTAAATCTAAAATTGTTATTTAGTTCACAGACATGTGAAACAACCCAAGAAATAAGGAAACAACTCTGAGTCAGTTTCTCTGCCTTCCACTTAAAAGTGTTGTCTAGACCCATATTTCAAACTTTTGGATGGTTCATTCAGTCATTTCAAGCTTTAAATTTCTGTGTTTCCTATTCTTGACAAGTTTTTGAAAAACAAATAGAAAAAGAATCAGCTTCTCAGCTAAATAAGGCAATCAAATGCTTGGTTTGAGGATTTCAGAAATCAAAAGAATAAATACCCATGTCAGTCAGTAGTTTCAGAGAACAGTAGACAGGGAGAAATCTTTACTTTGCAACTGGTACCAAATGAATTTTTAAAAGCGTTGTAAGCACATTACTTCTGGTGTCAGTCCAAATCTGTGTCTGTGCTAAAGGTTCAGTTCTGCTGTTTTGCAGAAAGCAGAATCCTGTGGATCCCAATTACAGGCTTTTTCTGTAGGCTGGGGTGATAGAAGCTGAACATTTGGAGTCACCTAGTTTATCTCTACTTTGAATCTTGTCTTTGAACTACAGCAATAAAGGCCAATTTCTGTCATTATTTCTTAACAAGTATCTGCAGAGCGTAGGAAATTTTTGAAGACAAGTCAGTTTCCTGTAGAGTTAAATAGAATTATTCAGCTGTATTCTGACTGTATTGTGAATAGAGATATACACATTTTTTCATTGCTACAACTTGGTGAGGAATGACTCAGACTCAAAGCCTACTAACCTCATATTGGCTTGACAAGTACTCCAGGTACTCCAGGTACTGTTGCTTAAATTAATTAAAAGAAATTCAGAAAAAAAATGTGTTGAAGACAGTAAAATAATTGAACCTTGGTGGATCTTCATCATCATAGTCACTTGGGTCCTTGCCAACATCTCAAAGACTAATAATCTTTCTCACAAATGCATTCAACCTACAGTAATTTAGTACTGTTATGCATCTGTAACTTTTAATTATCTGTTTAATCAGGCAGTGAATAAAGTAAAGTAGGTTAATTTAAAAAATCCTATTTGGACCAAGTGTTTTGACTGGCTCTGAAACATAGCCAGCACCCAGTGAGATTATTGTAATGAGAAAAGCTAGATATTTTGTCTGGAACTTGTGCTATTAGTTTGGATATCCCACAACATCACATATTTCAGTAGACTGACTATTACTATTTTCAATTAATGTGTCACATGATTGCAAAAAATGAATGACTAGTGAAAGTCTGGATATGACAGAGAAATATTTATGGATATGGATTATATCTTTCCAGTCATGTTCTTTGAAAATTTCCCCTGAAAGATAGCCTGCTAGGTAAAACTGTGTTGTGTATCTATGTGAATGAGTTCTGTACTTGCCTTATCCAGCGTATAACCTGGAGAAATCTGTTATTACACAGCATCTTTTGACTGCTTGAAGACTGTTCGTCTGCATGTCATTAAGGTGTAATAATAGCCTCATGCCTGTAATGTGTATTGTTAATCTTGACGTTCATTATCTCCACAGCATGCCTCCAGGGACTGCTATTTACACTGCTATGGAAATGCTGATTAATTTCTGTATTCAAAGTGTCAGCAACTAGATTCTTATTTCCACAAAAGTTTTGTACCACTTATATTGTCTTGGAAGAAGATTGGAGGAAGAGAGGAAGAGCTTCTTGAACTGCAGGGTGGAGAGAAAATTGAAGTTTACATCACTCTAATATCTGCACTATATTGAGCATTCACTATGTCACAGAATACAGTGAAGTTCTATTTTCAGACTGAAGACCAGTGTTGTATTTTCCAGTCACTATTCAGGCTGCAGGAATTGAATATGTTTTATTGAATATATCTGGACTGTAAATGTGTGACTGTAAATTTAGGAATATAAGAAAAGGGCTGGGAATGTATATCAGCTAAATACCTTCTTCTGGTTGCAGAGACTGTTCTTGTATTTTCTCAGCTACCAGTGGGTATATAAAAAAAAGATAAAAATCCACCTCAGGGTTGAGATAAATAATCCACCGAAAGTGTGTGCAAGTATTTGGGGAATAGGAATTTGTTGTTTCCTGATATATATATATAGATAGATAGATAGATAGATAGATAGATAGATATAGATATAGATATAGATATAGATATAGATATAGATATAGATATAGATATAGATATAGATATGAATTACCTCATTGGGCCATTATGCCAAAAAAAAAAAATTCCCCTTTTTAACCTTGGAAAGGATGGGAATTTGTTATTTGCAACGTCCCTACAGTTATACCTCATAGCTATTATAGAAAGCAAGGTTAGTGTAAGAAATCCAGGAAACACAGCTATTTAAAATTGTAGGCTGAAAGGAGAAAAAGTCTTAGAAATGAAAGGCCAATCTCCCTTGGTACTATACTATCATATCCTAGGGGAGGATGATCAGAAACCCTAATGACCTTCACATAAGTAAGTCACAGGATAATACTTTAACAGCCAAGCAACTCCAAATTACTGGGATTTTTTACTTGTACTATACATTTAGAAGTAACATACAGTAGACTACTATGTTTATAGCACATTTTTCTAACCAAGTAATATTTGATCCCTCTTACATTTTTTGCTGTACTTAATGTAGTGAACTACACAAACTTCTATATTATGTAAATGAAAAGCTGTATGTGAGCATGCAAGCAATAGTGAACACTTCTTATAGAGCTTTAATCCAACCCAAAATTTAAGAGTTATGTTCCAAGCTAGTATAAAACAAGACAAATATAATTGGTGATTTGCGTGACCAGAATTGCCTTGGGATCCTTGCTGCCCAGGAGGCCAGTTTGTTTCTTCTGAAAATGAAATGCATTTAGGAGATGGGATGTCAGACAAGGTAAATAATTGTAATTTACTGTCTTCTAAAATGTTCCAGTCCCTTATATGTGTAAGTACTTGTGAAGGAAAGGCATCTGATAACTATTTTTTCCTAGCTCATAAAAGTGCTCAGTAATAGAAAGGGTTTGATGCAAGGTAAATACCAGACATTTCTGAAGTGGCAATTCTTTATCATGAAATAGGCAGGCAAGGTTATTTAGAGCATAAAACAAGAAAGAAATTTTGAGAACAAACTCTGATGTTACTTTACAAGACTGTGACTGAAAGAAATAGATGCATAAACAGGGCCATAATCAAGTGTATGATTTTCAAAAGGAATGCAGGTGGACCCTCAACTGATGTGGTTTTTCACTAATGATCCTTGTGGGCAGTATAACAAAATATGAAACAGTATGCAAGGCAGCACTAAGGGACAGCTTCTCTACAAATGCTGTTAGTTTTGAGATGCTATCATAGTTTAGAATGACATACTTTGCTATCACCTTATCTATGCAGAGAAAAGTATGTGTGATATTGTGAAAAACCATCAAAATCTACAGCATGTTATAAAACAGATATGGACCAGATCTGAGTTCTTTATACTCAGAAGGTTCCTAATAAAGTTTAAAAACTCACAAAAAGCAAAACACCAAAGAATCCAACAAACTGTCAACATATAGAGAATTAACCCTTAATTACATATTTTAGATCTGATTAATTTATACTTTAAATGCAGTTTGTCTAATAAGTGCTTCCTCTGCAGTATATACAATACTGGTTACTGTTTTCCTGAGAACATCTGAATTGTATATTTGTATTTAGTCCTATTTTCTTTGTATTAGCCTGTAATGGAAGAATTTTACGATTAAATTGATGAACCCAAGTGAAGAGGTTTTGTGGAATAAAAGCATGACTAAAGACAATCTACAGTTTGATCTACTGCTTACCTGAAGTGGTGCAATAACAGTGATTTCGGAAGAGAAAGATTTTCCACAGATAAGGTTAGAGGTATATTATGATCATTAGTTAAGCTAAGTTGATTTGTTGCATATTTGAGTACTTCCCTTATCTTTGCCAGGTGGTGGTGTTATGACAAACCAATAGGACAAAGAACATCAAGAAAATTAAATTTCATATAGTCATGTAATCCTCCAGGGCTCATGTGCCTTTAGAAGCTAAGGTTGGCTGAAAATCATCTTAAGGGGTAGCTTTTAAGAGGCTGTGTATACACGGAGTTTAAAGATACAGTTTTTGCAAGATTATGTGTCTGGGTAATTTGATTTAAAGTTTTTGCTTTGCATAAATTCTTTTCTCTGACAATTTGCAGTAACTTCTCTGATATTAAACTGCCAGAGTATTTAAGTATTTCTTATTGAATCATACAGCTGCATTTGCTTTAAAATTTCAGACCTTTTCTTTGAAAAGAATTAAGCATTTTGGGCAAAATGCAAGAAAATAGAGCTTATAGCCACAAGGGAACCCTTGGCAGTTGTTTTAGTCTTGTCTTTTTACTTTCCAGATTAGAATGTAAGAGGAAGCATTGAGCGCATTTTTCAATGGAGTTGTATGCATCTAAATCATAATCAGCAGTTTTTGTCGCACATGCAGAACTCAAGATTCAAGAGAAATGTTTGTGATGAGATACACACAGGAATGACTGGCCCTGTGGGGCTCTGGAAGAGCTCAGGAACTGGTGTGTAGGTGGCCGAATCACAGCTTTCATAGACGATGGAGGGAAGAAGATTGCTGGATTTCAGAAGAGAGCTTCATGTGATACCTGAGAAAAATAAAGGCCAGAAAGACACAATCCTGCCTACCAACACAATAGCTAAGAACATAAGGCATAACTACTACTCTGCCTAGTCTGACTTCTGCCTTGGACTGGACACTTCCAATAAAAAATGCTATTTAGGGAGGACATGCAATCCTTTTTTTTTTTTTTTCTTTTTTTGTCCCTTAGCACATGGAAGTATTTTCTTATGGATAGAGGACTTTTATCTCTTTGTAATTTCTTGATTTGTTTAGGGACTTGTGCACAAATTTCTCTAGTCCTTTTTTGAGCTTGAAGATGCTGTGTGTCTCTCTGCAGCTTCCTGTGGCATAAAGCTCCACCTTAGCTATTCTGTAGAGAAGTACTTTATTTTATTAATTATAAACTAATCTCCAAATAGCCTCTAAAATGACTCTTAGTTCTTCTATTTTATGATTTGGAAAACAATCCTTCTTTTGGATTATATACTATATCCTTGATTTTGTAAGACAGAGTATATCCTGCCCCCTCTGTCATTCCCTTTCCACAGTGCAGAGTCCTGGCTTTCCAGTCTCCTTTCATAGGACTGCTGCTCCATTATGAGGATTCCTCAGTTGCCCTTCTCTGTACCTCCCTTGCCTTGATGCCAGGATGCTGAAAGAGGTTGTCATCCTTCCTGAGATGTGCTCTTGAAAGAACTGTAATTCTGTTTGCATGCATTGCTTTTAGTTAATTGGCTTTCTTAAGTCAGATATTTATGATATACATTCATAGGGCTCTTATAGATGACGTTATTTTAATCTTTAATACCTTTCTGAGGTAAGATAGTACCAATATCCCCATTTAGAAGATAGGACACTTAGGCATAGAGAAATTGGTAGCATCTGGCATCGTTATTAATTTAATATAAGTCTCTTAAGTTTATGCCATCATTAGGGAATCTGCTGCTGTAGGCAGGAAAATATGATTTTGCTCTTACTAGCAGAAAGCTATGGTTCTATTTACGTGGAATTTCAAGGTCTCAAGGATTTTCTGAACTTACTTTGCCTTAGCTGAATCTCCCTCATTTTGACAATTGTTAAATCATCAGGTGGCTATTTTCTCACCTTTTTTAGCTTAATCTCTCTAAATACCTCTCATGGTGATGGTCTGGCAAACATAGGCATTTGGTATGTGATAAAAGTACTCTTTAGGAGATTTAGAACTGAGGGACTGGTGCAATAAAAAAAGTCTTTCTGATAGCCCATGGAAAGGAAGCAGACTTTTAAGAAAAATTATAAAAATTGCCTCAAGCAGATTCAGTGTTGAGAAAGAAGATGGTACTGTTGTGAACATCATACTCCTCCCAACAGAGACACTTCTTTGTATCCTTCCCTCTTTCTGAGGAAGACTGCAACTGTCAGTCTTGCACTTGAGACAATGGAAAGATGGGAAAAACATCAGAGAAAAGGGGGAGGTACTAGGAATTTTTTATATAACAATTTAAATATGGCATTTATTAGAATTTTCCATATTAATTAGGTACATTAGGCCCATAAATTAGACATTAATTGGGGTAGTAACAAATTTTAAGCTCTCTACATATAGTTCACCCTTAACAAATTTTGGTATTAACATTGCCTTCTCCATGAGGATTCCAGCATCAGAGAACTTTTAGCTTTAATTGGCCCTAACCATTACCTCTAGCCTGTGATTTAACTTTTACAAGCATTATTTGCTGTACTTTTAGATTGATTTCTCAGGTACAATATTTTGGAAATGGAGTGTTTCCTGAAAACCAACTGAATAAGGTATAAATTCTGTTAATATGATTATCCTGCTAAATAAAGGGATCAAAGTTGTGACTAATTAAAATCATATGGTTTACATTTTCACATTTTGAACAGCTCTTCCCAAGATGAAATTTTATAAAGCTATCAGTTTTTCAGCTACATTGCAATGCCAGGTCTGTGATGAGTTAAATTAACAAATTGACAGTTGTATTAATAAATTGTCTCCTGAAACAGCAGAGCTGATGTATCTCAAGCTTTCTAATTTACAGATGCTTCCTGTGCTTATCTGTTACTCTGACAAGAGCAATATATGTCCATAGGTCAGCAGTCAAAGAACAAGAAAAGAGAAGAGGAAAAAAAATGTATTACTTTAACTTTCCATTTCTCTTATTTCTGGTTGGACAAACTTGACACATATGTTTCTTTGCTGAAGTGAGAATATTGGTGGAACGTTCATACTAAACAGTGGAAAAAATACCTTTTGAAACCTCTCACTTCATCAAATGTTTTTTCATACTAGATTTACATCTTAAGTATCAGTCACATATACTGTCTCCATGGACATGCTGTTATCCATTTTGAGGAGATAGAGGTTCTCTGTTGACTCTAATTAAATACTATAATTATGTAGATCTATTTTTCTAGTAAGCTAGCTGAAGCAAAAAAGTCATCAGCAGAAGCATAGATTCAGACGTGGTCAGGGAGAAATAGAGCTATCTGATCTGAAGGCTTTCTGTTACTGGGCAGAGCAGTGTAGTTAGGGTTGTGTAGGTACAAATAAAAGATAGTCATAGAAAACATTCAATAACATTTTCTTGATAATAGCCTGGAGTATCTGAAGTATCACTCCTACCTTGTAACCTTGCTGTCAATGGGACTCCTACCTGAGGTCGGTCTTCTGAACTCCTTTGCACTAAAACATATTTTCTGGTTAGACTTCCGCAGGATATTTCGACCTAAAGAAGTTTTTGGCCTACTTTGACCAAGTTGTAAAGAATCCTACAGGGCAAACTCAACATTCAATTTACAAGGTAAAATGGTGGCATTTACGACCAAAATATTTTGTGTACATTTATTATTTATTCTTTTATAGCATTCACAAACTATAATAATTACTGCACTCAGAATAACATAGAAAAGCATTATAATGGATTAGCCACCTTATACTAACGGAAATTTTGTCCTGATTTGTACAAAGTCCGTTAGGCATGTATGATATGGAAGAACCATACTTTCACACTAGACAGATTTGTGTCTGATTTACTATCCTATTGAACATGCTATTATTTTAACATGTGGTGTGTACATAACAGATGAATTTACCTATGTTGATTTCAGTGTAGTGAAAGTCTTCTCTTCAACAAGCTCTTTGTTTGCGTGTTTTAACTAACAGGCCACAAAATATAGTACATTGATTCTAAAAACTCAGTTTATGTCAGAAACTATTTAGATTAATATAAGACTTTTCTTCATTAAGAATTAGAAGCTGATTTGTGTGTGTTTACTTTAGTAGTGGTACATTGATCAAGTTGTTAAAATGACTGCTTTTGCAAGCTTAGAATTTTTGTTAATTTCAAGGATGATTTGTGATGGTGCATAAAACTTCCTGGTTTGGAGTGCTCAGATTTATACATATAGACCAAATATTACACAGCCTACATTGTTTCCCTGTCATAGTTTTCACAAATGAGTTTTATTCTTGTATAAATCATATCAAATGTTAAATGAACTGTTTCTTCAGACATAGATAAATAACATATTGTATAATATAATTTAATGAATGCCTTTTTTGCTAAATATCATCTAATAAATTAGGGATTTTATTGAGATCTGAATTAGAGAAAAAAAATACCTCCAACTTGTAGAGAACAACTTACTGAATATTACTTTCCTTCTAATTCCAGTATTCTGCTTTGTAAAGATTCTTGTGCCCTCTGAGAAAATATTGCTTTAAGTGATACCAATCAAGTGTGCATTCCTCTGTCTTTCAAATCTCCCCTTTCATAGCTTGGATATAGGAGTATATAGAGAGATTAATTTTGCCTGACTTAACATTTCCTGAAGCTCAAGAGATATGTTCTAAGATCACAGCAACTGTTACAGCAGTCAACATGGAAACATGGAATCCTTGTGAAGAAGGATAGGAATCCAGCTAGCCTGTTGTCTTCAACCAGCCCATTGTCTTAACTATGCAGATACTACCTGGGGAGTTCCTATAACACCCAGGAAACTTGTATATGGGGTAGGCAGATAGGTACAGTTCAGACAGACATCTGTATCACAGCTTTAGATGCAGGTTAGTCTAAAGTTTCGTCTTTATACAGTAAAAATGGCTTAAATTTCATAGATCTTGTAACCCCAAGAAATTAGAAGTGACATATTTTCAGGAAAAAAAAATAAAAAATTAAATTACATTCAAGTGAAGTACTTACCTTAAAGCTCGGGGGTTTTGTGTGTGGGTTGTTTTTTTTGGTATTTTCTTTTGTTTGTTTGTTTTTTGTTGTTGTTGTTGTTTTGTTTTCCTAAAAGCAAATGAAGACTATGAAGTACTTTTTTATATGATCAATATAAGATATGATAGTGTAAGGCTAGACATCTAACTTGTACAAGTTTACAGATTGCTTTTGTTGCATCCTTCTATGATAAGAAATTAACTTCCCTTGCATATCTCATGAGACAGAGTGTTAGATAGCCTGAGTATTTGCCCACTTAGAGAACCTCCTTCTCTCACACTTGAATTTATCCATAATGTTAGGTACGACAGCTGAGTGGATGCTCCCCCTTCCCCTCCCCCACTCCACGTGGTATCCAAGATATTAGCAGAAAGCAGACCATGCAGGCAGCAGGACAGGAAGCAGAGAGAACATTTATTCCCAGGGTAAGGGTTTATATGGGGTCACAGGGGAAGTGAGGTCACACCAATGAAAATCGAGGGTTTACAGCGAGTAGGGAAAGGGTTAACAACAGGCAAGGGAAAGGTTTTCTCACAAAACCTGCCCGGGTACTTTCTTGCATTCTAATGAGAGTGTTCCCAGTGTGTTCTGGGGACAAGAAAGTGGCACAGACAGGGCAAACTCCATCTTACAACCGAGTAAGAAACTGTTTTCAAAACATTATGGTCAGCTTTTTCCATCTTCTGAGGCTTATCGCTACAGTTAGGATACTACCTTGGTAATTCAGCAGACTTACATTAGGCAACACGAACAATTCTCTCCCCTTCATTTCTTACATGAGGAATCTGTTTGTGGACATTCCACTACTTTACTCAACTGTAGGTTTTTTCTTACTTGTAAAATAATAGTGATAATAATAACAATTATAACAATCATATTTGTGGGAAGATGACTGGGGGTAAAAAGATAAAGGTATGAAAATCATAGGGAAAAATACAGTTGCTAATACCTGAATTGAACATGATCAACATATCCGACCTCCTATACACAATACAATCTAAGGGTGACTAAACAGAGGGTGGAGCAGAGTGGAGATACCACAGCCAAGCTCTGCTGAAACCCTTGAAAAGAAGGGAACTAAGTGATATTTTCTAGCTAATAAGCCACATAGCAGCTGAAAACTAAGGCAGACAAAGGAAGATGTACTGTTCTTGAATCAGGTGAAATGGTGAAATCACTCTTCTTGAACTGACACCTGTCGCCATCTTATGGTTATCTCAGATATACCCTCCAGCTTAGCAAACTGCTCAGTGAAGGGTCCCCATAATGGGACACTGACAGGCTAGTTGGGCACAAGTGACCCTGAGATTAGCTGAGTTGGTTAGAGCCTGGTGCTAATAAAGCCAAGGCTGAGGGTTTGATCCATGTAATGCTTTCAATTGATGCCTTAGGGTTTTCATGAATTTGAAGATTTTTATACTTCTAGGTAGTTTCTCACATATAGAGTAGCTAGCAA
>JAWWTY010000077.1:96528226-96624182 GCA_035222235.1 Margarornis squamiger | reverse complement strand
GTGTTGTACTCTTTTATACTTTTGTACTCCTTTATACTCCTTTATATTCTGTACCCCAAAATTCTATAAGTAAAAGAACTCTTCTCTGCTTTACCCACATAAAGTTGTCTTGGAAGTTTTTTCCCCTTTCTTACGGCAACACAATTAAGAATTGAACTCCATGATCCTTGTGGGTCCCTTCCAGATCAGAATATTCTGTGATTCTGTAAAGAGTCACAGCTTTCCTGGAGTGCTGATAGACTAACGAAACACTAAAGTTTTGAGTAAATCGTCCCTTTTCACATGACATTAGAAGACTGGACATTAAGTTTGAGGAATACAAACTGTATTGAGAATGATCACTATATTATAATTAAAGAGAAGTTTGTGTTTGCAGAATTTTAAATACCTTCTTCCCAGTTTCTGATGTACAGTAGCACACCACATCCTATATCTCTTGTTTTCTCTGAAATACTGAAGCAATGAAAGTAGAGGTAAAAAATGAATTGAAATTTCAAGACTTCTGTAGTCATTCAAAGGAAGGAAACAACCTGGGTAGTCCACTCAGAACTTTTTTCATGTCACGTGATTGGGTGACTTATGTTTAGTTTTTGGGTGACAATAATTCTTGCCCATCCTTTTCCCATAAGAAAAATGTCCCAGGCTAATCAATGTTTTTCACTTATCTGATGCCTTGAAAATCTTGTCCTAATATAAGTCCAAAGTTTCTTCTCATTGTTATAGCTCTCTTTCAGAATTTATCATTGAAATAACTTCTGACTGTATTTATTCTAATTTATCATTTGTGTCTCATAATCTGCTTCATTATGATCACTGTACCCACAAGCGATGAGTATCTTGATGCAATCTAGAGAGAATCTGGAATGAAAAGGTTCCTAACTGTCCTCAAGAGGAATAAGTCTGATCTAACACTGTATTTCTGCTAACTTTAGTGTGATAGATGTACACCAAAAACAAAATAAAATTATTCACTACTCATAATTTTTCCAAATAATTGGGATTCATCAGCTGTGCTGACCGGTGTCAATCCAAAGGGTGGTGGTAACTTTCTGGCGTGCTCTAACATGCCAACAAAGTCTGTTTCAGAGGAATTACTTTAAAGAAAATATTACTTTTTTTAAAAAAAAAAGAAAACAGATAAACTGCTTACAAACAACCAACCTGATAGTTATGATTGGCATAACAGTCCAGTGAGTAAAAATTGCATATAAGAAATGGCAGAGTCTAGTTCGTTCCATGCTCTACTCAGTAGGACTAAACTGGGCTGGGAATTAGAGGTGACAATATGCAAGAAGCATGTGAAATACAAGTCTAGGAGGAATGTAAATGTGAGAATGTGGAGTCTAATTGTGTGAATACTCCAACAACAAAAGAAAGATGATATTTCAAAAAATATTGCCAATAAAATCAAACAACTTACAACACAGTGGACACAGAAACAGATGAATGCAGCATTACAGTTATAATTTTAACAGGCTTGGATTTTCTTACGTAAGCCATATGTATATTTATTTCATATAAATGTTCATATTAGAATTTTATAAATAACTCTGCATTATTAAAACACATGCATAGTCTCCATAGGAACTGTTTCTGGTTTGGGTGCATTGTAAATGTCAATGTGTTCCCACACAATCCCAGCTGATTGTTATGTACAGTGACCTTTTGCATTTTCATAGACCCTTACATGCAGCAATCATTGCTAGTGGGAGTTTATGTGTTTACCTGAAGTCAACATTACCAGAAAAAAAGAGTTTTAAAAACTACTCTTTCTAAAAATGTTAACTTAGAAAAGGCTAAGACAGTCAGTAAATATATCATGAAGAGGTATTCATTCCTTGCTCCCCTTCCTTTTATTAGAAAACCTGAGAACTAAGTGATAGCTTTGGTGAAATGACTGCAGATGTTAGCATCACAGAATGAAAGGAAAAGAAGGGTAAATTATCTATTTATTTCATGTAATTTATCTCCCAGTCTGATTTCAGTGATTTTTTTTTAAGAAGTGAGAAACATCTACAGTGCTATAGCTATTACAATTTTTTTTTTTTTTCCCCCATGCTGTCAGAAAATGTGTAATGGGACATTCTATAACATGGACACTTAATCATGTTGGATATTATAATAAAAAAGTCTTGTTAATATGTGCAGCATTTTATATCTAGCATTCTAATACATAAAAATTGTGCCTCTTTGTGGAGGGTTCATTTGAGGGTTGGAGGTGTTGCTGCAGCAATACTCCCAGAGCACAGTGGGAACAGATTTTCAGCACTGGCTCCTTATTTCCCCAGCAGTCCCTGGAGTGCAAGGAGAGGAGAAGGGGAGGAGGGAGTATTAATTCTCTGCCATGTTGTTTTATCTGGTTTTGCATGTATATTTTTCAAGGAGGCATGACCTAACCACTTCCTATTACCTATAGTAGGTGGAGATTAGTGACTTCAAGCAATAAAATTTCCCTTTCCATGTACGCTAACATCCACAATTTTGGAGGTCCTCTCTGTGCCCTTTGTGAAAGCATGAGTCAACTGTGGGCTCGGTCAAAGGTGATGAATACATGGTAATCATACTGAGATTGCCCAATTGGAAGAAATTCAGAATCAGTTAATTCAATATTTTTGCTGGTAGGAAACAGTTCACTACAGATTGCTCATACCAGCAATAGTGCTCTTTAACACTGTCATAGCAGAGACCTTGGCAGGAGTCCAGTCCCAAAGAACAATAAATGTAATGCTTGTGTCAGAAAACTACAAATATTATAAGAGTATTAAACCAACATTATATTTCCTCTCCTAAATCTGTCAGTAATCATTATAGTAACAAATCGGTTATGTTTCTTTTCTGGACAGCTATGAGCATGTGAATCTTCTTTTTAAAAATGTAACTCTGAGCCATTTTATAATTGCACTAAGACACTCCAAGGCATATGTCACCGTGCCTCTGAGATGCACATTATCTCACAGCAACACACACCTTGTCATGTATTATTTATCACACTCAAGTGTCTTGTAATTTTCATTAACAGGTAGGTCTAGCTTTAATAAATAAGGATATACTTAATTTTAACTGTTTCAGTGATATTATACCTTTCAAACTTTGTATGCAGATATGAAATTCCGGATATTGGCAACAAAGAGTGCCATTTTCACTTACATCCTGCTAAATAAAATAAAAAAAAGAAAAAAAAAACCTTCCTTTCACCTGAAAATTATAACAAATTTCCCCCTTCTCTAGGTGAATCTTGTTAATATGATTGCTGCCTATGAGTGAGCCCAGATTCACCTGGAGAAAAGCAGATGGATGAGGGTAACTAAGGGGCCAAACCTGTCCCTTCTTTGAGACTAGGCTCTTGTTCCTAGGTGATTGCAAAAAACACTCCAAGGCTCCCCTGTTATAAAAGAGGTGGTTCTACTACAGTTCAATGCAACAGACATACTTACAAGGCATTTCCTATATATCCTGAAAGATGTGGAAAAAAATACAAATTTAAGAGAAAGCAGATGACAATCAAAGAGAGTTCATTTTGATTAGGGATTTTAAGTCATCACAGAGGTGAATGAAACAAAACTTGAAGGTAGATTACCATTTTAATAGAGGAATGAAAGAAAATATGCCTCAAACATTACTGCAACTGAAAAAAAAATAGAAGATAATTTAGACTGTAGAGTAGGTACTAAGAGAATTAAGGCCGCAATTCTTTTGGTTTGTGTGGTATGGTTTATTTTAATGTTTTTAGGCAGTCTTAACTATACTACCATAGAATACTCTGTGTATTCAAAGGTAACATTTATACCACCAAAGCAAAAAAATGTCCTAGTAAATTTAGCTTTTGTTCCTTGTGAAATGCTGTAAATTAAATCACAAAGGAAAAAAAAGAAAAAAGAACTCTACTCACTGTGGTGTAAAAGTTTCCACATGACAAAATAACTTAATAACTTTAGCTGCTTAATTATGTCACCACTGTGTGGAAAAGCCTCCTATATAGAAAAAATTATAGAGCATTACTTTAGCTTCCAGTGCAGAACAGCTTCCATCTTGTATGCAATTAAATAGGTTTGTTCTCAGCTATGCAACCAAAACATGAAATCATATTCCTCTTTCCAGCAACAGATGTTGTTTGAAAGAGATACAGGAAGAAAGGTATTCTCAGAATAACTATTGGTTTGTGATATCACCCTAACAGCCTTTTAGCTGCTAAACAAATAGGGTTTAAAGTATGCCCTCAGAGATACAGTCAAAATCTATTTCACGGGAAGAAATATCTCAATAATCTAAATATTATAAAAGGGCTGGAAAGTAAACTATTTTAAGTAGTTCATATTTGAAAACTTCCTCATTGTTACTCTTACCATGGTGGCAGAACAGTCTTGATATTTTGCAATAACAATGTATAGAATTTTAGATTAATTGTTCATTCTTGAAACTACATCTATGCATATCACACAAAGTATCATTTCCATCCCTTCAAATGTTCAAAAAATGTGTTACTTTGCAATATGGTTTTGTGGTCATGATGATATTATGGTCAAAGGCTGGATTTGATGATCTTGGAGGTCGTTTCCAGCCTTAATCATTCTATTCTGTGATTTGAATAAGTTTAAAGAAATATGGTCTTTCTTTTTTAAAATATTTTTAGGAATGTCATGATGATATGATTGGTACCTATAAAACCTCCATTATATTTTACCAGCTCTCAGAAAGCTACATTAAAAGATAAAATATTAGTGACACATGCTACCATTCACACTTTCAAATGTCATCTCTCTTGAAGACTTAAATTGACATAATCCACATAATTTTTATTTTAAATTACTCAGCTATATTCTATGAAATATATAGATCTTGTTGGGGTTTTTTCCCTTTCTCAGTTAAACATACTTGAATTTAACATCTCTGAAGGTTGCCTGTAAGCCCAGAAGGCTGATATTTTTCTGATTAAATCATGTGGGAATGAAGATACCAACCTGCAAGCTTTCCCCTGCAGTTTACACAGCTTGGTTATGTCATTAGAAATTCTGTTTTGAAAAAAAATTGCTCAAAGGTTGTAGATTTTTCCAAAGAATGGTTTTACTGAAGGAAGTGGGAAAACCTCTTGGTTTCAAGCAGGACAGATTTGTGTTTATGGAGCAATATAGGAAACTTAGTATTTTTGAAGTTTTACATGTTTATAACAATATTTTAGAAAGCCAGACTTCATTTCCAACTCTCTGTCATGGTTTCCCTTCTGGATTAACTATAGTTCATTATGAAAAATATGTGACATCTAAGGAGTCAGATGAAAGCAGAGAATAAGCTCATTAAGCTGCTGCACTAAAAGTCCATTAGGAGACACAAAACTAATTTAAGGTTTGGTGGAGTTCACATTCCATATTAGATTTCAATTCATTAATTCAGTGTGCTGTGAATCAACATAAACATTAGATTGTCACTTTTATTTACTTAATCTGTAAATATTCTAGAGAACAAATTTTCCATTTACAAAAACAAAACCAAAACCAAACCAAACCAAACCAACCAAACAAACAAAAAACAACAAAAACCCAAAAACAAACAGACCAAAAAAAAAAAAAAAAAAGAGAACTTTGGATGAAGAAAAGAGGACAAATGCCCAAAATGCTCAGCAAGATATTGCAAGATATTGGATGAAACTAATTTCTGTGATTTGGTGCAGGAAGTTCCCTGAAACATATATAAATCCAATGTATGATCTGGTTTTTCAAGTTACCTCTTCATTTAAGAATTAAATTTATCTTAGGAAAGTTCTGAAATATATTTGTATAAATTCTGTGTGTGAAACAAAATTCTTCCTGGAATGCTACTTTCCACAGAAAACATCTCCAGTGGCACATGTAAATCAACCAGACAAAAAAAAAAAAACAAAAAACCAAACCCCACACTAACCCTCTCCTTCAAACAATTTTCTTGTTTTTAAGATGATTATGTGTGCAGCTAGTAGTTAAATATTTTCTTTATGTCTCTATACAGTGTCTGAGGGAAGAGAGAAAATATGCTTTACTTATACAGATAGACACGTGAAGATTTTTATGAATTTGATGACAGCCTCAGAAAATATAAAACTTCTTAGTCTTAATATAAAACAAGGGATTTTTATTATTAGTGCTCAGTGTATCCTGGAAAAGTGATAATGTTAACTGTGTATCATACAAATAAGATAACTATGTAATATGAAGAGGCTATGTAAGACTCATTTTAATATTGCTTTAAGAAACGATGTAATAACAATGTTATAAAATTTGTTGAAAGTAAAAAAAATCTGTGAATATTGACCCCTGATTTCTTGAGCTACAATTCCTGTGAAAACAGGATTTTCTTATCTTTGTGAAAACATTACAACTGAGAGGAGGATTCAAACATGATTAAAAATAATAATAAGATGAATGTAAAAAGCTGTGGTTTTCCATGGTTGCTCGTTATTAATGGAGAAACAACACTGTGTTGTATAAATGAACCAAAAAATGCTGTTTTCTTAATCCTCATTTACAGTAATTCAAAAGGCTGTATGCTATATCCAAGGTTAAACCAATGATCTTCCCTTCCATTACATATGTTTAAGTTCTATGAGATAAGTTATAAAATATAATATCATCAGGTGGAGATTTGCAGGAGACTGTGTCTTTCTGTAAAGCTTTCTAGAGAGTTTTCAAATATCATTCACTCTATCCAGTAGACAGATTATGGCATTTCCCTACAGATGGAAAACAAAATTCCAATTTGAGAGAAAGTATGCACACTGAAACTATTCATTATTGACAAATGAGAAGAGTTGGCTCTTCTCCTAGGATTGCACATGAGGAGTGGATGACTTTGTGACCTTTTCACATTTTGATGTAATGAAAGTTTGAGTTCATAACAGCGTGACTGGAGCCATTTGAGAATTGTAATGCACTCTGTGAATGAAAGGTAGTTAAGAATATATCTGGAGAAAAAGAATTTAGTTGGCCTTTTCTTCAGTTTGAAATCACCATAGTTCCTGTCAAGGTTTATCTATAAAGAGGAGGGCATTCAGTTATATACTTTCTCAAAAGTAAAGTTTTTCCTCAGGGGTAGTTTTTCTGATACTGCAGTTTGAAGTCTCAATAGCAGAGTCTTTTGAAGAACACTATGACATATTTTAAGGAGATAATGAGGAAGAATATTTTCCTTTTTAAGCTTGAGAACTATGGCAGAAAAAAGCAGTTTAATTTGTTTTGTTTCTTACGTATTTTATTGATTTAAAGATAATATAATTGTCAAAGAAAGATCTTAAATGTTATCCATTACACATATCTCTTCCTCATGTTTACAGCCAAACAATCAGAACTTAATCCTTTAAGGAAATATGCCCTCTGGCCATGCTATTTCAGAGATCAGCTTACTAAAGAATCCTTTTGAGCACAACCCTGGAAAGCAACAGGTAAGGAAGTTGCTGAGACCTGACAATCCTACTGATTTGATTTTGTAAAATCATGTTTCTTGCCTACCAGCAGTACACATCCATTTGGTATCACACTTAAGCACAGGCTTAAAAATGTGTTTTGAAGCAAATTTTCCATATGGTGACATAAAAATTGTATTTAAAATATTTGCTTTAAAATAATAAGTGTCTGAATTTGAAAAAGAAAGGATCTCGCTGCTATAGAAAATTATTTAGGTGAATTTATTGATTTTAGACAACTTTTCATTCTAAAGAGCAGTTTTATAAATCAGTGAATAAGGTAGTACATTTGACAGGATTGACATGGAAAATATAATGTCCTTGCAAAACAGGTGAAGTATCTGGGAAACTCTGAGAAGAACATACTGCACAGTTGTGTAAAAAGAGCTTGAAGTGCATGTACAGGAATATGTCCAAATTATTTTAGGAGGCTAAAGTAAGTCTGCATTTAAAAAAATGCCTTCAGGGCCTGAGAGGTGTTATTTCCTGTGGCACATTGGCCTTGGTCAGTTGTCAGATGCCTATGTTGTTATTCTGTTACTCTTTCTGCTCAACAGGATAGGTAAAGATGAAAAAAATCCTTCACGGGTCAACATAAAACCAGTTTAGTAAGAAAAGCATAGCCTGCATTACAAGGAAGACAAAAAGAGAAATTCATTCACTATTAATTATTGTTAGGCAGATGTCCTGCCATTGTCTGGAAAGCAGGGCCCCAGCATGAATATCATTTGAGTTTGGGAAGCTGTGGGTCGACTCTGCTAGGCAGCTCAGCCCCACACAGCTCACCCCATACCATGGACTGAGGAAGAGAATCAAAAGAGTAAAAGTGAGAGGGGCTGAAATAGACAGTCTAACAGGGAAAGGAAACTTGCACTTGAAATCAAGTCAAAATAAGGGATCCATTTCCTCCCTGCAATTGGCAGACAGGTATTTAGCCATTTTCAGGACAGCTGGGCTCCATCACATTTAACAGCTACTTGGGAAGACATGCACCATCTCTTTGAATATCCTGTGAGTAACATGGGTTACTGTAGACTTGAGAGAGAAAGAGACACTGAATTTGTTTCTAAGCATTTGTGACTTTGCTGGAAGGCAGAACAAGACCATCTGCATCACTTGCAAGTGTGCCTTAACCAGTGAGTTCCGATGTCAGAGAAGAAATACTTGATTTGAACATCTAAGGTGAACCCCATCCTTTTTTTTCCCCTACTTACATGAAGCAAAAAGCCCAGTTTCTCAGAAAAAGAGTATCACAGGATCATTGAGATTGGAAAGAACATCTGAAGATCATTTTGCTCTTTCCCACTCTTCACGCAGGGACATCTAGAGCCAGTTGTCAAGGATCATGTCCAAGCAGCTTTGAAATATCTCCAAGAATCCACAACATCTCTTGTCACCCTCATAATAAAAAATGGTTTTCTGATGTTCAAAAGAAACCTCCTGTGCTTCTTCCTGTGTGCGCACATTGCCTTTGACCTGCCACTGGCCACCACTGCAAAGAACCCAGCTGTGTTCTTATTGCACCCTCCCTACAGATATTTACATACATTGATAGGATTTCTCCTGAGACCTCTCTTCTCCAGACTAAACAGGCCCAACTCTTTCAGCCTTCACTGGCCCTTCACTGGGCCTTCACTGGACTCTTTGCAGTATGTCTGTTCTCTCTTGTACTGGAGAGCCCAGAACTGAATTCAACCTTCCAGGTGTGGCCTCACCAGAGTTGAGTAGAAGGGACAAATCACATCCTGCTGGCAATACCTTGCCTAAAGCAGACCACGATACTAATTGTTTCTTTGCAGAAAGGGTACAATGCTGGCTTGGAGCCCAAAGGGACACCCAGGTCCATTTCTGCAAAGCTGCTTTCCAGATGGGTGATCTGCAGCATGTATTGCTCCTCCCCAGATGCAGGACTTAGCACTTTCTTTTGTTGAACTTTGTAAGGTTCCTGTCAGGCCATTTCTCCAGCTTATTGTGATCCCTGTTGATGGCAGCACAACATTTTGGTGTGCCAATCCTCCAGGTTTTGTGCCATCAGCAAACTTCCTGAGGGTACACTCTGCCCCATCATCCAGATCATTAATGAAGACCTTGAAGAGGATTAGTCACCACATTGACCTCTGGAGTACCTCACTAGTTATTGGCCTCCAACTAGACTTGTGCCTCTGAACACCACTCTGTGGGACCAAACACTCAAAGAGTTTTCAGACCACTTTGCTGTCTGCTCATCCAGTCACAGGGGACAGTGTCAAAGGCCTTACAAAAGGCAAGATAGAAAATATCCAACACTTTCTCCTCACCTATCAAGCCAGTATGATATCAACAGGCCAGTCAAACACTACTTGCCCTTGGTGGATTCACGCTTCCTTCTTCTGATGGTTTTCTAATATTTCATGTAGATGAAAATGTTTTCCAGGATTTGTTGCTCCTCCACTATCCCAGGGATTGAGATGAGACTGATCTGAGCCCTCCTTCTCATCCATTTTGGAGACAGAGTGACATTTTCTTTCCTCCCATCTTCAGGTACTTCTTACAGTTGCCATGATCACTCAAGGATTGTCAATAATTGCCTTGACATTGGCATTTTTCAGCTTCCTCAGGACTCATGGGTACACCCCATCAGGGTCCTTGGACTCAGATATATTCAATTTCTTCCCTGATCTGATCCTCTTCCACCAAGGTTGCTCTTCCACCAGCCTTTCTGCCTGTCTTTGGGGCTTCAATTCCTAAATACCAGCCTTGCTAGTGAAAACTCGTAAGAAGGCAGCATTCAGGATATCAATTTTTTCTGTGTCCTATGTCACCAGGTCTCCTGGATCCAAATTCTCTCTAGTTTTCTTTTTGCCTCTTAAGTACTTACAGAAGCCCTTGCTCTCTTCAAAATCTCTGGACAGATTCAATTCCAGATAGGGTTTGTTTTTCCTAACTGTATCTCTGCATGCTTGACAGTGTCTCTATACTCCTACTAGGCTAACCCTTCGTGCTTTCACTCTCTGTGTGCTTTCTTCTTATATCTGAATTTCCAGGAGTTTTGTGTTCCCCCATGGAGGCCTCCTAGCATTTTATTCTAATTTCCTGCTTCTTGGGATGGACTACTCTTGCCTAAAGTAGGCAAACTTTGGAAATTTAACAGCTTTCTTGGACTGCTCTTCCTTCCAGGGTGTCATACCATGAGAATCTACTAAGTAGATCATTGAAGAGGTAAAACCTGACCCTCTGAAGTCCAATGCTGTGATTTTGCTTTTTGCCCTGCTTCCTCCTCTCAGAGTCCTGAACTCCACCATCTCATGGTCATTGTAGTCAAGGCTGCCTTCAAACTTCACATCTCCAACAAACCCTTCCTTGTTTCTGAGCATGCAAACGTCCAGAGCACTTCTTTTTATTGGCTCATCTATCATTTGGAACTTGTCATTGATGTGCTCCAGCAGCCTTCTGGATTGCTTACGTCATGCTCTGCTGCCCTCCAGCAGATGCGGTGGTGGTTGAAGTTCCCCACAGAGACCAGGACCTGACAACATGAAGGCGCTTTTAGGTGTCTCTAGAAGGCCTCAACGACTTGTTTTTCCTGACCAGGGGACCTATAGCAAACATGTGCTGCAATGTGACTTATACCTGCCCTTGCTTTAATCCTCACACATAAGCCCTCAGCTGGTTTATCACCCATCCCAAGGCTGAGTACTATGCATTCCAGCTGCACAAATGGAAACTCCACCCCCTTGTCTTCCCAGCCTGATTCTTCCTAAAGAGCTTTACAAGAAAAAAGCTCATATAGAAATTTATGTCATGGCTTCAGGTGATGGTTTGGGGTTTTGGGGGGTTAAATTTTGGGTTTGGTAAGGTTTTTTGTGTTTGTTTGTTTGTGGGGATTTTTTAGCAAATAAGTTTTAGTTGACTGATTAACCAAATAGAAAGATATCTTACAGTAGGAAGGACCTTGAGGCTGTGCACAGACACAAATTATGAACGCAGCAAAAGAAAGCTAAGGATACTAATTTCAGATGTTCTTGCCATTTGCTTTAAAAAGAGCTAATAGTTAGAAGTTTAGAATTCTAAGATCTATTTTCATACTTGTAGTTGCAGAGGTCTTTTTTTCCTGTGCAACTAATCTCCACCTTCGTTTTTCTTTTTTTTTTTTTTATTTTTTTGGGGGGTGGGAGGTTCCCCCCCCAAATGGTAAATATCAAATTGTATGTTTCTCCTTTGCAGGAAAAATGGTACATATTTTTCATGTAGGCATAATTCTCCACATTCATGACAGCAGCAAACTCAGAATGCATTTTCATAGAGAAAGAAAGGATTTTGAAAAATTTGGCACAATTTCACTGCACAAGAATCAGAGTTTTGTTTTGTTATGGAATAAGAACAATTTCAACAATTTGAGAAAGTTTCCTCATTCTTTTTTTAAAAAAAAAATATTACTTACATTTAATAAATCAATATATTGCAAGACAGAGTAAGGTCTGAATTATTCCCTCAATCTCAAAGATCTCTAATTAAAATATGGATCAAACCATATATGAAGCTAGAGTATTTTCACTATAATTATGAAAAGTGCATAACTCATCTCAAAATTATGAAAAACTGTGGTTCAATTAACTGTGCAATTAATCATTTTTTCAAATTTTTTGCAGTCAATAAATGTCTTTAATATGTCAGAAACTGTGTATTGACATAACCAAAACTGCTGCCGCACAAGTGCAACCCCTCAGAAGAGGATATTAAAACAAGCTCAGTAGTCCTTCACTCAGTCAGGCTAAAACTATATTGTTAAATTTATATAAAAAGGGATTTGTTTCAGGCATTAATGCAGCAACATCATTTTTCATCATCACAATACGACTAATTTTAATATTGACAATGTATTTTTCCAAGTGTAGAAACTGAAAGTTTCATAGAAAACAAGTTAATAGAAAAAAACCTGTAAGCCTAGATAGTGGAATTTATTGACGGATAATATGATTGTGTAACCTGATTTTTTTTTCAGTGGGAAGTGACATTTGAGGTTTGAGTTGGGGATTTTTTGTTGGGTTGGTTGTTTTTATTTGTGTCTGTGCAATACAAAACAATTAATTTAGTGAGTTTATGAGGTCTTCCTGTCTTACATAACATGTACAAGAGTTTGCATAGATAGCAAAACTAAAAAAAAAAATCCATTAGAGGGACAGCGGTTTTTAATAGACCAAAGCTTTTAAAAAAATACTGTATCTACCACTTCAGCTGGGAAGTGTGCTGACAGAACATAATAGAGTCCTCTTCATGTTTCCTACCTCAGAGACAGCAGTTTCCAGAACATGGAAATGAATGTTATAAAAAGTAGTTTTGAGAAGCTCATACTATTCTAGAACTATTAGTGAAATTGCCAAGTCAAAGTTAACAGGGTTCATGATCTCTCTATGACAATATTCAAGATTTGAGTGCTCAGTCCCTCATTAGTGAGTTTAGACACCTAAATTCATTATGATATTTTCACTCTTAAGTATTAGAATATGGAATATTAAGGTAAAATCTGTTTTGGGTGTACAAAGTTTTTGATTTGACCCTATTTTTAAGTATAACAAAATGATAGCAAGTATTTTTGGACATTCACTCCTGCCACATAAATGCAGGTGAATTCCTTTTTGTATCTTTACAATAAAGATGGTTATATAAAAATTAATATCTGAAACTTTCATCTGTTTTTCTCCAGGTCATCCTTTTGTGCTGGATTCAGTAAAAATGAATATGCCCTGCTTGACTTGTTTTCTTTAGTATTTTCCATTTATTACTTAATCTGGAACAGGTTTTTGTGAGACCAACTTTTATTTATGTATATATTTTTTTCTTTTGTTTTAGTGTTTATGTGATCATATATAGTAAATAAGAGTTATTGTGTGATAACTTGTTTTAGCAATACTGTTTTTCTAAAAAAAAAAAATTCTTGTATTTTTTTGGTTATGTACTTTTTGAAATATAATTAGTCACAGTAAAACAAAATTTGAAGTAACCAGACCTAAAAGAGGGTGCCTGTTTCTTTGGTTATCAATAATTCTGAAGACATTTAAATGCAATTTTATAATTCTAAGATGTTCAAATGATCTTCACCAAAAAAATTAATAAAAAATAAGAGGATTCAGAGTAGCATATTTCATTCTATCAACTGTCTGAAATATCATCCATATTTTGGAGGTAAATGAACATCATTGAGAGATTAACCTTATTACATATGATTTTATATACTAAACTGGTGATTTTGTAATAGTGCAGGCACCAGATATAATTTTGACCTCAATCTTCAAAATTAACTAAAAGTAGTCACATAATTTGATTTCTATTGTTATCTTTACACTGACAGATATAGGCACAATAAACAGTTTTCTTGGGCACTTTGGCCCCATATAATTGGTCTAAAATCATTACTTTTTAAAGTCTTTGAGAAACTTCAGTGTAAAATATGATTGTTTTTGTTTGTAGGCCTGTATCAAGTTCATAGTTCCTCTTAGCTCATACTATTTTTCCAGAAGCACTTAAGATGATTTCAAAATTGATAAAATCTGACTGTGGAAGTAGAGGAAACAGGATCTGAAGTCCAAAATCACCTTCTGTGACTTCTTGGTAAGAGCACAATTTTTTGCAGATGTAGGATGTGAAGGGAAAAAGATCATCTTTGCCTTATTTTCTCCATGCTGACACAGCCCAGAAGTGATTTACCTCAGAAAGGATTTCTTTTGTCTGACCCCTGGTTTTCTACTAGTGTTTACTATGGCATTCATGAACAACAGTGACCAGTCATTCAATAAGTCTGTAATATGGGCCCTAAATTGAAAGTAGGAGTAAGAGAATAGAAAAGTATTTGTTAAAACAGCCCTTGAAGAGGGCAAGCACTGTTTTTGCCAGGTGTGTTTGATAAGTCCCATGCCAGAACTTTTAATTTCTCTTCATCACTAGAGTCTTCAAACTGCTTTGTCATTTTCATTTTCACACTTTTTAATTGCCTTTTTTCTGAAATGTGTCCTTTCCACCTTCTCCAGTCCCTTCATATGTACTTTTGTTCTGTGTCAAACTTGGCTTGGAACCTGAGAGTTATAAAAGGGAAAATCAGAAACAAGTATCTTGGGCAACAACCTCTGGGAGAGATTGTGTTTAAATAGGCTGTAGAGACTTTTGAGATGTCATCAGAATCAAAAGTAGAAAAGGGAATGTACTACTTCTAAAAATATGGCTAGTTGGTAGAACAAATGAATTTTTCTAATATATAAAGGCAGCTCAGGGTGAAAGCAAAGAAAAAGAGCCAATTGAGCAAAATGATCTGCATGAGCAGGCAACAGAACAGTAGAATATTATCAGACAGATACTAGAAGTGATAGAAGCAAGCATTACTTTAAAAGGCTGAAAGTGACAATGTTCCCCATCTTTTTATTGCGATATTACTTTTAACTATTTTTCATTATTTTCTCCTTCAGTTGTGCATAGTGTTTCCAACCTTCTCTATTGTTCCACTCTAATAAAGAGATAAAAGAAGGCACAGCTACTAACGTCTAATCATGTTTGACATATAACGCACATCTTACAATAATTCTTCACTACTGTTTTTACCAATCACCACCTTGCTAATTCTGTACTTCAGAATCTTTTAGACCAAGTATGCTGTATATCAAAAACTCCCATTGCTGAAGTTGATAGGAACTGCTGTTTGTCTCAAATACTATTTATCTCACATTTCTAGAGTTGTACCTCAAATAGACCATTGAACTGCTGTTTTATCTTCAGGTCTGGAAATGCATAATCCATATTTTTATGGATTTAATCAAGGCCATGTTCTAGCGCTCCCATGAATAGAGTCAGTGCATGTGGATGAGCAGAGGTATAGGGACAATTTTCCCTAACATTGTTCATACAAATGATCTCTCTTGAAGAGGTTACCCAGTCTGCTAGAGGTAGGAATTATCAGAGAGCATACACTACTGTCCTCCACAGGATTTGTGTAATGTACGAACCATAAAGTAAGTTATGGGAGGAAATGATATTTGTATTTTACAATTTGGGATCACCAAGAATATAGGTTCAGATCTTTACAATGATGTTGATAAATGAAACAGTACAGACATTACAAGCTGAATCAAGAAAGCTAAAACAAAACTGATGCTCTAGAAACTTCTTTCTAAGCATCCTATGTGGACATTATCCATGCAGCAAAATGGAAAGTATTTGGCAATTTTGCTTTTGTGTTCCTAACTATTTGCACACAGGCTGTTTGGTCTGCTTTTTAGAAAAACATTCCCTGCCGAGTATCAGTGAAAAACATATGTTCAATAAAAGAGGTTTTTACAAGAAATCTGTACTTTTTCACTTAGAAGTTGCTACTAAGGGAATAAAAAAAAAAGAAAAAAAAAGCTCTTAAAAGTTACTCTATGAGCTAATATAAACATGAAATGCCTTCTTTTGACAAAAGTCTTAAATAATAGTTATCAGCCTTATAAATAAGTATACTTAGTTGAATTTACTGTAGCCATTAAAGACAAATATCAAAAGTAATGTTACGTTCATTAGCCAAATTTGCCAAGCTGGGAACAGTGACTTTAAGAACAGCCTTGGACCACCACTAGTTTCTAATCAACACTACCTAAGTAGGTGAATTTAAGCCCCACAGACATTCCTCTGAGGTACAGTTCCCTTGCTGGATTCCTGAGCCATGTGGGCAAGCAGAGGTTGGCGTTTCTCTTTCTGTCCATGTGAATAGATGCATAGACCAAGTCATCATTACATTAGGAAATAAATTAACCAGGTGATAATAAATGTAATGCATTTTAATTGAGTACCAACAGTGGATATGAATCAAGATTAAATTAGAAATTTTGATCCTGGAAAACCATTCTCTACCACCAAGCCCCCTAGTATACTCCTCTGTATCTCCCCTTTAGATGAGCCTTTAATGACAATTAATCCCACTTGAACTTTCAACAACTTAGTGACTTTTATATTTGTGGTTTATTCTCACAGACAATTACCACTGAATACAATTAGCCTTAAAAATATTTCCCCTGTTTCCATGACATTTAATTCAGAAATTTCACAGTCAATTTATACTAAAATGACTTACTGTTCAGCTGCTGAAACTCAGTAATTTAAGTAATTTTATTAATTTAATCTTTGGGTATACCAAGATCATCATATCTGTCATCATTATTTAATTTTTTTCAATGTATAAAATACCTAACAAAGTCTTTACATAGCATATTACTGGATAATATGACATTAATCAAATGAGATAATGTAAAAGATAAAAGATAAAAAAGTGAAGAAACTCTGTGAATCAGCAAAAATATTTTCACATAACTTTTTTTCTTTTTCTTTTCCTTTTTTTTTTTTTTTTTTCCTTTTTGCCTTCTGGTATCTCTGAGCAACATTAAAGATGATAAGGATACAAAAGCATTTTTTTCCTCATAATTATATATAGGTAAAAAGAGGTTGGTACTTTGCAAAGAATCTTTAACTGTGAAGTGTCTTTTGGCTCAGTGACTGGAGGTAAAACATGTATGTATCATGTGTTTTGGGTACCCTTCTTTATTGCCTTTCAGAAAAGACACAGGCATGTACAAAAGGCTTAGACACACAAATCCAGACAACAGACTTTGTTATCAGCAGCAGCAGAGCTTGCCGTCGTTTTCAGTTCTGCTCTGGACTATGTCACCTCTTTGGAAAGTATTAAGCTAAAGACAATTCTTCTGGCCTATTTTCTTTCTAACAAAGCTTGTAATTGAGATCAACTGATTTTGCAGCTTCTGCATTTCCAGAAAGAGTGGAGGAAAAGGAGCCCTTGTGGGTCTTACACTCAGTATTAATACCCACATTTACATGTCTGATTGAAGGTGCAAAACCTTCTGTTATGACACTGTTGCAATTGATAGTGATTTAGAATTCTCCTTTTTTCTTCTTATACTTTTTTTTTTAATGCTGACATACTATACCTAGTCTAGTTACAATGTATCTGATTTGATTTGCTATGATTTTTGAGTTTAAAATAATAATTGAACACTAGAAGCAGCAGGGTACAACCTTATCACTAAATGACTTGATGAAATTCTTTCTAGGACCATCTGGCAGTAGATCCTAGCATTAACATGACTATGAGTTACCCGTGTGGCCTCTCTTTGCAATCCCTGTTCACTCTTTAGCATATTTAATGTGGTTGGAATCTTATTTAGTTGCATAATATCATTGCATAATATCAAACTATCATTTAAAAATTAATCTTCATTTTATGGATAATTGTAAACCTATGCCTAGGTTTTCTCTCTAAAAATTCTAGAACAGGAATTGCTTTTAGCTTTAAAGACAAAGGTGGGATTTCCATTAATTTTCTAACAAGTGCTTTGCCCTAGCTGGCTGTACCATTTTTTCTGAATGAAGTGACAAAATCATTTTGCATTTTCCTTATCAACAATAAGATCTCTGAAAAGGTATAAGAACAATACTTAAGCTTTTGGAAAGCAAAGCAAAAAGGGGGAAAAAATCAGTCTCCCAACATAAGTCTTTCAAAGAAGTAGTCTGTTTTATGTCATATTTCCAATTCTTTCTTTTGCAAGTAATAGTCTCAAAAAACAGCCTTACAAGAAGTTGCATCCAGTTAAAAAAAAATAAATTCTATAGTTACTTCAAATCAGAGACAGTTAGGTCAAGATATTTCTCAAGAATAAAAATTTCAGTTTAAAACTTGGATTCAATTTTCAGCTGCAAAAAACCCCAGGTTTCTACTCCAATGGGGGCAAATTTAAATTTTCTTACCTGTCATGCATGTTTCTGCATTCACAAGGGTATTTGCTGCTGTTTATTTTTGATTTTCTTTGGTGGGTAGCACTGGGGGGAGAGAGAGGTAATATGTTCTTCAAGAAATGTGCCCTAGAAAACTCATTTTAGAATCATTTAGGTTTGTGTTGGAAGTAACATTAAAGATTATCTAGTTCCAACCTCCCTGCCATAGTCAGAGACACCTCTTGCTATACCAGGTTGCTCAAAGCCCCATGCAACCTGGTCCGCATAATCCTTGTTCTGAGGTCCCCAGACCTGGATGGAGTACTCAGTTGGGGTAACATGAGTGCAGAGGGGCAGAATCACCTCCCTCAACCTGCTACCCACACTTCTTTTGATGCACACAAGGATGCACTTGGAATTCTTGGCTGTATGTGCATATTGCTGATTCGTGTCCAACTTTTCATCTACAAGAACCCTCAGGTCCTTCTCCACAGGACTTGTGTCCATGAGTTCTTGTCCCAGTCTGTGCTCCTGTCTGGGTTTGCCCTGAACCATGTGCAGCACTTTGCACTTCTGAGTTGCTGAACTTCACAGGGTTCCCTTGGGCCCACTTCACAAGCTTGTCCATGACCCCCTGGATGGCATCCCATCCTTCTGTTGTGTCAACTGCATCATTCAGCTTTGTGTCATCTGCAAACTTGCTGAAGGGGCACTCGGTCTCACTGTCCTTGTCATTGATTAAGATATTGAAGAGCACCAGTCTGAAGACAGAGCCCTGAGGGACACCTCCCATCACCAGCCTCTACCTGGACATAGAGCCATTGACTACAACTCTCTGGCTGTGGCCAGCCAGCCAATTTCTTACCCACCTAATAGTCTACCCCTCAAACTCATGTGTCTCCAGTTTGGACATAAGAATACCATGTGAGATCATGTTGAAGGCCTTACAGAAGTCTAGATAGATGACATCAGTCTGTCTACCTTTGTTGACTGTTGCCATCACTCCATCATAAAAGGCCACCAGATTGGTCAGGCATGACTGGCCCTTACTGAAGCGATGCTGGCTGTCTTGGATCACCTCCTTTTCTTGGATGTGCCTTAATATTGCTTCCAGGAGGATCTTCCCAGGCACAAGGAGAAGTAGTTCCCTCACTCTTTTTTTCTCCCCTTTTTCGAAATAGGTGTGAGATTTCCCTTCTTTTAGTCACCAGGACTTCATAAGATGGCCATGAACTTTCAAATTTGATGGAGACTGGCTTGGCACATCAGCCAGCTCTCTCAGGACCCTGGGATGCATCTCATCCATCCCCATAGACTTGTGGTTCTTTAGTTTCATTAAGTGGTTCTAAACTTGCTCTTCACTCTCAGCGGGAGGGACTCTGCTCCCCAAACCCCCACCTAGAAGTTCAGGGGCATGAGAGACAATGGGAAGACTGATGGCCAGTAAGATTCTTTGAATACTTCAGCCTTCTTCATATCTATTGACACCATTTTACCCTTCTCATTTCTCAGGGGGATTCACTTTCCTTGCCTTTCATTTCTGACACATGTACTTATAGAATCCCTTGTTATTCTTCACATCCCTTGTCAAGTCTCATTCCATCTATGCCTTGGCTTTCCTGACACCATCCCTACACATTGGAAACATATCCCTGTTCTTTTCCTGGATTTCATGTCCCTATTTCTACTGGCTGTGCATTTCGTTTTTACTACTCAGTTGAGGAGCAGATACTTGCTCAGCCATGGCAGGTACTGGCTTGCCTTGTTCAATTTTCTACACACTGGATTGGAGAGCTCTTGTACTCTAAGAAAAACGACCTGAAAGAATTCCAGCTCTGGTCAGCACCTCTGTTCCTAAGGAAAATTTCCCAGTGGCTCTCATCCACTAATTCTTTAAACAGCTGGAAATCTGCTCTTCTAAACCAGTGCAATGGGAATAATGGCATCATAGTCTAAGACTCTGACTCACAAATAAAGCAAGCTTAGATCTGTGGTCTAAAAGTCCAAAAATTATACTAGATCAAGAACCAGTGGAGAAGCCAACCCCAAAGGCCATTTTCCAGGGCAGGAAGACAAAGTTGAACTGAATACAGAACTATACGATAGGAAGATTAAACACATTTTGCAAAGAGAACCTGCAAAATCCAGCTGTGATTGCAAAGGTAACAGATAACTGGGAATAAGAGATGGAAATGTGGACGCTTTGTCTTAGACAGGATGCTTAGCTGAAAATACAATGTTCTAAAATTACAAAGAATTCTTATGAAATTGGACACTGTGATAGACAGAACTTGCATATTACTTAATTCTAGCCATACATTATAAACTCTCTGGTTTAAACCTGTGTTTGCACATAAGTGATCATTAATGGATTATTTGAAAGCTGTGGAGGTTTGGGTCGGCTCCCTGGCAAACCCAGCTGCTGGCTACACAGATTCCCCCCGCCCCGAGAGAGAAGGGAAAAAAGTACCCAAAGACAATTGTAGTAAAAGTATATATATATATATTCATATATATTGCAATTATATACAATCAAACACTATGAATCTACAAAACAAGAACCCCAAACAACTCCTAAAGGGAAAAAGAGGGGAAAAGGGAAAGGGAAATGGCACAAAAATGTGCAAAAACAAAAAAAACAGGTACACACACTCATAAACTCAGGGAAAAGCTCAATAAGTAACTAATACGATAAAATCTCACCAAAACTCCCCTTAAGAGAGGCAGGTCCTTCCCCTCCGCGCAGCTGGGACAGCAGTTTCTCCGATAGGCCTCAGCCCACAGAGATAAGAGCTGAGCCGACACAGAGACCTGATGTCCTCCAAGCACACGAAAGGAAGAGAGAGACAGAGGGAGGAAACTCCCCATCTTATATACCCCTGATTACATGAAGGAAATGGTGTGGAATACTTCCTTAGTTATGACCTTGTTACCAGGGAAGGCCTAGACCAAAACTAAGAAAACTAAACCACCACAAAATCTGTTTGTATTGCTTCTAACAGTGTCAGGTTTGCTAGAAAGCAGTTAGTGAGACTGAACAAGTTAGCTCAAAGTAACATGAAAAAGCCCTACAACACTTCAAAATTGCTTGATTTAAAAAGAATGCATGAATAAAAAATATCACCCTTACTCTTCTTTTGTTAGTTGTTTCCCTTAAATACCAAATGTTATTGAATGAGTTCTGTCTACACAGAATGAGCTTTATTCTCATTTACTCCTTTGTGTTCTTACTTCTCACACAATAAAAATGAGTGTCTCTGAGAAGATGTAGATTGCACCATGTTTTCCCTCGTTATTCATGGATGAGGTTATAGGGTTGCCTTTCATTTGGTTTGCATGTTGCATGCTTACTAACGGTAGTGTGCAGTAAGAGTCAAGAAAATGTTTTGTCAACAATATCCACTCATATCAAAGAAACATGCTTTTTCAACTGAATGTACTGGGAAATGTAATAAACTTTTTATTTACCTGGAAATAATCAGAAATTGAACCAAAATATTAGCTGATGGTAGATAGACCTTAAATCAATAAAGAAAATTAATTTCTGAAACAAGTCTTTTCTGAGCAAGTTATGAAGATTCATAACCCCGCTTGTGGGGTTATAAATATTGAAATAATCTTAATACCGATTCTCATTAGAAAAACATAATTACTTACAGTTTACATTCTATGTATTTATATAATTTCTGTTGGACTTTATCAGGTACTGCTCCCTATAAGCTAGCCAGTCACTCTCTCACTCGTTCTGAAGATTCTACAGGAAAAGAACCACTTTCCAAGCTGGCAGGCTATCTCACAGGTTCTTGTATCCTGTTTTCATATTTATTCACACTGGTTAGTAGTTCACCCCATGACTTGTAAAGAGTGCACTTTAAGAGAGCTGCTCATGAGAGGGCAACAAAATCTAGACCCCTGATTCTCCAGTGTTCTAATGAAAACTACTTTGTTACATCATTTTGTAAACAGTACAATGGAGCAAAGGGAGTGGAAATTACCTGGTATAATGAGTCTCTTTGGTGTATGGTTTTAGTTTTTCCTGTTTTAAGTTTTCTAACAGACTGCCAGAGTAGCTCATAAATTAACAATACAAAGGCAAAGTTAAAACCAGACATTGTCCAGTTTTGTGTGTTACATAATCTTGGCTCAGTGTCTAGAAAATTAATACTTTTTTTCTCTGAAAACTAGATACTGTCTTTGGGCAACATATAGATCTATGAAACAGAGTGGGTGTGAAAGGACTGCTGAGGACTCTAGTAACCATTATACTGCATAACTTCTTTAATGTGTTAAATAACATCCTTTAATGTATTAAATTTGATAGTCTCCATTTGGTTGTTGTAGAGCAATTCTTCCTTCCACACACATATTCTCCACATTTAAATTGTCTTCAAATCGATGTGTCTCTTTGAAGTCAGTTTGCTTTAGGCATTATTCATCTCAGAGCAGGAGATGGAGGTGGATCAATAGAGCTCTCTCATCAGTCTCCATCTTTTCAGAAAAGTACACTGGATTACTGTTAGAAAATGAGAAAAGGTAGGGTGAATGCATTATTCCTTTAGAACTTCACCTTGTTGTTATTTTCCCAATGCAATAGTAAATGATTTTAGCATATCACGCAAAAGTAAATTTTCAATTTTGAACTTCAGAATGCATTTAGTTAAGTACAAAGCCAGAAAAAAAACACACTCCATTATTTTTATTCTTACAAAGAAGTCTGTAATTTATTATTCAATTAATTACTAGTTTACTTAGAAAATTCTAAAGATTTAAGTGGCATGCCGGAAATAGTAAAGCAAAATTCTTTAACCTTTTTTTTATTTCCTTCTTGAACCAAACTTAAGGCACACACTTTATTTCCTGATTTTGGTGTCATAGACCTGAGGCATTCATGAACAAGCATGAGTATAGACAGAGATACCAGAGATAAATCTGAAGGTTATCCAGTTGATAAAAATAGCTTAATTCTCAAAATTGGCACAGTATTACAAGAACCTTATATACTTAGGTTACTTATAGTAAGAGCATAGTAAGACCATTTCTTATGATCAGCAACAATATGAATTATCTCTGTGCAGAGATGAGAAGGACTCAAGAGTTATCTTACAAACCTCAGTACAAATTTTACTCCTGTGATGATGGGGAAAAAAGTTAACAAGCTTTGTTAACTTTCTTTTTGTCTAGAATAAATCTTAGAAAAAACTTTTTATTTACAACCCAAGACTGTTATCAGTGCTTTAGAGGGTCTGATCTCCTACACAGTTTATGTTTCTTCCTGTGACAGCAGAAACAATAATATATTACAGAGGTTTATATATTGTTACAACTGAATATATGCACATGTATTTCAGTTAGGGGATTAGAGATTGCTGTGACGGGAGTGTTTAGAAGATGGATAAATCAAGCTGTTTTCAAACTTCAAGAACAAAACTTTAATAGATTAATTCATTCATTACCAACACACTGCCTGCTAATGTTTTGTTCCTACACATTAATAACCATTACCACGATGAACTCACACAAATTAACAGCTATGGCTGAAGTTAGTGGTGAGCACATTGTGTCCTGGAGTTGATGTCGTAGAGTGCACAATGATTGCCATGTTCCTTTGTGATACTAAGATGCCAAGGTCAGAGTGACCAGGCTGCAGAGCCCTTTCATGAGATAAATCAGAGGAGACTCCTTTCTTCTCCATCCTTTGTCAATCAGTGTCAGTGTTTTAGTCTTCTTGCTTCCCCTTTCCTCACTAAACAGGGCTTATCTTGCCTTTGATTTTGCCATTCATCCTTCTGGGATATTTGGCAGGATGTCCTGCTTATCAATCATCCCTTCTGCTCATCTTGTTCTTTATATTGAAGATTGTTGGTTTTCTTCTCCCTTCAGCTCCACCGATTGTTCTTAGCCCTGTTGGTGGTCACAGTGCTCCCATGTTTACATAAAGTGCTTATACATGATGTCTGGCTATGCCATTGCAGCATTACAAAACACTTACATGCTGTTGTCTGTCCTATTTTAGTACACTTACATTTGTACACTTTAGTATACTTACTGTGATTGTACCTTGATTAATACACTTAGGTTTTATAGGTGGTACATGCAGGTCATTGCTTCAAATAGAATATCTAGGATTGCAGACTACAAGGTGCTTTATGTCCTTGATACCCACTTGACTTACATTTTGCATTAAGTTGCCATTACTTCCAAAATTGCTAAGATTTTGTGAAATATTTGTCAGCATCTGAAAATATGTAGCTCTGTTTTTGAATGTTCAGCTCACCAATAATTGCTAATTATAAAATGCAGTGGAAATTAGAGCTAATATATGGCCTTGAGTACTTCCTAGAAAGGTACCATGATATATTAGATTATCCAAACATCATGCACATTGGAATTTAGATGAAATTACGCAGCAATTAGTTTATGAGCACAGAAAGGAAAACCAGATTTAAAATACAGTCTTTAGTAGTTAATATGATTAAAAAATGGCCTACAGATATTAAAAAAAAAAAAAAGGAAAGGATGATGTTTTGTATTACTGCAAGTTTTAAACAGGATCGAGGGGGTTTTTTTTGGTTTTTTTTTTTTTTTAAATTGACATAATTAAATGTACAATGTAGGGACTAAATAAAAAAAAAAAGCCACAAGTATATTAACATCCACTTTTATTATTAATTTGTCACTTCTACACATATTTTATAATTTAGGCTTCATTCTACTTTCTGATTTTCAGGAATATTTTCTCTGTGATGAAGGATCTTAAAACATGATATTGTTTAATTGACTTACAACTGCAGTGAAAAGTAGACAAGAACTATGCATATTTTACAAGATATGAGTGGATACTGATACCAATTTTGCTTGCTTGTCTGAAGAAGAGTTTTTATAAAGATATGGAAGATGTAGTTGAGCTGAGTTTCTACAGCATTCTGCATTTGGAACACATTTTTATATTTGACCAGTCTGGTCTATTTGAATCAACTGCTAGTAAATACAGTTCTCTGTTCATTTCTCACATTTACTTCTGCTCACTTTTCTTCAGTGTTTCCTAAAAGAAAGAGAAAAAAAGCCCCAAATCCAAACACCCTTTAAAATATATATATATATATATATATATGTATATATTACACTTCTTTTTTTTTAATCCAACTGATAAAAAGAAGTATGCCACTGGCATAACAAAGTATGTCCTACAAGAATTTCTGCCAGAATTTCAACATTTAAACCTTTAATAGTTCAGATGAAATACGCATATGTAGAGTTCTTAATCTGAGCAAGAGAAATAGGAAGCACTATTTCATATGGTGATAAGGACATAAAAGACAAATGTAGTTTTGTCTGTTTTCTCAGTTCATTTGTTTATTTGACAGCAGATACCATTGAGTGAAAATTTATTTCAGTGTTCTGGTGAATTGTTATTTTACACTTTCTGGGAGAAGCTCTAAAGTACTACCTAAGTAAAGCTTATCATAACAGAAAAATACTGTTTCAAAATACTTCAATTAAAAAGCCAAAAATAGTGTTTCTCTAAATGGCACATACTTTAGACTAGCAGTGATTAATAATTTGAGATGTTTCTGTGATCGAGAATTAACACAATCGCTGTATGTATATTTTAAAATGCCTGAAGAAGCATAAAGAGTTTAGAGGTATAGAAAACACGGGAGCTGAAAGTACCTCTCTGTGCAGCAAACGAGCTGTTCTGAGGGCAAGGAAGAGCTTCATGTTTAAAGACTTTCATATCAGCAACATTCATGAAACATTAAATTCAGTTCAAATATAATTTTTTGAGAAGAAAAATAGATTCACAGAACTATTCACAAGCAAATTTAGTTAAACATGATTGAGGATGGTTTTTATAGGAATGCAAAAGAAATGCTGCCTGGGTGCAAATGATGTTAGAATTTATATTATGTGGATACTTCTAACTAAAATGCTTCTTATGTGCTGAACACTAGTCAGGAAAACTGATTATACAGCAAACATCCAACTTGTGGTAGGTACCTTGGATGTTATTTTAAAATGGTACTTCTAATAAAGAGCATTACAGCACTAAGACACACAAATTGCCACCTGCTGTGATATCGTTACAGCAAGGACAGAGGTGGTAATTATGGGAATTATAGAAAGTAAGTGTGGAAGTCCTGCTGTTTCTAAACACCTACTGATACATAGAATGCCTGCTGATATTTTCCTTTGAACATAATTTTTAGTTTTGTCTGCATCTTCAGAAGTAAGCAAACATTGTTGTGTATAGCTGAAGTCCTGTTGAAGCTGTAGACCAGATTAGGAAGCACGTTGCAATGCGCACTTAAATCCTTATCACGTGTATTTAAATCAACCGCAGCCTTGAATGTGAGCACAATGAAGTGCTATTGGAACAGGGCAAGGATTTAAAAAGCTAATTTAGAAGGAGACTCAGCACCTTGCCCTAAGAAATATGCTGTTTTAAACTGAGAAAACAGGTTCCCAAAGATTAACTGACCAAAGGAATGGCTCCCATTGTGTTGCAAGAGAGAGTGAGCATCTAGAGAGATAAGGAGGTCAGGAGTCAGGATGAATCAGGAGGTTTTCTTTGCAAGCCTGGACATATAGAGAAAAGGAGAAAAGTTCAACCGAGGAAGAGGAGAGGAAATGACCCCTTTGAGGCAGAAGAAACAGGAATGACCACTGAAAACCTCCCCAAAAGACGACTCCGCCCCAGGCTCTGCCCAAATCCCTACTATGAATATTATAATTTGATGTCTATACCTAACGAATATGTATAATGAATATGTATGTAAAATATCATACTCCCCCCCTGAAAAACTGTCTAAAACCCCTAACTTTACACTGGAACTTTAGAGCTACTTTGTCTGATGCAAATCGGGGGCTCTCCAACGTTGTATCCAATAAATACCTTTGCTGCTTAAAGATAAAATTCTGTCTTTGAGCAGTTTTTCTGTGCTATTTTGACATCACTATCCAGACAGTTCTACTTTCTAAACTCATAGAAGGTGAATACAGATGAAAAGTATCAAGATGTGAATTAATGAAGTTCCACACAAATAGCTAAATTTAAGCTGACAGAGCAAGACTTCTAGTTTGTGATGTAATTTAAGTGATACCTATGGTAATAATTTATAACAGAGGTTCAAAACAAGGGAGTTGGAAAATAGCAACATTCACTGTGTATTTTTAATAGATTTTTCCAATTATATACACTAGAGATGAACTCACAGATTCAATTTCTTATTCAATTCACACAATGCTAGTGAAGGGTGCTCAGTATTTCAGAAGGTTTGAGTTTTTTCCCTTTTACATTAGCTTGGGAACATATAGACACAAGAATCTTGGAATTAGTATAGCTCAAGCAAGATGTAGGGCTTTTGGGGGAGAGATTAAAATACATTTGTTTGTCTCATTCTTCTAAAAAATCAACACGTATCACATAGAGTAATTTTGTGTGTTTTCCAATGCAAGTGACATTGTGTATGAAGAAAAATATTTTCATTTTTTAACTTTAGTAGGAAGAAAATTAATAAGTTATGAATAAATTGGTTTTATGACAACAAAATAGAAATGAAGTATATTATAACTAAAAATTAAGTATGTTATAAGTAGATATATTGGGTTTCCATGACAAGATTTTGGAAGAGGATGGACTACAGCGATTGTTTCTGTGAGAAGCTCACAGAAGCCTTCCCCATGTCTGACAGAGCCAATGCCAGGTGGCTCCAAGATGGACCTGCCACTGGTCAAGGCGGTGGTAACACTTCTGGGATAACAGATTTAAGAAGGGGGAAAAAAGAAAACTGCACAATTGCAGCCAGAGAGGAGTGAGAACAACAGCCCTGCAGGCACCAAACAGTGAAGAAGGAGGGACAGGAGGTGCTTCAGGAGCCAGGGCAGAAATTCCCCAGCAGCCTGTGGTGCAGACTGTGGTGAGGCAGCTGTGCCCCTACAACCCATGGAGGTCCATGGTGGAGCAGAGATCCACCTGCAGCCCATGGAGGACCCTGTGCTCGTTCAGGTGGATGCGCCAAAGAGGCTGTGACTCTATGGGGGACCTGCACGGGAGCAGTCTGTGTCTGAAGGACTGCACTCCATGGAAGGGACCCATGCCAGAGCAGTTCATGAAGAACTGCAGTCTGTGGGAAGGACTCATGGAGAAGTTGATTGAAGACTGTCTCTCCTGTGGGAGGGACACCATGCTGGAGTAGGGGAAGAGTGTGAGGAGTGCTCCCACAGAGGAGGAAAGAGTGGCAATGTGTGATGAACTGACCACAACCCCCATTTTCTATCCATTTGCACCCTTAGGGAGAAGGAGGTAGAGAATTAGGGGGTGAAGTTAAGTCCAGGAAGAAGAGAAGAGGGAGGGAAAGATGTTTTAAGATTTGGTTTTATTTTCCCTTAGGCTTTTTTTTTTTTTTTAATAAAATTTTATTTTATTTTATTTTACATTTTATTTATTTGTTTGTAGTTTCTTTATTTTAATTTCTTATTTATCATCCTCTGGCTTGATTGGTAATCAATTACATTAATTTTCCCCAAGTCTGTTTTGCCCATGAGAGTAACTGGTGACTGATCTCTCCCTTATCTCAACCCACTAGTCTTTCATTATATTTTCTCTCCCCTGTCCAGCTTAGGAGGGGAGTGGTAGTGTGGCTTTCCTGGGCACGGGGTGTCTAGCCAGGATCAACCCACCACATCAGTCTAGCAAGATTTCTCCCTTAATGACTCTTTCTCACATAAGAAATAGTTCTCTTTCTAGCTCACTAAAATAATTTTAAATTTGGATATTAATTATTAGCTTTTAATGTAATTAAAATCTCATTGCTGATTCAAATTAAATAAAATTAATTCTTATGACTTGTGGAGCTGTTATTAAATAGCAGAAGCAGAAGAAGTATGAGAAGAAATAAATTAAAATATTAATTTTAGAACTTGTACAATTAGTCAGGAAAACACAAGGAAATAATCTCCATTATATTTTATAAATATAATTTTTGCTTTATATTTTCTCTTCTCTTTATGTGTCTCAGTACTGGTTTCTACCATATATTCTTCCTCATCTGTTCACATACTGACTATACCCCCTCTAATATATGAAAACAGATAAAATTTTCTATTTCTGGCTATGCTAAATTCAATCATATCACTGTCTCCTCCCTCCTTGCATCAACTTCACCTCTTGCATTTTCCTGGTCTTGATGACCTAATTGCTGTTTACACCTACTCTTTAAGAAGTAACGTAGATCTTAGGCATGAAATATGTCTTATAGAAGAGTCTTTTTAGAGTGAATTCCTTACTGTGACCTGCAAATCTCCTACCCTCACATGTACCTTCAAAATGTACTCTTTTGTGTACATATTTCACACAAGAAATAATGCAGTTTATAAATATTCAAAAATACTAGCAGAGAATGTTCAAGGTGGAAGACATCGAGATTGGAGGATATAATTTCAACCAACTCCATATTTTCTTTCTGTGTTTGTCTGGGCTTTCCAGTCATGAAAACAGAAGAAATAAAAGGTAAGTCTATTCAACCTTATTGTAAAATTTAATTTTCTTAAAATGCTATGAATTTTTTTTTCTCTTTCAGTTCAATTGAATGCAATAAGCATATTCTTTACAATAAGCTACCATTCTTTACAATAGGCCTGTCTCTTACAGTTATAATATTTCATAACCTGACATAAACTTCTGATCATGTAAACTGTCATGGTTATCATTTAAATGCCAGCCTATTGTTGGAAATATTTCTTTTTAGAACTTCCAAGAAGGAAAATGCCATAAAGAAAAGGTAAAGCTGAATTTGGAAGGATGAAGTATCTTGAGTTGCTGCTTACTTTGGATATGATGGACATGAATTCTCTGAATTTATGTGCATATTGTATTAAGAAATGTTAAAATAAATAGAAATAAAATTTCATTGAGTGAACTTAATAGTATGAACAAACAAATACACAAAAGCAAGCAACAAAACAGAAACCAATTCATGTATTTTTCAAAACCTGAAAATTTTCTGGCTTTAATGACAGAGAAATGAGTGTGTTATCTTTTGCTCTCAGATGCATAATGTTTTATGTTGCTTTCTTCTTTTCCTTCCTACTTAGTTGACAGGTCTCTAATTGCCCAATATGCTCTTTTAGAAATAAACTTTCTACTTCCTATAGACCATTAATTTTTTGATTTGTCCCTTATGGCATGCCCTTATTCATCTTCTCCCCAGCTTTTTTTTTACAATGTCTCAACCCTCCTGTAATGACTATGGGAGTATCAACTCATTATCTACTTGTTTTGCCCATTCTTTGCTCATTATATTGTTTCTGTTTCCCCATAAATGTCCTTGGAATATTAGTTCTCTCTTTTCCCAGCAGAACATTTTTATGTGTGCAGCTGGTGAGCCTCCTTCAGAAAACCTCAAGCTTCCTCTCTGTTGCTGCACTACTCCAACAGTTTATTCCCTATTTTGACATGAAACAAGTACACACATAAAGGTACTCTGCTGGGGCTGCCTGCTGCCTCTCAACTGGAGATCTAAAAACCCAGCAGGAAAGGAACACCAGCTTCAAATTTCTTTTTGTTGCCCCCAACTGTGCAGGATGTTGCCATGCTGTTAAATCCAGCTGACTTTCTGGAAGATGTAAATTTGCCAAGATCTGAGAGAGCTATGATCTTCCAAGTTCCTGATGCTATGTTCCACAGGAAGTCATTCCTATTCTTACCACTCGCCAGTCGTCAGTCTCCTCTGGCTTCTTTCCAGCCCTTTTCATTTACTTTTACCAACTATGACCAACACTAGATACTTTTCCTTCTCTTACTTTCAAAAATCAGTTTGATTCCAATTTGTTCACGTATTTTAGGAAAAAAAAAAAAAAAAGAAGTGTCATATAATCTACAGAAGCACTTCTTTTTTACCAGACCATCTTTCTTGGGTAAATTTTTCATTCATATAAAAGCATCCCCTAGATCTATCATGTCTTATATCAAGCAATTGTTCCAGGACACATCTGAAGGTTAAAATTGTTTCTTTAGTTTTAGTTGGACATGGTACTCCAAGCTATTGAATAGTATGCAGTTTAATGTTTATGAGGGGTTTTTTTCACATTAGGTGATTATTCATCCTGTTATTTCTCCCCTGGTTCTTTCTATTTCTGACAACTCATTCTGAAAAGAGCCTCTTGATGTAGTTTTGTACAGCATTTCAAGCTACCCCGTGTACAGTTTTTGTTATTATTTAATAATTTCAAAAGTGATTCTACAGAGAACCTAAAGGGAATGGAGGAGAATGTCAATTTGTACATCAACCAGAACTCGGTGGAGCAAAAGTGGATGGATTTTTTACAAGGAGAAAGAGGAGCAAATTCACTGAATCTTCATCAGTAATATTCTTTTTTGTTCCATTGTGTAAGTGTGCATCAAACTGATCTTCCTTAGAGTTATTGTAATATAATTTTTTCTATCCTTAATATGGTTGGACCTTCTCTCTTTGATAGCATATTCCAAGATTTATTGTCTATAGATAGTGTAATTAAATTGAAAGGCTAGGGGATAGACATTGCACTATTGTTTGTAGGTATTATAAGTCTAAGTGTAAGAACGAGCTTGCTCTTTGCAATTGGGTATTTCTATTTCGTGACCCTAAATGATATATGAATCATGTTGGTGTCCCTCTCACTAACATACTTATTCAATGGGAAAATGAACACATATAATCTTAGTTCAAACACCATTTTTTCCTCTCTAAGAATAAGAGGCATAATAAATGTTCTTTGTCATAGATGTAAATAGTGAGATTTTGTTTAATTTTGAAAGCACTTTCATTTATAATTGTATTTTGGCCAAATTATAGACTTATGTTTTCAACAAAATATTTACAGATGTCATATCACTGAATAAAAGACAAAATTAAGCACGCTTTTTTTCCAGCTTTGCCCATGGTAGCAATGCAAACCCAGCAGAGAGTATCCAAGAGAGTGACTTTTAGAAGACAGCAGTTGATGCACAGGACCTGGCAGCTGCACTGAATGTTCCTGTCTCATTCTTTGGACTAACTCTATTCTGTTTCCATGCAGGGAATGTGTTTAGAAGAACATGGAGTGTGTTGGGAATTTATTTTGTTCCTTAATTTCATCCAGAATATATTGATGTCATGTGCTGTGAAACAGATCCATACTGGGAAAGAAAGCAGAAAAAGTGGGGATAATTTCGGACCTTTCAGACAAAAGACCAAAAAAAAAAAAAAGTGTGTAACTTGAGTGATCTGAAAAAAAGCCCCAAAACCAACCAAACAAAAAAAAACCCACAAAACCTAACAAAATGCAATCTGGTGTACAGTCTTGAACTACTTCCTAAAAAAACTCACCTCAGGTTGAGAAAACTGTGTTTGGAAAGTACCCTAAAATACCATTGATATGTACTAATTTGACTGCTGATAAGACGAACATTCAGGTTGTGCTCTGTGCTTAAGTACTGAATTTGCGCCTCTGGTGGGGAAATGCGTCAGCTGAATGCCTCCTTGCTATATGCTGTCACTGGTAGCTTTTGAGAAGCCCCAGCTTGAACCAAAGATCTCATAGTTTTGAGTTCACCTGTATACTTGCCAGAAAATAGTTCATTTCCATTTTTCTCATTTGGACAGAGAGGCATTTTTTGCTCTATTTATTATGCTACCGCATATTTCAAAGCTATGCATTGAAAAAACCCACAAAGGATAACTTGTTTGTTTGCAGAATCTTTACTTCTAGTGATGATGGCACATTACTTTTATACACTATACTTTCATATAATGAGTACATATATGAAGGCATCTGTGGTCTTTACAGACATCAGAACTACTTACAACCAAATAATAAGACGCCTTTCTTTAAGATAAAGATTTGTTAGTCAGTGTGAATTTCATAGGTATGCAGATACAAACTAAGAATATTTGGGGTTGAGGATGAATAAAGAGTCCAGTTATCAGTTGAATCAGAGTTTGTTTTCGTTTTGGTTTTTGTTTGTTTGTTTGGGAGTTTTGTTTTTTGTTTTGTTTTGTTTTGTTTTTTAGCTGTGTAATGAATTGAATAATGAAATGACACCCTAAAGCACTGTTCTTTAATTAGTAAGAAAATTTTGGGTTGGGTTTTGAGGCATTTTGTTTGTGTGTTTTTTTAATCTCTTCCTATATGAAGAATAGCTATGTCCAGACTCATATTCTATTCTGAATTCCATTTAAGTTTTATATTAAAATTCATTTATTGTACACATTCTGCATGTTTTATAATGAGATCTCACCCAATAAAGAACAAAATCTGTGACTGAAGTTGTGACAAAATGCTAAATTCATAATAAATGCCCTTTGCTATGTACCATTTCACTATTTCACACTCCAACAGCTTTAACCCAATTGCCCAAATTGTATGTCAGATGCATTGGGATCTTTGTATTCCACTGCACTACAGGCAAGTAAAAATTCTTTTTGACTTTGATGAAAATGGAAATTATTCCCTTGCACACAGGTTTTGTAGCCACTTGAAAAAACTCTGTAGAATTTTATGAGCATTTCCTGTTAGCTAGACTGGAGGACAGGGTATACAATATTATTTTTTTTTTTTTTTTAATGTAGTTATTTCTGTATTTTGTATTATTTTTTGGTATAATTTCTTTTTAATGTCAAATATTATATGCTCAATCTGTTTATCTTCAAGCAGCATGTAAAACCTCGCTTACCTCAGAGACATCATGCAAGGGTTAATTAATGCTTTCTTGATGCTTTGAAGTCTGTAATGACAGTCACTGCAGAGGCTGGAATACCATTATCATTACTACCACTGTTACTATTTACAGTAGTTCACACTATTTTTTCTCTTTGTCTCTAGGAGTTCTTGATCCCTCTTACAAAAAGAGGCTAAAAATCACATACCAATGATGTGAGCAAGTTATATATTTAGTAACTTTACATCCTACTCATGTGGCTCTTCATCAGTTTGCCACAGGGAAACATCTGTTGCTACATGTCATCTTTTTTGGCTCTTACCCTATACAAAGTCTTCTGATTTTCTGGCTTCTGTATCCTCCAATAGTACTCTTTACTTTTTCTGATTCTTTATGTTTTAATTCCTAACACCTTGCATGTACTTCTTATAGTCACTTGCTCATTTTTATTAGGTTTTTCATTTTGCTGTCATTTTGTCACTGCTTCACCAGCCATCTGGCCTGCTAATTTTCCGCTGACTTTTAGTACTTTCCTCATCATTGCCTCATGTACATTGGAAAGAAGTGATTACATCCGGCTGTCAGGCTTGGTTTGTTGTTTTTGTTTGGTTTTTTTTGTTTGTTTGTTTGGTTTGGTTTGGTTTTTTGTTTGGTTGGTTGGTTGTTTTTTGGTGTTTTGTTTGGTTTTTTGGTTTTGGTTGTTTTTTTTTTTTTTTAACAAGAGCATGTTTTTTTCTCTTACTTAGCTTATATTCATGTAGTTCAAGGAAAGGAAACAACCAAGTTTTCATAGACGGCCATTAATAATACAATTAAAAGAATGAAAAAATGAGACAGAAATTATAGTAAAAGTTGTGTTGTACCTCGACTACAGTTGAAAGTCTACATTGTAGAAATCAGCATCCCAGCAAACCCCTTGAAAGTAACTTCAATATTCAATAAAAGTAAACAGTGACTTTGGAGATGATTTAGAAGATTTATTTCAAACATCAATAAAAGCACAAGCTAACTTCTCTCTACTGACTGTAGCAATTGTTTATACTATTAGTTTAGCTGAAGAAACCTGTATTTGGCCTGATGAATCTCTGACTCTGTGTTCAGTTGTGGATACTAAATTATGTACATGGCTGGTAAAGTGCTCAGTAACAAGTTAGGATTTTTTTTTAAATCAAGACAGTATTTCCAATGATGAAGGAATATCATCTATATGTTTTAGACTTACCATTACTTACTAGATTACCAAAACCTTTAAACTTTCATAGTTCTTCAAGATACTTATTTGTTTCAGAGATGGGAGCCACTTGGAATGCCTCAGTTTTGGCTCATTCGGGCTTTGGCTTGCTGAAGCACGTTTGTCATGATTTCAAGAAAGCTAAAAAAAATACAGCTTCTGCTGATGTTCTGTACTCCTGGAACTTAACCTGCAGTCACTTCAAAGTGATATTCTGAATCTGAAGCAAGCAACATATCAGTCTACCCATATTGTCAGCATATTGTTTGCTTTCATTGACAGTGAGTACCTTGATTGATTTCCTGAGGCCATTTTGACATTTCACACCAAAATAATGTAGTTCTAGCTAATGTATTTCTGGTTGTTGCAAGAGGGTACCCTTTCCATTTTCTTAATGCAATCCATTAAATCACAGATTTTGGTCTTCTCTTTGAAAGGAATTAGAAATTGGTGCATTCCTATAAAGATCAAAACCTACTGTATGATAGACACATACTGTATGTGACACATGTATCAGGCTAGGGACAGTTCTTTGTCTATTTCTGAGCTAAACATATACTAAATAGCTCATGTGAAAGGGATGAAAAATGGTGAACTAGTGGTCCTTCGTAGATGAAGCATCCTGTGCTAACAACACTACACATTAATTCTTGACAAAATTAATTGCATTATCTCAACTGAAATTATGATTCACAGCCATCTATGTTGACACCAAGTGGCAATTTACATTTACGTGGCACAAACCAAAGAGATTAGGGGGTATTTCTGGTTTAGGTTTGGGGGTTTTTCATTATAAGTAAGCTCTGTTAATGCAGCAAGATATTAGGACTCACACTTCTGGTCCAGAAAACACATAATCATGGTATTGACTGTGGTTGAGCTAGTAAGTCTATTTAACAGGTGCATTTTCTCAGTCACTGTCCTGTGCTGACTGCAGTTTTACAACAATCTGGTTGGAGATGTCACTTTTCCTTATATCATAGTTTACAGTCCCTTTCTTCTCCATTTCTCCATTTCTTCTCCATAGCCCAATTTATTAGGAAATATTCACATGAATTTTGCTGTGAAACACCAGCAAAGTATTGTCAACTTTTTTACCTTTTCTTTGGGGTGCAGGTTCATGGGGAGGACAAGAAGAGAGAAACATTCATTTACCAATAATGGTTACCCCTGTTCTACAGTGAACATGGGACTACTTACTCTAGCTTATGAGACCAAAAATAGCTTATACAGTTGAACTTGGTCTGTATCTCATGAATGGTCTACTCTGCTTCAAAATTAAGAAAGGTTAATTAAATGAGGGGTCAGAACCAGGTCCTTTCTTTAAGTATCTCTTCACTTTAAAATCCATCTTACAGATCTGTTATTGATATCTGTATTGATAGTTCCTGGGACAGAAAAAGACAGACACTACATGTTTAACATGTAGGAACATCTTGGGGAGCAAGGACAGTGTGAGTCAGGAGGAAGTTGAGGGCTGGTTGAAGTGTTTAGGTCATATTACTAAACTACCATTCAGCTTTTACCTTGGCATTGCAACTTTGTTCCTGAGACATCGCTGTGATTTGAATGGCACTATATAACATGGAAAACTCACCTCAGTATGTTAACAAGGATGTGCAAAACTTCTTTTAATGATTCTGAACTACTTATTGCGTTGTAGACACTGTTGTTTGTGACATGATACCATTCACCACTAACTTCAATATCACTGCCTGTAAATTGTGTTGCTGCTAAATGTTCCTACAACTCAGTATGTGATATCATCTCCCATGTCAGAGGCTGTTTGACTGCTTTCATATTATGTGATGATTAGCATTGTTTGATGAGACAGCTCTTTGTTGTTAATGTCTTTGAAGCTGGAATTGTTTTTATCTTGGAATTATCCCATGACCAACATAGATTCTCTAGTGAAAGCTGTTTCTCTCTGGGAGTTTTCCTTACTGCTCACTTCTTTTAAAGAATTCAAAGAGTTATTTGTTTTTTTGTGAAATGTCTCAATAGCTGATTCAATCTCTACATTTAAATGAGATGGAAAAATATAAATAAATCAAACGTTAGTGTTTGGGGGCAAGAATTATATCCATAGTGTGAACAGAAACATCTTTGGCATTGCAGGTAAATTCCTAGAGTAGACATATCATAAATGAGAATGTCTTTAATGTTTTATTTATTCATATTTTATCAATTTCTGCAACATTGAGGTAAAAACTAGTATTGATCCTGTGAAACTGTTCTTCTTCATCAGTGTTTTAAAATCATCTAGTACTGTTTACATATTAATGAAAAATTAAAAAGAATTAATTATGATAATATGCAAACTCTTTTAAAATTTGGAAATATATTTGCTACCCACAGTTGTGAATAACTCAATGCAATCCTTTATGCATATATATTTTTAACTAGACATGTATGACTCTGAAGGATAAATTTCTTTAAATTAGACATATTTACTTCTAGGAAAATAATACAAATGTATATTAGAACCTGCCACTGTTACTAGAGCATGTTGCTCTCTTTATTGTCACCTTAATTCCACATCTCAGTATATGCAAGCATGTCTAAATTAGCTCGCTGCCTTTGAATTGTTTTTGTATGATGGCACTTCTGGTGATCTTGATGCTGAGCAGAAACTCTCTCAGGAGGGAATATTTGTAAGTGACAGCTAAATTAATACAAAGTTAACTTTTTATTTAATTTTCTACATATTAGCAGATTTGAATCTGAGTTGGCTGTTGGAAAAAAGGAGATAAAGTTTCGGTTTTGGGGGTGTCATTTTTGTGGTTTGTTTGTTCTTTTAGGGTTTTTGTTTGGGTTTTTTGCTTGTTTGTTTCATTTTGCTTTGTTTTAATTTTCTTACTATTTTCTCATGCTTTGTTTTACAGTAGAATTGGGGAAAGGAAATACTAAAGGAAAAGGAGACAAGTATGTGCTGAGTACATCAGCTGCCTGACTGGCAAGCCATCTGGACACATAGGGTGTCTCAGATGTCTTGGTCTCACAGTTGGCTCCAACCCCTCCTTTAGTCAGAGAGAAGGAGGAAAATGCTGAAGCATTGTGATAGTCAGGGGACATGGGGCTGAAGCCAGGATTAGGAATGTTTCAACAGGACTACTTGTAAAGAGTGGTCAAAGCTAGTCTCTGTGTGCAAAGTAGGTAGAACAGTTTGCTCTTTTTGACTTACAAAATCAGAACGTGTGATGGCTAATACCAAAGTTAGTTACTTCATATGTTAGAATAAGAAGTTTCCTGGGACGGGATTACACTCACTGTGTCTGGACTTGCCATTTATATTCAGAAGTATGATGCACGGAGAACAGAAAGAGGTGAAATATTACAGGACAGACATACATAATGCCTGATTGGTATAAGAACTAACAAAGGTGGTGGCAAGTATGCAGATGGACCACTAGAAGTTGGATGGCTGCTTTCATTAGGCTGGTGGCTGCTGAATTCCTACTTTATAACTTAAAAGATGTCACTTTTAAAATTCTGTTTATTGTGTCTGAATAATGGCAAGGTGGTCTGTGCCTCTGATTTACAGTCTACCCCTCTGATCTTTAAGCAAGGAAGAATGATACCTGCCACCTGCTTATAAGAATAGTCATATTTCTAAGTATTTGTCCTGCTTGAAGATGAGAATCATGTGAATCATATAAAGAAGGAATTACTGGTAAATACTGCTCATGCTAAGATCCAGATGTGTCAGCAATTTGAATATCAATGAGGGATAGGACATCCATCTCCAATAATGCTGCTTCTTGATAAATGTTTATATAGTATATAGTACCTTGTTAAAATTATCTAATTGTTAATAAGTTCTGCTAACTATTGACCTGAAATAGATATTTAGGCTCTTGAACTAAGTTGCAGTACTGGCATGTCTGACCTTAGTTCTGAATCATCTAAAAATACCACTCAGTATATTTTTCTAATATTAGGCATCAATTCTACAAATGAGAAAAAAAAAAAAAAAGTATTTCTTGCACAAGTTCTCCATTGGTTTTCTTAACTACAGTTTTATTTCTATAGAAATTTTGTGCTAACATTTCAATGCCTGCTGAAACTGCCATGTGATTTCAATTCAATTTCACTGTAGTTTTTCTATTTTTAAGTATAGTTCAGTAGTCTGAGAATAATGTGACTATACCAGCAAGAGAATTAGAACACATCTATCCTGTGTGAAAGAAAATAATTTTTTCCTGGGTCTCTATAATTGTATTTTCATTTTCAGGCTCATCTCCCTGGTTAATAACCAAAATATTGATTTACAAAGAAAAGTAGTTCTAAAACACAGTAAAAAATACTTTTGGATAAAATCAAAAAAGGCTTGTGTTTTAAAACTTTGGAAGACACATTCTTTTAAAACAGAATCATCTATTAATCTATTTTTAGATGTCTTAAAGTGATATTTAGGATTTGCATTTCAACAAGGAGTTATTAATTTAATTAAAAAGTCAGTTTAGCTACCATTATTCTTCTTTAATTTCATGCACTTTTTTATTTTTTTTTTAAATTTATTTTTAGAAAAGTCACCTTGAAGTTAGTTTGGCTAGTTAATTTAAAAGACACATTTGTTAGTGTAGATGTAAAATTTGATGGAAAAAATAGTACTATTTTTATGTAGTTGTCCAATCCTTGTACTTACATTTGGATTTGTTGTAGTTAGGATAATCATGTCTGTAGTTGTGCTGTCCAAAGCTTTCCTCAATAATACTCTTAGAATCACTTAAAAATTTGTCATCTCTGGTAGTAAGGTTGAAATTTTCTACACTGAGCATAATTTTAAAACATAGTGATTTAATCTAAGAATTTATGTCTTTTTGTGCACAGCAACAAAAGCATACAAAACAATTTGCAACAATTTTGTAAGTTTCACTTTGATATTTTAACATCCTTTTATATAGTTTCATGTATTATTTGTCTTCTTCCTTTTCCTTTCCTAACAAGAAAGCATAAGAAATACATTACACATAAGAAAAATTTTTCAACTGTGTTTCTTTCACCAGTGTCTCGTATATATTGATACAAATGTCTAATGGTAATAATGGTATCACATGCCAATGTGAAACCCTGAAACCCACGTTCAAGGATTTACACATAAATCCCTTGGTTCTGCAAAGAGTTTTGGAATCACAATAATTTTTGATACTTGAAGCCCAAATGAAAACAACCCTCCTTAAGGTATCTCAGAATGTTATCACTGAAATATTTCATTATTTTTTAAACATAATTCTTTATGTCTTTTGTGTTCCACAATATTGCCTTTGTTCTTGGGTTATATGTTTGGGCACAACTCTGAACTAACAATCAGATGTGCTCTACCTCTAAAATTGAGTGATTTATTTTAGATCCAAATAGGACAACCTGTTTTTTAGCATTTCAAGTCATTAGTGTTCCTTTTACTTGAAATGGGATTAATTACACTTAGGTACAATAGATAAAAGCCTAACAGGCAATAAACATTGAGTCATTAGTGTAACAAATCCCATTAACTTAATACCTGCTTTACAACTATTTTTTGCTATCAGTTAAGTTTGGACTCTTGGGTCTGAGAAGTAAGCAAAGGCTGTATCATTAGAGAGCTCCTCTGATGTTACAATGTCTACAAGCAAATAATGCCCAAATTAATGTATTTTCTACATTCTACAGTAATTTATGCTAGCTAAACTTTTTTTTTTTTGATCTCTTCCTATAGTTCAATGCTCTTACTGCTGATTTCTCTCTCTGTTTTGTAACTACAATATATTGCAGATTTCCCTGAATTTCATGCAGCTCTCTATGCTTTCTGAAAAGTCCAAAGACAGAAGATAGACAATTTATTTATTTTTTTTTCCCATATGATACTGTGCTAAATGTTGCTACTCAGCTACTTTATTTTCTCTGTCATTGCATCAGCTCAGTATTTTTGTAGCTGAGTTATGCTTGATAAGGCAAGAATCAGGCTGGAGAAGGTGCAGTCACAGCATCCCAAGAAAAATAGTAGAATAAATAGACTCCTAAGACATAGTCTTACCAAAGCTCTGGGATAGAAAAAAATTAAGTCAAAGGAAAAACTATACAAACATTAAAAAAAAAAAAAAAAAAAAAAAAAAGTGGCAGAAATAGTAATTTCTACAAAATAAAAGTTAATCTCATGTCAGTTATTCTCATCTGTGCTGTAAATTACCAACAGGCCTGTAAAACACATTGTTTGTCTGGCCAAGGATATTTCCGAGGTAGATGTTTGGTGAGGAAAAGAATATTACACTCAAAAGTTTAACTAAATGCATGGGACATTATCTTCGGGACATTATCTTTGCATCATGGTTTAAACCCAGCTGAAAGTTAAGCACCATGCCCTCGCTTACTCAACTGCCCTATCCCCTCCACACTTGCGGAATGGGGAACAGAATCAAAGTAACTTGTAGGTTGAGATAAGAACAATTTAATAGTCAAAAATAAAGTAAAAATACAGTAATAATGGTAAATTACAATAATAATGATAACAGTAAGGGGAAAAAAACAGTGATGCACAATACTATTGCTCAGCACCTGCTGACTGATGCCAGACATCCTTCCTGAACCCAGATTAGCTGCCCTTCTGGGTAACTCCCCCTAACTTATATACTGGGCATGATGTTCTATGGTGTGGAATATCCCTTTGGTCAGTTTGGGTCACCTGTCCCAGTTATGCTCCCTCCCAGGTTTTTTTTTTTTTTTGTGTTTATCTCTTTACTGGCAGAGCAGTAGACAAGAAAAATAATTCTTGATTTAGTGAAAAACAGAAACCTCATTGTGTTAACACCATTCTCATTCTGAATCCAAAACACAGCACTGTAACAGCTACTGTGAAGAAATTAACTCTACCTTAGCTGAAACTAGAACACTTCATTACTATAATTTTTAGGATGTCCACACAAGACTCATGTATGCTCTGTAATCGTGAATGTGACTAGACTAATGTAGCATTGCTACATTTACAGTTGATTTCTTGTATTTTCCCTTAGTTTGTTGGCTTCAAGGTTTTCTCAATTATTTCTACATTGAGAAATACTCTGTCAAGATGCAGAAAATGCCTTTTTGTATTAACACAATACAAATCAGCAATTCTGACAGAAATGAGCATGCTCTGTGAATAGCATTAACAATAAGAAGGTCCAACTCATTTAATTAGTTACTATTTCCCTAAAGCTTTGAATGTGTGAAATGTTCTGTAAGCAAAGAAATATTTTATCACTTTACTCAGGGTCCTAGCTAGGCGTAATGAGGGAAATTTGGATTTTCTCTTAGGAAATTGGACTAAAAAATTGCTGTCAACCAGGAATTCTGGGAATAGAGCAGCTAAAGGGATTAGAAAAACCCTGAGTCCAACAACTTTTACTGTGGAATTAAAGATTTATTTTTAATAGACTTTGGCTCTAAATTCATTAAAAGTGTTAATACAAAAAACAATTAAGAGCCAGCAGAAGGAATTGGGCAAACAAAGACATTAATCAAGGGTACTTCAAAATGAAAAAGCTCTTTAGAAATTATATGAAATATCATATTATCAAAGTGAAATCCCAAATTGTTCTCAAATGTACTGCAGAATAACAAAAGACCAGATGGAAAAAGACTTGAAGTACTGCATTCATTAGGGTTAGTAAGTTGTACATTCTTTTGAGATATACTAAATTATGTCAGATCACAGTGTACGTTCCTTTGTAAACTGAGTCTCTGAGAATATGCACGCATAATCATAGCTATAAGCTTGGCTACATAAATATTGAAAAATCCAAACCTAACATTACATTTCCCCCTTTGAAAATACATAAGTGAAATGTTATAAAAAATAACCCATCTTCCTTCTTTTACCCTTCTGATGAAGCTTTCTTTATGAATAATTCACAATATTTTCCACAGAGACAGAGAATGAGGATCATTGACTGTGTTGTAACTGCATACATTTCCTTTCTGTAGTCAGCTTGGGACACTGAAGCAGAACAATGAGGCTGACTTAAGTTCCCTTTTTGTATTATAGATATTAAGCAACACCTTCTACTCAATATAGCAGTCTGTATACCATGACTTGGGAAAAAGAAATATGCTCAAATTTTCAGTTTGGCTGTACTAAACAATGCCCTTATGCCATTTTACAGAATCAGTGAGACTAAACCACTGGATCACTTTAGCTTTTGTTGTTGTTGTTGTTGTTGTAGTAGTAGAATATGCAATGCTTTATGAACTTTGGTTTTATATTTCAGTGTTTTTAAATAAAGGCATGATACAATGTTCTTACTCTGATTTTACTTTTTCTTGTTCCCCTCCCCTCCATGGTATGGCAATTTCTAGTAACATTGCTATTCTCTCTTTTTATGATGTTGCTGAATTACTTCTTTCTTGTCTTAAGGAGTTCCTGAATGATAATTTTAAACTAATCCTCTACCTAGGAAGGAAAGAAAGACTGTATTTTTCAGTATTAGTCCTATTATATCACTGCTCTTTTTTCTTTTTTTTTTTTTTTTTTTTTTACATTTTCACAGAAAAATAGTACATCTTCCAAAAAAACATCAAAATTAGCTTTATTTCTTTCAACTCTCCCAGTAGATACGCATTGTGAACATCAAAGAAAGGATCATAAATAAGCCAAAGTTACATGATTAATGCTATCACAGATGCGGAAAGATAAAAAAAAAGCCTAATTTGTCATTTTAGCTTATCTTCAGGATTGCTGACTTGATTTGGTTGTTGTAACCTCAATAATTTTCCAGGAGATTAAGGCCAAGATTCTGATGTTATATCTGAAAATGGGAATGTTCCTCCTCATTCATTATGCATTTTGAAAAAATGAACCTTTTGTCTATTTTTCTGCAAACACAGCTTTGTAGTTCATTGTGCACTTATTAGTGTTTTGTTTTGCTGTTTACTGTGTCACATTACTGCTTTCCCTAGCAACCCTCACTAAGCTTAAAGGATTTTATTGTAGGAAGTTATTTGCAAGACTCAGCTAAATCCTTCCCACTTTTAATTTAGGCTTATTTTACTATAATTTTAATGCAGCAAAATGTAGCATTGTTTTTTTCAAGAATATGTTACATTATTTTGTGGTTAACAGGTGAGATGGATTACCTGGAGAGTCACTGAGCATATTTGGGAAAGGAAGGGTCAATAGACTGTACAAATAACCAAGGGAAAGTGATGAGTCAGTTATGACAGTGAGGTCTCTCTTCTTTAATTGCTTTAAATTTGCTCTATTATAAATAAATAAATAAATAAAATTAGCATCTTGTTTATTTTCACTTGTTTATTTTCTCAATTTCATAAGCTTCCATGTCTTTTAAAACAGTTGTTTATAAAAGGAAAAGTCTGGACTGAATCTCCTTAAAGTAATTTCCAGTGCAGTGTCATTTCAGATGTCAAGGTAATGGAAAAGACTTCTTTCACCTGTGGGAAAACCTGAGAGCCCCAAATACAAGCAATGGAAAAGCAAGAAATGTCATGAGAGGATGACTTGTAAAATGAGAATAAGTGAGGCATGTGCTTGTGTCACTGAAGTTAAACGGTGTAGTGCATGGTGCAACTATTTCCTTAATCATTATATAATTTAGTTTGTGGTTGTTGTTTTTCTCCATGTCCTGCAGTGCCAGAGTAGGTGTATCAATTTCATGACATTTGGAACACATAAGGCACTGTGTAGCAGGGCACTGAGGATAAGAGATCTCACACAGAAACTCACTATCATAATCATCAACATAATAAATACAGAATTTATTTTATCTCTGAAAGTGCTGCTTAAGGTTGTTCCCTTCTCAAGTCTTTTGTTTGTGACTACCAATGATGGCAAAATGGAATAGACTTCTTTCAAATTATTTGTTTTTAAAATGAGGACTAGTATTGTCCAAGAATTTCCTAAAATATTCTTTAAAATAGTACGTGAATAAATATGCAAAAAATATATTTAAATAAAAATAAGAATCCCAGAACTATGTTTAATTAATTTGAAGATGACTGACAAATTACATAGGAAAGCCACGACAAAATGGATTAAAATTATCGGCAAGTAAATCTAATGACCAGATTTATCAAAATCTGGAAAAGTTCTAAACTGAGTAAAAGTTAATATGGAACAATCACTATCAATAGAAGCTGACTATAAGATAGTTTGTACAAGGGTAATATTACAGATAAAAATTGAAAATTGTATGAACAGACAATTATTAGTCTGAATATGAAATAAACATTAGAAAAATAATTTTCTAAGGCCATTGCTCAATTATTTTATTGATTAGGATTAAGAAGACTAAATGATCAACAACGTATATATACTGTGAAAACTCTGACTGTTGAAACATTTAGGAAGAGGACAGCTCCAGCAAATTATTTTAAACACTAATATTTATACTTCAGTTCAACTTAATTACAATTTGTAGCTGTATAGAGTTACCTGCTCCTCCAAAAGCAGTACAAACATAAACACATAAACTACACCTTAATAATATCCTTTTGGATTTAAAGAGAAAGTGCTAGAAATAGAATAAAAATGAACTAAAAAAGCTTTCACAGAAATCCTATGTTGGAATTTGAAGAAAAATCATTATTAAGCAATTACTTATTAAAACAGTTAATTACTGTAATAGAAGAAGAAAACTATCTACATGTTACTAAATGGTCCTACTCATGAATAAATGCACATGTATGACTATGAAAAGACTAGATTCAAGGCTAGATATAAGTATAACAGAAGGGGAAAATCTGACAGTTAATAATGCTACAGATTTGTCTTTGAGAAGAAAGAGAGACACTAGTGCTGGAAACCTGGAAAGGATGTGTAGGGAACAGAGAAAGGTGAAAAGTGAAATATGTGGGTAATGGATTTTATTACAACTGTCCATAAACTCTGGAGACTGCATAAGGACTCTTTGATGTGACTTTTATTTCTGACATGTACATCTATCATCTGTTATGTACTGTGTATTTGCTGTGGATGAGCTTCTGTTTAGCCTAGCTGACCTCAGAGCAGAATTTATTAGTTTCCTATTCGAATTTCTTTTCATAAATTGTCTAATTGGTTCAGTTGATAGAAATATTGATGTATATCTGGATTTTCGATAGAATTTGGGAATCTGATGCATGTCTTCCAAGATTTTTTTCTTATTTTCTGGAATATAATTTTTTGGACTGGAAGGGAGGCAATGGTGAGGCTTGGGTTTGTGTTTTTTTAAAAAACTCACCTATTTTGCATTGCTTTTTGAGTTTCAGTTAATAAAACCCTAGTGCTATTAGACGATGGCTAATAATCTACATGTTTCCAGTTAGGGGGCAATAACTGAAAACCTTTATTGAAAGCATGCTTCACAATATATAGGGGTAGTGGTTGTAAGAAGATAATATTTGTGCTGGATAAGGAGGGAGGCTCTGGGTGCTTACATATCATAGTGTTCAGACAGGAGGGAAAGCAAAGGAATTTTTACAGATAACTACAACCTAATTATAAATCTAAAACAATTAGGGCTTTTAAACTAAGCTAGTGATTTACTAGACAAGTCTTGAATTATCTCTTCTTCTGTGAATTCTCAGTGTATTGGGAGGAGAGTTTCTTTCCTCCCTTCACAGCTCCAATGCCGACCTGATAGTCCTGTTAACATCTTTTTTGTTGACAGATAATTTCCAGATATTCCCACAATATTAGTTCACTCTCTGATCTTCCTCACAAATATCTGAAATTATGGAAATTGATTTAGAAACATTAGCACCATCAAAATACAATCATGTCATGAAGGTATGATTTTTTTTTCCTCATTTTTGGAAGACAGAGGGCTCTCTAAGAAGAATTTGTTTAGAAGCTTAAACAAAAAAAGATCTGAAAACATTCTAGATTTGGATTTGAGTTGCAGTACCTTATTACACAGCCAAATTCCCACATTCCTACAATGCCAAAGCTATTTTGGGTTTGTAAATGCTATGTCAGTGAATTTGATATAATTTGGTGGAGAATTCATGTCCACACAGAAAAATAATGCTATGTCTGGCCTTAAATACTTTGCAACTATTCATCTATACTTCTTCACAATGATCAAAAAAGACACCCTTTCAGTGGAACTTACATTTTTTCTTTATGTACAAGCAAGTAGGAATAATAATGTTAGTTTTAATGGATTTTTCATTATATTATTTAAGTGCATAATTCCTTAAAATACGTAAGGAACAGCTTAAAGATCCTAGTTGAGTATGTGTGTGTGTGAGGACAAAATAAAATTCCTATTTTATAGGAATTTTCCACCTATTTGTGAGTGGAGATAATTCAAGTGCAGTATAAAGAGCTGCACAAACTCCTACATGAGTAAGAAAAGTAAAAAAAAACCTCCCAAAACCAAAACCCTATGCCATTTTAATAGAGTATTTGAACTGTCTACCCTTACTTTAGATATATGTAACTCATTTGACTTAGTTATCCATCAGAATTTAAAATCAAAAAAAAAAAAGGGAATTTGCCCTGAAATTCTTCATTTTTTAGAATGCAAATGTAGGCATCCTACAATTCTAACTAAAAATTTATTTCTTGCAAAATACATGTTTTATGGCAAAGAAGTCAGTAAAAAAGTATCAGACTTCATGTATTCAGCTATATTCTTGTGCTAAGTTCCTGTGTTTTATGTTGTGGTCATTGTGATCTAAATTACAAATAAACCCCATAAATAAAAGAGAAAAGGAGACCTTGAAAAAGGCGTAATGAATACATGGTGTAAAGACTCCACTGCACATTAAAACACAGACACCAATGTTTCTTTGTCAGTCTTTATTTGGAGTTATGTCTACAAATAAACTGCACCAAAATATTCAAGAGAAAGAAAGAGAGATTTTCTATCTGGGCTCCATACATTTAAGTGTATACTGTATTAGACTCCAATGTCCAACATTTTTATTGATGGCAAATTAGCCTTGCCAACCTTGTCATCCTCAAGAAATTTGATTTCTACTGGAGAAGACGCACTTAAAAAAATGTAACAAATATGGCTTTGATTAACTTTATTTTGAGTTTGATCCCATCTGGAGCCAAGCCCTTTCATAGTTCTTTGGATAACATTCCCTTAAGTTCTTTGTAGATGTCCAGAGTGATGGTCTCAGAGTGGTGTCTAGTTCCAGTGCTCTTTTCCAAGGACATGCCAGAGAATAAGATACAGAAGGCACTTGGAAGAGAAAAAAAAAAGAGAAAAAATGTTGTAGTGGAAGGTCATGGGTAAAGAATGGAATGGGCTTATAAAACACTATGTGTCTTCTAAGCTTTTTCATCATATCTCTGTTAGTTCCTCTGGAGCTGTGTGTGAACTTCCATGGGAGTATGACCTGCAATCTCTGAGATAATTGGGCTTGAATCTGCTGTGTACAAGGATTTCGTTCCACAAAACCAATGAGAAAAGCCAGTGCTCCATGCCAGAATGACAATGGAATAAAGCAGTGTGAATCTGATAAAACGTGAAGTTTTCACAATGTATTAAACATTATTCCAAGTGTTCTAGGTCTCATTGGAGTTCGGGAAATCAATCTCTGCAGGATTTTGCAAGTATTTCAAAATGCTGAGTTTTGTGGTTTTGTTTTTAAAGTTTTGATATTAAAAGTCTGTTCTCAAACCCAAGATTTCAGAATAAAAAGAGGTGGAATAGGAATTTTGGCTTCTATTTGACAGCATTTTCATAAGCGAAATTCTAAAACTACAAAACATGAACTGAAATCTGCCAACAAAGTCAGTGTGCTTTTAAAGAATAATAATCAAAAAGTTTCATAATTTTTTGAACCATTTATAAAATATTTTTTGAACAATTTATAAAATGTTTTTCACATTAATATTTCCTCTTTTTTACTCATTTAGTTTAAAAAAGGTTGTTTGGTAAGGTTTCATTTCATCGATAAGGTGTATAGGCTCTATCTGCTGCATTCATTGAAACTAATGCTTTCCCTTATAGAGCCAGTCAGTTCTGACAACTGTTTGAACAGAGCTCTATATGGGGATCTCTAAGCGATAAAACACTATGAATAACTTGTACATATTCTAAATACTATCCTTATTTCTTGAGATGCAGAGATCCTGAAAGACTGTAGTTTTCACTGGAGATACATATAGGCAAGATTTTTAATCCTGTAGGTAGCAATCTGTCTAACAGCATGCCCAAAGGGGTGACTTGCCGCATACTGACCTACCCTAGTTTGTGCTGTAGAAGACAATGTCCAGAGGCTTTTCAGGGGGGTAGGATGCAGCAGCAATCACTACGAATACATGACTTTGAAAGGACAGTATGACATCACTCCTTCCAATTTCTTCCAGCATTACCCAGCAAACTTTACTCACTCAGACACTGATATTACGCTTCAGTGCATGTAACTCACCCCCTCTGTTCAGTGCTATGATAACATTATTTTGAAGACATGCAACACAGCCACTGTCTTATTTTATGCACTTTTAATAGGACACACAAGATAACAATTTTTTAAGAATAGAAGGACACTATATAGGGTTCAGTGGAGACTCAGTACTGAGTTTTGTATACTGTGGATGATGCCAGTATATGCCACTTGGTTTTAGGACCAGAGAATAATTCCAGGCTTGTTGGTTTTAGCTGAATACATATAGTCTATAAGGCTTGTGAATGCAACACTGTTAAAAGATTTAATGGCACATGTAAAATTAATATTTTATTATCTTAAGTGAAATATTATAATTCATAAAAATTTAAAGTATTAACTTCTGGCATTTTGAATGACTGGCTGGTACTATCACATACTTGTGGAGTTGTGAAGGGAGTATAGGGAATGAAACCGAGCAAAAGGCTTTAAATAAGACAAGCATTAACCTCAGACAATCTTCTAATAATGCATTTGCCCTGAATAAATGATGGAATCTAAACCTATTATAGCTGGGAAAAGAAATAGAAGAAGATCATGAGAACTTGAAGGAGTTACCTGACAAAAGTTTTTTCCATGAAATTTGGATTTTTGGCTCCATATACTAACTTGTCTATAATATTTATGGCAGAAGATTTCCTGTACTTTTTAAAATTAATGTTTTTATGTTAAATGTTGAATATATATGTTCAACATGAAAAACATGGATCTTTTACAAGCTTATTTGAAATTCCATTAATCCTATCCCATCCAATCCTATCCCATCCTATCCTATCCTATCCTATCCTATCCTATCCTATCCTATCCTATCCTATCCTACCTTATTTATTATTTTTGTAATTAACAGTCATTTATTAAGTCCTCTGTGTTTAAGCATAAAAAAATACAGAGAAACTAGACTTAAAAAATGGTAACATGCAATAAATATAAAGGAATACACAAAGAACCCTTTATATGAATAAGAAAGATCCTTTACTCTTCTTTCACTTAGCATATAAATACACGTGCATATGCCTTAAAAAGAAATAAAAGCTGATTCTGAAAGCTCATTGTGGGTCTTGCAGCTAGACATTATGTTATTTTTAAAAGTCTATGGATATATTGCCAATTTCTGTGTAACCACCTAGCATGACAGTGGCTACTCAGGAGGTCAAAGATCAGCTTCTTTGTCATGCTTGTACTAAGGCATTAGAAATTTCATCATAGCAGGAGAATTTGCTATTCGCCAAACTACAGAACATTTTATGTAGAGACTTTCTTTTAATATGTTTCATTGTATTGTCAGAAGGGCAATAAACTGTGACAAAGGTTTTCATGTCTTTGAATGAAAAATATTTATAGAATGAAAATTGTTGCTTGGTAAGTCAACTATGAGACCTTGTTCAAAATGAAAAGAAATGTCAAATGCTTAGTATTTAGTCCTAGGAAAGAGCCTCATTTTTAACGTAGCACTAAGGAAAACTGCAATTGAAAAATTTAACAGTGAGCTAGAAAACCACAATTAGATGGGAGACACTGTTTGCATTCTAGACATTTTGAATGATGATTTTTTAAAAAGGTCCCATCATGATAATTACCACTAAGGATTTCAGGGGAAAAAAAGTTCTCTTAAAAAAAAAAAAAATCCAGTAAAAGCAATAAAAATAAAATATCCTGTCAGAAGAGAGAACTGTGGTTGTTTATCATGGAGGTATCACAGATGAAAAATACAATACACTAACTTCATGTAGGATGAAACTACATATATAACAAAGTACAATACATTTTTTCTAACATCCCATAGCTGTGTGTTATCGCTGGATTATTTGTTACCAGGCATAATGTCTGCTCTCCATCCACAGTTTTCAAATATTGGCAGTGAAATATTGAAATTGGCTTTGCTTCCCTAATCCTGTGAAGCGTTATACAGGAGATGCTGTGTCACCCAGTCAGGATTACATAAGAAACCTCAATACAGTATGCTACTTGTGCTGAATTCTGTCTCCTTCCAAGCCCTCAGTTCACTCAGGTGACTTGCCACTTTTATTTTACTGTTTATGGCAGTCTCATTTTTGTTGTTCTAAGTCAGTTTGAGGTTAAGCATATGCTTAGAAATCTGGCACAGTTGAAATTCAAGTAACTGACCTGAAATGGCACATTTTATATGGTATAAATAAGAAGTTTGTAATCAGTATAGCGGCATCTGCCAGACTTTGCAATAACAAACTCAGTAGGAACATATTCAGGAGTAGATGATGGCAACAGAGGAATTGCTCAACTCAATTTTTTTATATTTTATTTTATCAAGCTTCATCCAGTGGCTTTGTCACTGGGACAGTAGTACTCATTTACCAACCACCAGGTTATTATTAGATGTTCTTAGTTTTACATAAATTCTGAACAGACTTCTAAATAAATCAGCATTTTCAAGTGCCACAGATGAAAGCACTTATAATTATTCAGAATATCAGGTTCAATGTGATTTTGAAATCTAGATTTCTGCTTGAAACACACTAAAATATGTATTGCATTATTTGATGAATAATTAACCAAAGAGTTAGGTTGAAGTGATAAAACCATACTAGTGCAGAACTTAATGGAAAAGCTAGGTTGTCCTTCCTTTTCCCTCTTTCTCCCACAACATACTTCCAACCAACCCTTCACATTTCAATTTAAAGCTTGCTTTTCAAATTATACTAATGTAACAACAAAAGTCCGAGTATACAAGTACAGGCAAATCAACAAATTGTTATAGTTACTGGTGCCACAGCCAGGGATTTGACTACTTAGACCACAGGAATCACTTTGAGAAACTTTCTCTACTGGAGGCTGATGGGGTGTGTCTGTCAGACAATGGGAAATTCTCTTCAATAATGGGTTTGCCAAGCTGGTGAAGAGGGTTTTAAAATTGATGGGGGAAGGTAACCCCAATTAATCCCAGTCTTACCACTTTGTTGCCAGTGGCAGTGAGAGATGCCCGGAGCTCAGAGATGGAATTGCAGACACTCCAATCATTAATCCAGCTTCATTAGAGGCCCAACTTAAATGCCTCTGTGCAAACACAGGACATCCTTGTCTCTGGATGGGAGTCAGGAGACGTGTATTTGACAGATAGACTACTTGGTGGATAAGGAATTGGCTGGATAATCACACTCATGAGTTGCCATCAAAGGCTCAATGTTCAAGTGGAGCCCAGTGACAAGTGGTACTTCTCCAGGTTCAGTATTGGAACTGGCATTTTTGTCAGTGACATGGACAGTGGTATTGAGGGCAAGTTTATTGACAACACCGAGCTATGTGGTGCTGTCAATACACTGGAGGGAAGGGATGGCACCCAGAGGGACCTTGACACACTTGAGAGGTGGGCCTTTGTGAACACCATGAAGTCAACAAGGCCATGTTCAAGGTCTGGCACATGAGTTGGGGCAAGCCCAAGCGCAAATACAGACTTGGAGGAGAATGGCTTGAAAGACTCCCTGAGACGAAGACTTGAGGATCTTGGTCTTGTTGAGAAGCTCAACACGAGCTGGCAATGTATACAAGCAGACCTGAAACCTAACCTAACTATCCTGGACAGCATCAAAAGAAGTGTGGACAACATAACAATGGTGGTGATTCTGCCCCTCTACTCACTCTTGCAAGAGTCCACCTGAGGTCTTCAATGTAAGAACACAGAGCTGCTGGAGTGAGTTCAGAGGAAGATGATCAGAGGGCTGGAGCATCTCTCTTATGAAGACAGAGTGAGAAGGCTGGGGTGATCCAGTCTGAAGAAGAGAGAGCTCCACGGACGCCCTATATCAGTATTCTAGTACCTGAAGGGGTCCTACAAGAAATCTGGAGAAGTATTTTTGACAAAAACATATAGTGATAGGACAAGGGCTAATGGCTTTAAACTGAAAGAGTAGGTCTAGATTAGACATAATCTAAACACACCACCATGGGGGTGGTGAGGCACTGGAAGAGATGGTCTAGAGAAATCGTGGATGTACCATCCCTGGAAGTGTTCAAGGCCAGGCTGGATGGGGCTCTGAGCAACCTGGCCTAGTGGAAGGTGTCCCTGCCCATGGCAGGGGGGTTGGAACTACATGATCTTTAAGATCCTTTCAAACCCAAACTATTCTATGGTTCTATGCATTTAAATAAAGGGGTTTTGATAAAGTGAGACCCAAAGTTCTTAAATTAGGTTTCAGCAACAGATTTCATTTTTCTGTCATGGTGGAACTGAAAAGGTTAATGAGAACCTGCAATTTACAGTACAGAGTTCTTTGCAATATTGATTTTTTTCCTTGTTCAAGACACCACGTGCTACCTAGCGGAGTTTTTGATTCTTAAGCACACTTGTTGATGCTGTCTACCTATGGAGCATGTTTACCAAGACTGTACCAGCATCAATTATAACTACATGCGGTGTGCTCTTAACTCTCTGTAGATGTGTAGTAGCAGCAGGGTCCCTTGCCTGCTGCTCACCACCTACAGTCTGCCAGTCCCATTTGTCTCCAAGGGATCACATTGGTAATTCCATGTAAAGAAAGGTAATCCCACTGGAAATTACTCTCAAAAGTAGCAGACCAGGCTTCCTCTGTGGCAAATACTGAATGATTAATCAAGGACTAAGACAGTGAAAAATAAAAGCACATAAAACTGAGAAGAGAGAGTGTAAAAAGAGAGAGTGTAAGATTCTTTCATGTTCCTTTTAGATGGAATCCAAACTGTTGCTAATATGAAATGTCATATTTTGGTCTAACTTTACAAGCCATATTCAAACTATGTGGATTGAATACACGAGGCATATAACACGTCTATGTAAAGCCAAGAAGTATCAGAAAACCATGATTTTATTTTTAACAGTAATCTCATAGTCAATTAGGAGGTAAAGTAAACTTGAGGATACGAGAACTGCATTCAGAAGTCCCTGTTCTGCCAAACTCCTTCAGTTTTAGTCAAACAGTAGCATAGCTGTAGAAGTAGGGTATCGCCAAACAGGTCCAGCGTAGAAACACCTGGATTTTAAAGTCTAAGTTTTCTCATATTGTAGCATATATCAGTTATAATATTTTGAAACTTAATAATTGGAAGTACTTCAAAACAAGAGCATCAGCTCAGGTTCTTGTTGAGAATATGACTCAGCAAAGTGTTTACACTATTTTCACTACATTCACTGGGAAGTAAGTATTTTTCCTGAACAGTTGAGATTGGTTTCTTTGGGTTTTTTCTCCTTACTTGATCAGAGCCTAATAAAGCTCTCTTCATCCATTACTGACTACTCAGTCATATGAGTGACCAATGGCAGTGATTAGACCAAAGAGATATTTACTAAACCCAGACAACCACATTATTTGAAATTAGCTTTTTCATTATTATTCTATGACAGTCTATGGTGCTCAGATTTCATTAGGATAAATCTTTGATGATCTTTTGTGTATATATATATATATATATATACACACACAAAACAATGAGGTGTATCTTTTCACTCATTGATGCATCTTGCTATTCTATTACTGGCTTTCAGTTTTGGGGGCTGAAAGTTGAAAATGTCTTGGAAAATCAAACAGATTACAGTAAAGTCAACAGTCATACAAGTCAATCTCACGAACACTTCTCAGTTCATCTTGTGGATAAATGCTTGCAGGATCAGGACCTAAATTACATCTACCTTTATTTTCAAGTTCTTTATGCTAATGCAGGCTTTGATGAATTTTTCTAACAATTCGGATCAAAGTGTCACTATACACCAGACTAAGAACTCAGAAATAAGAGTAACATAAAAGTAACATAAACAACAAAAAGGGATTGATTCCAGGACAATATCCCTCTGTTAGCTTTATACTTGATATATAATGTTCAATACGAAGACCAAAATCTATCCAGAAATATGCCTTTTCAGATTTACTGATGATCTGTTCATAAAACAAAAAACTTAGTCTACAAATTACAGAGAAAGCATTCCAAAACCCACATATAATGTCACATTTTTGTTGTGATTTTCAGTTTTTCTTTATATAGCTCCACATGCTCTGGGTATAACAAAGTTTGCAAGCCAATGTATCATAGATCATTTACTCACCCTGGAGCAAATGTAAGATAGTGAACACTAGCACTGGGTGAAAAAGACACGAAATGGGAAAGAAACACAAGAAACTAGTGTTTAATTCCCTTGTGATTTCTACAAATATATGGAGAGAGAGGGAAAGATGGAAAAGTTAAAATTCGGGTTTGGAACTTTGCATTTCTGTCCGTAACAATTTGTAGAAACAGTACAAAAAATTTAAAAAATAACCAGGACTGAGATATGGTAAAATGAGATGCTGTTGAAGACAAACATAGCACATAACAGGTATTTCTTCTGTATTTAATACATATTGAAAGAATTTTTTTAATGTTTTTCACTTTTGCAGTTTGCTGAGGAATGCCAAAAGTGTACATTTACTTTACCAGAAAGTTTACTGAACAGGACAGGGTTGTATTCCAGCAACTCAAATTAGCTTCTTTCAGGTCACATTGTGAACATATCCCTTGCATAGATGATCTATGAATTGTAAAATACACATATTAGAATTCACATACAAACAAGAAATTGCAGCCTTGACTCTTAGCTTAAATTTATTTTTAAAGAAATGTAAAATATTAAAGAAAAGGTTTCTTGGCACGTAAAAACTTGAGGAAGGATTTCTTAAAGAAAGACGTGAGTGGTACAATGTCTCAAAGACTCCAGAGCTGTCTAGGTGCGTAAAGTTCCTACTGAAAGCGAATTTGGATTTGATTTTTTGTTGTTACTATTATTTAATTGTACACACCTATCTGAGATGCTATGTAAGAGACATAGCCACAATCCGCATGCTATATGGTCAATGAAAAGATGTATCATCTTGTCTGGAAGGTGATTCAAATCTTCAGAGGGTTGAAGGTGTGTACTGGTGTCCACGGACCACATAGCAATCCACAGCAATTCCAATTCTATATCAAGATAGTTAACTCTTCAAGAGATAATATAATAATTCATTCTTTTGTACCAAGTTTCTGTTTAACTCTGAACATGTTTTCTTTTCTGCTTGTCCCCTTGTGGATATTAAAAAAGCAAGCTGGTATTATTTGTCCAACCCCACACCTGGGTACTAGTCGTTTATGTAGATATAGCTTTACTTTCAGCCTTAAAAAAGTATGTGTTGGAACAATTCCAGAATGCTCCCTACTATACTAAAAGATGGATAGAAATGCAGCAATGTGTCACACAGCAGTCAGAAAGGTAGGCACTTTCAGAAAAGAAAGTCTTTTCCCATGTGACATGTCAAAGATAAATCTGCTGTTTTCTTCTGTTGTTTTTTGCTGTTTTGTTTTTTTTTTTTTTAATTAGAGTAGTCAAGGCTGACCATGTTTCCCCCAGGAAAATGAGGTATGGTATGTATGGGAGCAACTCTGATGGCTTCACATTCCCAAAACCTGAACTCTCCTGAGGCATACGTTTCAGACCTACTGTATCTATGGAGGCAAATTCTGCTAGAAACTCAGAAAAAAAAAAAAATGTTTGAGAAGATGAATATTAGGAAGTACTTTAACTGCTTGTGGGTAGTGACCTATGAAGGTTTATGATAAAAATATGTTACTGAATAATAAATATGTAAGGTTATACATATATAACTGTACGCATTTAAAGTTTTATATATATATATATATATAGTAATCTGGAGAGAAGGTCAAACAAGAACAATTTGAAAAGGTCTGTTTTTTGTTTTCTTTTCTCAGATTTGTATACCAATATAGCAACAACAAAAAAAACCCATCAATAATTTTTCTGGAATCAGAGTTCATCAGATGATTTTCGAGCTGAGTGTGGTATGACTTGATCTCCACCTCTGCTGTATATTAAATTGCTAGGGAAAAAGAATTCCCTTGCTAAAACTAAAGGACTGAAGTGTGTAAGATTGAAAGGTCAAAAGTTAAAGTCTAGTTTTCTGAGCAGGATTGAGTTTTAAAAGAAACTTAAGAAAGTAACTTAAGAAAAAACTTTTTTTTTTTTTTTTTTTTAATTTATTGTAGTTATTTTCCACATCATTGCATCTAATATTAGGAGGAATTGAAGCACAGAAAGTCTCAGTGATGCTGACCGAGACAGTGACTCATTGGTCACTCAATGATGTCTTTCATTCTGTGAAAACCTCAGTGATAAGGCAGAAGAACAAATACCTATCTTTGTCACTCAGGAAGGGAGACAGTCAAGATGTTTTCAGAAGGTACATTTTACTAAACTTCAAGCTGAAGCCTGATTCAGGCTTAAATGCTGCTTTTAGGTGTAGTCCTAAGTATGGGACAATAAGAATGTGTAACGCCTTTTGAGAAATTGCTGAGGAGTATCCTTAAGGTCATTTGAAAGAGATGACTTTTCTGCAGCACAGTTCCCTTTTATGCTGAGTGAGAGTAAGGGCTTTATCAGCTTATGTCTGCCTAACCCTGACTGCTTTTAGACTGCTAAAGCTTTCTCAACTTAAAGAAACTCTAAGTGCATGGGTTTAGGTAGGATTTAAGATATCTGGATATGATGTGAATATATAAAAGTATAAGAGAAGGTTTTGTGAGCCTTTTCTGCACAAGATCTGTTTTCAGTGATGGTGAAAAAGCATGGAGTGGTACTGTAGGACATAATGTGTATTTTCTGGTCTCCATCATATGAGCCGTGTTAGAGTCCTAAAGACTTTCCCGTAAAGATTTCATACACAGAAAGGAAAATGAAAAAATGTGAATTCTAAGAGGTGGCTCATAAATGAGTGCATGTGTGCTGGTGGTCAACATATAAATCTGAACTCCTGAATTCCCTGAGAAAAGCATGCTACTTCCTTGCTGTGACCAGAACAGGTTGGTGTTAAGTTTTGATAACACTCAGACTAAAATATAAGGTGGGACATCCTGAATCTTTCACATAGTACAGAGGCATAAGACAAAATAACCAATCTGAAGCCTCACCACATGTTACACTTCTGCACATAGACAATTGAACTGGGAAGAGTGGGGCTTTCAGGGGCCTGAAAAGAAGAGCTGGTGCCCAATTGAAGGGCTCTGCAAAGAAGAATCGGTTTCAGAAAGATGAAGATTAATTTCCTGAGTGGGGAAACCTCCTGAAGATGGGGCAGATGAATAGAAACCAATGCTGAAGCAGATGAGGGGCCATGATCACTAATGCCTGAGAGAGGCAACACTGAGTGATGGCACGGCAGGAATTACCATGACTTTCTGCCCAACTGCCCCACTGTAGCAGCCACCTCCCCGTGGAAAGTCAAGGAAGTGGGTATGTGAGATAATAATGTAGACTAAAGACTGTTGTGTTCTTTGTTCTTGAATAAACTCCAGTTGGCCAACCAAAGTGCTAGTATTCAAAGATGTACCAACCTCAGCAGTTGTTACTGTAAACAGGAGTGCATCAGTAAGAAGACAATAAGGTTTATGTGTTTGTTTGTTTTTCCTTTCAGTGAGTCATTTCAGATTCCCTGAATAAGTGTCTGCATGAAGAACAGGTCTGTCTTAATCACTGCAGGATGTTATTCCCTCCCCCCTCCCCGGAATTGACAGATTCTAAATTAATTATTTTAAAAGATCTGCTACATTATTTCCTAAACTAGAAAAAGAAATACAAATATATTTTTTAGTTATTAAAAAAAGTGCATCTTATGCCTGATTTATTGCTGTGCTACTCTTTAGGATGTTGTCTCTGTCGGTCCAACAGTTAATAATATCTCTTATACTTCTGCCTCTCATTTGAACGCATACACATACACTTTACTTCTGTGATTTGATTCCTAATATATTTGTCATTCAGGTACTCCACAAAATTGACCACTCTTAATATTAATACCTTCACTAAAATATTCCAGGTTATTAATAACTTCACTAAAATATTTCAGAATAAAGAATGAATTCTGTGTCACCCTTACAGTCTCCTTTCTCTCTAAACCTATTTCTGCACTCAGTTACATTAGGGCAAGGAAGGAGCTTTTTTTTTTTTTTTTGTAAACTAGCTGTGGTAGATCTAGGTCTGTCTGCATGAAATATCCTCTGAGTCTCAGTTCCCTCTTTTCTTGGCAGAGACGATTTCTCAGAAGTCCTGAGCTTTGCAATATCAGTGTGTTGTTAATATCTCTTCTGTAAACTCTTAAGTGAATCTGGCAGTTGCTAGTGATTATTAACCTTGCACTGAACCAGCAATTAATCTGTTCAGGCTGCAGAGGAAGAAGAAAGAGAGAGAGAATGAGAGAACACAAACTTGCCTGCTCTGGCTCAGTGATTCTGGTGAATCTGAGTACCTTGATCTGATATTGTTTAAACTCATTAGTATTCTCTATCTAATCTGCAGATTTAATTCATTACATACATCATTTCCCCATAGCCTATAGACCCATTTGTAATTTCCATGACATGTTTTTCATCTGCATGCTTTATCCTTGGCAGAGAAAACATGAGGTTAGGATAAAAAACCTTTGATAAATATGTATTTAGTGGTGTGTGAGGTAATAATAAAATAAAAAAAAATAAAAAAAATAAAAAAAGCCTTTTTCTGCCATGCCGTGTTCTGCTGCATCATGCTGACCAGGGAGTGAATAAAAATTTGGCTCCATATACCTTTAAAATGATCTTATTGCTGTTGGCATTTCATTGAATTTTATGGAGGATGCATTATTATTTTATTGTCGTGTCAGAAACGAGTAAACACAACTGCATTTTCCAACATTATTGGACTTACCTTGGCTGGGGAGACTAGATCTAAGAGAAGTCATTTATGACTGCATCTTCACTCAGTCTGATGCATTTCTTTAGCTTCAGGATAAGCCAAAGATCTCATCACCTAAAGCCAAGGGTACAAACTAATCAAGGTTCTAAGAGTGGTTGTATGGAGCCAGTGAGAAAAATACAGAGCTCTGTTTCCAACTTTCACCAACACCAGTTGCCTACAGAAGAGCAAAAGGGAAAGACAAACATATGATGAAAAATAATTTACTGCTAAGTTACCCAGCAGTCTGCAGCTTTTGACTTTCTTGATCCAAAGGATCAAGTTTTCTTGGTTTCTCTTTTTTTTTTTACATCTACAGTGTCCTGTGGCTGGTTGTGAAACTTCTACCTATATATTGTGTGAATATTTTTCTTTGTTTCAAAAATAACACTTGTTAGTTTCATTATGGCCTAAATTCTTTTCCTAAGACACAAAGAAAAAATATTCCCTCTTTTCTCACTCAATGCCAGTCACAATATTTATACAACTCCATCGTACAACCTCTCAGTCATTTCTTTGCCTACCTGAGAAGAGTTGGTCTATGCAATCTTTGCTTGTTCAGAAGTTGTTCTATGCCTTTTATTTTTCTTGTTGCTGTCTTTGAGCTTTTTCCTTTTCTGCTATAATCTTTTTGAGATGAAGGGACGAGAACTGCACATAACATTGAAGATGCTGACACACACTGAAATTATACAGTGGATGAATGTGTAATTACATCCTTTCATTTCCACTTACTGCAAGTTTTTCTATCATCCTCAGACACCTCTATGCAACTTGCCTTGCTCTGTGAAAATAAACACCCTCCAGGGGTAATGATTTAGGTACTCTGGAAGACTGCTAAAGCCATTAGGTACTTCTCAACCTCACCTTACCTTATAGGTAGTATGTCCTCATAATACACCATAATGACTACATGTGTAATTGTATTCTGTGTGTCTTACCTTTTTGCAAGTGTGAGACAGATTTCAGAATTCTCTTTAGTAGTGTGCAGAAACATTTACACTCTTTTACTATCTCAGTTCTTCCGATGTCCCCCTGCTTGTTGATATATGTTATCATACAATGATTCGCCCAATTGGTCTCAGCATTTCAGGGGATGTAAAGGAACCACCTTTGCTTCTAGGCTGCTGAGACCCTTCATATTATGACTTTTTTTATCTAATGAGATTTTTTTCTGCAGTTTTTCTGATAGATGTTTTTGATTCAGAGGAATCCATCTATAGTAAAATCTTCCATGCACAGGTCTAGTGAGAAACCTTCAAAGTTGGTCATTACCTGAAGGATTCACTAATCCTAACTTATCACATCAAAATTTCATCAAACATATGTACAAACCAGATAACTGAGAAAGTGTCTCAATACAGTCTGTTCCTTAAAAAACCCAGATTATTTCAAAATAATTCCTTAGGGCTTAATGTTAAATGGGGTCTGATTTATTAAAAAAAAAAAAAAAGAATAAAAAAAAAGGCTTAATGTATTTTGAAGTTAAAGGTTTGTAGGGAGAAGTAATGTTTCTCATTTCTACACAGTAAACAAACTTAAAAAAAAAAGAAAAAGAAAAAACCTAACAACACAAAACCACAGCCCCTCTCTTCTAGTACTAATGACAAGAAGAAATCTCTTGGAGGGCTTTCTTTTGTCCAAGTTTCTTATAGATCTGAGGCGGTATCAAGAGATGTGTCACCCCTGAAGGTATGTGTGCCAAAAATTTCAGAGAGAAGAAGCCATATTAAATTATAATAGTTCCTAGATAGATCCCTGACTCTGCAAAAACTGGTACAGGCAGACATGGAAGCATAAATATATTCATAAACATCCCTCCCACTATCAATTATAATCCTGGAGTTAACATTTACTTGTGGACTTGTACATGGTTGAGATGGCGAATTTCTACTCATAAAAAGTTTTCCTCAGTCTTCTTTGGTCCTTGGGATGCCTCCTCTCCCTATTCACTCTTCTTAGTGCTTGCAGGACCCACACGATCCCAGCTCCTCACGTGTCAACATAGGATCAGTCTCCAGAGTCAATTCTGTATGCTACCTGAAATAGATAAATATACAACTGGGAAGACATCGATAAAATGTATCATTCACAGCAGCAGGTGAGGGCAATGGAAAGATGGCAGAAACACTCTTCAGAGAAAGGGCTGGCTTACACAGTAAGTACATCTTTCAGCTTCATATATGAGGTTTTACTCATTAACATGTAGACATCCCTTATATGTCAGCGATTTTAGCTGCCAATATCTGTAAGAAATTGTCAGTATGTTTCAGGCAAAATTCTTTTATGAAGAACGGGTGTCTCACACACAGTTTAATTTGAACTATCCAAAGAAATGTCATATACTTCCTCTGGAAGTGGCAGCTCCTTTCCAACAGAGATGCAGGGCTGCAGTAGTTGCTTTATTATCAAACTTAGAGGATGTGATAGTATTATCTTTGAGTAGGAATAGACCCCCCTTTTTTCTTGCCTGGTTTCATAAGAAAATAAGTCTTAGCCAAATATATCTTTGTCTGGATTTCCATTGCCATTTGTCTTTTTCCTTATCTATCAACCAGTTTTCTCCAGAACTACCTGAAGCCCTTTCACTACTTTCAAACAGTTTTGAAAGAGTAGAAAAGAGATGATTACACCCAGTAAAATATTTATTAAGTATGCATAACAGAATGAAATTAGCACAACTAATGAGAAAAAAAAAAATAGAAAGAACTCAGCCTCATAACTTCCACTTGGTAGTAGCCAGATTACTAACAAGGGTATGTGTATTGGACAATCAATCCACATAGTTGTAGGTCCATAATGAACCTTTCAGAACTATTTCTCCTCAGATGAACATTTCGCAATAAAGGACTGGAACTGTAAGAGTACAAACAGGTGAAACTAGGTTTTGTTACTTTTGCTTTTTGTTGAACAATTTGATAAATAACACCTTTCATTTTGTGGATGACTTTAATGTTTTTTCAAAATATTCTTTGTATATGATGAGTATCTCTGCACAACCATCTATGTTCTAGAATGCAGTTACTATTATTTTATATATAGGAAAGGAGAAGTTGTACGTTGTTTCCTTACTGTTCTCATAGGTGTATGTTGCCATAAGCAAACAAAGCCTGATTCTGTACTAGAAATTATCTTCCAAAATACTTCTAACTCTCCCTCTCCTTTCAGAGGCTTTATTAGGAACCATCCTATCTTCATGTCGATACCTCAGATCACAGTGAATGGGGAGATATATTTATGACAATTGAATAGTAGATGCACAAAGTTCTCAGAGAAGGCTAGAATAATTCAAAGTCTGCCCACATCTCCATATATCCTCTCTGACAATGTTTTCCCTACCATAATTAGGATGACATTCACAATAACAGCTACCATTTTCCCTACAAACATAAACAAACAAACCTTTCCCAATTAGTTTCACAAGATGACTGAAGGAGCAGAGCTAAAGATTCCATTAGGAGCCTTACTATGCTAATCTAATTAGCCTGGGAAACACTCAGATATTATGGAACTGGAATCAATAAAAACCTGAAAAGCATGATTTACACTTCAGTCACAAAAAAGATTATGCAGACATTTCACCATTCTTTTGTTTATGATTTTCATAAGCAATAAGCAGAACAAACCTAATCCTTATCTAAAGGGTCACATGTAAATAAGCATGCCATGGCCTGAATATTCGATGTCATGGAAAAATTAGCAGAATTCATTTATGAGCTATCATGAAATAAGTAAACAATTTACACACTGTATTATTGTTTCAGTGAAAAAAAACAATGTATTCAAACTCCAAAAATAATTCTGGAAATTTTAGCAAGTAGTGATTCTTCAAAATCTAGATTCCACTTCTACCACCCACATAAGCCTATGTGAAATTCATTTACAAGACCTCTCTCAGTAGCTGTCAAAGTACCTGAAGTTCATCTTTGTGGCTTTTGCATCACGGCTTTCAGTGGAGAGAAACCCACCACTCTTAAATCATGGGCAGAATTTGCAGACAGTGGCTGAGTTGTTTTCAAGGACATTAAATTTCTCAAGCTGTATTCCCCACAGGTTACAAAGTCTGAGAAAGTTCCCTAAACATTTTCATCCAAAGTGAAATCTGTATTTAGTTTATGGAAAAAAATTAAGTAAAAATGCATGAAGTAATATGTACTTATCACATTCAAGTGCTTTTAGACTGCAGTGATATTGAAAAAATAAAAATCAGCACTGGAGAACTAGCATGGCAGTGTCATTGCTTGAAAAGGTTTTACTACAGCAAAATTTTACATCAATGTGCCCTTCATCATCACTCCAGCCACTCCAAATTGCTTGTCTGGACAGCAAATCTAGCTCATTCTGAAGCTTCTGTCCTCCTCTTGCCTATTATTTCGCTATGCATCAGGTAGCTTCTAGGCAGTTTAATTGTTTCTTCACACTATGTAAACCATTTAACTCCTCTGGCATCCTACAGAAATTAAGCTCATCATGGACCCAGTGGCCCAGATGACAACACTTTCCCAAAAGGTACAGCAGGGAACCGTATTAGTGGTAAAGCTCCAAGGAAAAAATACATTACCTGTGACACATGGCTGTAGAGGGAACTGAAGATGAAAGTGATTTGTCAGATTATATTTGTAGTGGTCAAGTGAGGTTAAAAATGGTCAAGGGTTACAAATACTGATTCGGAATTTATTGTCAGTAAAACCGGTAAGGGTTATTCTTTTTCATTATGATGAAACCCCCCTCCCAGCCCTCCCCTACTTCCTTCCCCTCCCAACACTGGCACCCTAAAACATCTGAAATCCTGATCCTTTGAACCATATAATAAGGCAATTAGTTAAACAATAAAATAAATGTAAAAGAGTAAGTCAGAAAGGGGGAGAAATCCAGCTGTTAGTATTCAGTAGGATTTGTTTGTCAAATACTGACTAAATTGAGTGAAAGTGATAGAATTTTGCCCAGCAATTGTTTGCAAGCTAGTCTTCTTGAGTTAGAAATTGGTGTTGAATCTGAGTGTTCCAAAATGTGATTCAGAACACGATTTTCTCTAAATGCACTTGCCAGAGGTAAATGTAATAATTTATGGAGTGTGCAGAAAATGTTTTCTTCAGCTATTTGCTATTCAGAAAAGGTTTTCCTTTGCTCTTACTGTTAGGCTTTTATGCTGGCAGTCTTATTAAGGTCGAGCCCTATCAAAATATTACCTCTGGGGTCAAAAGGGCAGTGTAGTCCTTCCCAAGGCTATTACACATTTTGGTGATCAACTGCTAGAGGGCACTTAAGAGAGATCCACAGCAGTACACCGACCCCTGGAGAATGAAACAGCATCTAGTTTTTGACAGCTTCCTGTAGTCATGAACTGTGAGATTTATGAGGTTAGATTTGATCTCTAGTCCTGTCTAAAGCCAGTTATGCTGCATGCTGAATTACTAAAAAGGCTACTAGGCAAAGCTAATATAGCTCCTTAAAGGTGAACTTGAAAGGCTACTTTTAAATATCCAGCTAGCTAGCTAAATCCATTTTGATGCCAGCTATGAGAATTAGGGAAATACAACCTCATAGGTAAATTTGACTAAAGCAAACAGCTAAAGCAGCACTGTCTGCTTTCTGGCCATGCTTCTTCAGCAGCAATGGAAGCACAAGCCTAGTAAGGATGAGGTTTTGCCCATGTTGTTTAAAATTTCTAATATTCTCCTGTGGTGGAAGTAGTCAGAACCATCTCTTCACCATGTTCTATAGGCCCTAGATCAATATGGTCTGATTAAGGGTCTTAAACTTGCTAGGAACACCTGAAACTTTTATATTTTTTTCATACTACGTTACATTCACTTAGGCAATTATAAATTAAGGCAGAAATCTAGTAGCCTGCTCATAAAGTTTTGAAAGTCGAATTGTTAAATGATGCCTTACACTTTTGTGTATAATGTACTGTGAGAAAGGTAAAGATTAAAATGCAAATAAAATGCATCTAAATGCTTGAGCTACATAAAAATGAGCCTCAGTATATAACAGATAAGATAAAACTGCTTAAGTATCTATGAAAAGTTCCATGTGTTTGATTAGAGCATAACTTTAATTTGACCTGTCATTATTTCCAGTGCCTTAGAATCTGGTACCTGAAATCCTAGACCTCAAAGTCTGTGGATAAATCTTATGACAGTCAAACTGCTGAGTAACTTCATGGAAAAGGGGTTTCTTTAAGTGAAATAGAATTATTTTGCTCATTGAAAATGGAAGAGGAAGCAACTTGAGGAAGAAAAGTATATCCCTCCCCTCCTTGAGGATTTATCCAAAAGGAGGATCTATTAGGGCTGTGGTCATATAGCAGAAAGAGTGAAGCAGAAGTCATAGCTTTTCACAGCTCTTATACGTTGCTACCAACCTACATTCTTCTTGACTTGAACCTTACTTTATGCACTAACCCTACCAAAACCAATGGACATGCTAATCTGATTCTCATCAGTACTAAACAGATCTTTAAATTTTACAAGTCTTTAATTTGTATTCCTGTAAGCACAGACAAGTGGTTCAGACTTTCCCTTAGTATCTTCCTTTTCCTCCTCATTTCTTAATTATGCTGAAATGCTAAAAGGCTTTCTTACTGCATTATTGTATTTACTTGCCTGTAATTGATATCATTTCACAGGAGATATTATCAATTATGAAGATGATAAATGACTGGGTGCCTTTCCAGAAGCCACTTCAGCAAGCTGTCGGACGTAAGATTTATTCACATGCCTTAAGGTCAGGATTAGTTTTACCATCGAAAAGAGAAACAAAACACGAGAGTGAGACTTACTTTACTTAGAAATAGTGAAACTTGTCAAGTATGATAGTGTGTTGTTGCTTGATAATTAGTTCAAGACAAGCTTGAAGCTGCTTCAAAGTACATTTTAAATCAGACCACACTGAAGAGTCTTTGGGGAGGCATCAGTAACAATTCAGTGGAAGAATAGGATGCTGAGAATGCTTGTTATTCAAGTATTTCCTTTCCTTATGCATGAATTATATGGAAGCAGTAAGTATATATTTCTTGTTTTTCTCTTCCTTTGATGCAGATAAAAATACAAGTCAGCCAAAATATACAGTGATCTAAGAAAGGTGAAGTAAAAATCTCTGCAAACTTTAATCCAATTTCTAGGTTACCAGATATGATGACAATAAAAGTAAATAACGAGGAAACCCTGATTATGTATGTTTCTAAAGTGTTATAATATGGAACTTCGAACAAGAAAAAATACAAGAAAAAGAATTTCAGGCTTAACTTAAATGTATTTGGGACTTTTGTTGCAAAGTGCCTTGGGTGCTGAGTTCCTGTTCCATAAATGATAAATGGATAAAATAACAGTTTGTGAAGCCTTGTTAACATTGATAAAGAAAATATTGCATTCATATTATAAAAAATAAAAGATTTTTTCAATAATTTAAACACTCAATATCTTTAAATGTGAAGTTTATTGTTTATCATCAGCATTCATTTCAGATAAAAAAAATATAAAAGATATTTTTTAAGCTATATTATTCATCAACATTTAAGGGGGGAAGTATATATTTTATATACAGTTAAGGAGAGGGAGTATATATTTTACATACCTTCTTTTTGCCTTATTATCACTTTGAAGTAATACAGTATATTCTATAAAAATGGCAGGCTCATCAACTACTAAAATCTGCTCAGCATTTTTTGTGTCATTAATAAGATCTTTTAGTTTGAATTCTGATTTCTTACACTAACAATTGAGCTAGAATCACTGAAGGATTTATGCCTCTCTGCAGTGATCATAAAATCACAAAACTGTAGACTGGTTAAAACTGGAAAGGATATCTGGAGGTCACTTGATCCAAGTCACCTGCTGAAGCAGCTTCACCCAGAGGTGGTTGTTGTGGACCATGTCCAGCTGTCTTTTGAAGATCTCCAAAGATGGGTACTCTGCAAACTCCCTGGGCAGCCTGTGCCAGGGCTTGGTCAACCTTAAGTTGAAAAAATGCTTTCTGATGTTCAGAGGGAACCTTCTGTGTATTAGTGTGCACCCATTACCTCTGATCTTGTCACTGGGCACACTGAAAGCCTGGCTCTGTCCTCTTTATACTCTCTCTTAAGATATTTATATCAGTTGATGAGATCCCCCTGAGCCTTCTCATCGCTGGGCTGAACAGCCCCAGCTCTCTCAACCTCTCCTCATAAGGGAGATGCTCCAGTCCCTTCATAATCTTTGCAGGCTTCTGCTGGACTCTCTTCAGTATGTCCAGGTCTCTTGTACTGGGGAGTCTAAAATTGAATGGAAGACTCTGGGTGTGGCCTCACCAGTGCTAAGTAGAGGGGAAGGATCACCTTTCTTGATGTACTGGCAACACTTTTCCTAAAGAAGCTCATGATACTATTATAAGCAATGTACAAAGGCACATTATTGGCTCATATTCAGCTTGGTGTCCATCAGGACCCTCAGGTCCTTTTCTGCAAAACTGCTTTCCAGCTGGGTGACCCCCAGCACATATACTGGTGCAAGGATTTTTTCCTACCCAACTGCAGAAATTTGCACTTTTCCTTGAAGTGGCCTTGAGGTTCCTGTCAGCTCATTTCTCCAGCCTGGTTAGTTCTCCCTTGAGGGCAGCACAACCTTTTGGTCTGCCAATCATTCTTTCCAGTTTTGTAACATAAGTGAGCATGCTGGAAGACCTCATCCACTTGTTCTTGCTGATCAGATGGCTTGTAGGAGACACCCACTACAATGTCATCCATACCTGTCTGCTGGTATGTCATCTCTATCAGTGACGATGACCATGTTCCTTTTGTTTTCTGAACTGCACAGAACCCAGTCATGGAGCATTGTCAGGATTTTTTTGGTAGTTCATGTACTGTAACCATATTCCACAGAGTACAAGACATGATACACTGGAGGATTGAGAGACAAGTGATAAGCAACAATTTCTGTATTGTTATGGCAAAAGCCATTATGATATTCATTGGAACTGCATTAAGCAGTGTTTTCTTTATGTCCAAATTCATGCCAGAGTTATATATACAAGGGTAAATTAAGAATTTCTATGCCAAGAATAACTATTCTGTGAATTCAGTATGACCTTCATACAAACAACCATACTTTCTGTTTTTAAGAGTTCTTTAGATGTCTATGCATTCATGTTTGGTTGTAGAACAAGCAACAGTGTTCAGCAAGCAGTTGGATATGATATTTTCACAAATTTTATACAAAAATAAAGGCAGAAAATAAATCTTTGTACTGCTGCTCCTTTATAAAACAGTGTGAGCTTGTTATCTTTAGAAATAATCAAAGTGGTTTTATACAGAAGGAGGAAGATGCTACAAAGCCTGAAATGGGAAAGCACTTTATCAGAAGTGGCATTACATTATCTGCTACTGTTGACAACTTCTACCATTGAGCTAATCTATGATATGAGTGTAAAAGAGAAGTGGCACAAAACTGGCTGTATGAAGACTTAAGCTCACAAAAAGGAAATGTAAGATGAAAAAACATGTTATTAAACACTGAAATAAATAGACTATAGACTCTCAAAAAACATAAAAAGTGTTTGCTTGACTGACTACAGTGCAAAGTGGGGAAAAAATCTAAGGTAGAAACAAAAAGAGCAGAAACCTGCTATATAGAAAAATGGTAGTGGAATCAGTAGCATCTTTTAAAAAATGCTACAATATGTAACTCAATTAAACTAATAATGTATGGACACACTATAGAATTTCTGAGTAACACTAAGTATGGAAAGGTATACCGGGTGTTTGGAGCAAATAGTGTTTTTACACCTTCCACAGGTTGCTCAAAGACCCATCCAGCCTGGCCTTGAATACTTACAGGGATGGGTCATCTACAACTTTTCTGGGCACCATGTTCTACTGTCTTGCTGCCCTCACAGTGAGAATTCCTTTTTTATATCTAATCTAAACCTACTCTCTGACAATTTAAAGCTATTCCCCCATATTCTATCGCTACATGCTCTTGTACAAACTCCCTCTCAGTTTTCTCATAGAACCTCTTTTAGCTACTGAACAGCCATAATAGATCATCTCAGAGCCTTCTCTTCTCCAGGCTGAATAATCCCAATTTTTTCTGCCTTTCCTCATGAAGATGTGCTCCAGCCCTGCTGTCATATTTGTGGCCTTCCTCTGGACTCAGTTGAACAGCTCTGTGTCCTTCCTGTGCTTCCTGTGCTGGAGGACCCCAGAGCTGGATGCAACACTCCAGGTGGGGTCTTGCCAGTGGTACAGATGGACAGAATCCCCTCCCTTGACCTGCTGGCCACGCTGCTTTTGATGCAGCCCAGGACACAATTGGCTTTCTGGGCTGCAAGTGCACATTGCCAGCTCATGTCCAGCCTCTTACCTGCCAACACCTTCAAGTCCTTCTCTTAAGGGCTGTTCTTGATCCATTCAGCCACCCAGACTGTGTTGGGGTTGAGCAGGACCTTGCACTTAGTCTTGTTAGGCTTCATTAAATTCTCATAAGTCCCCTTCTTGAGCTTATCCAGCTCCCTCTGGATGACATCCTGTCCCTCAGGTGTGTCAACTACACCACTCAGCATGCTGTCATTTGGAAAGTGCTGAGGGTGCATTTAATTAGTTTATCTATGTCATTGATTAATAGAACAGCATTAACTGAATAGCACTGGTCCCAGTACAAACTCCTGAGGGACATCATTTGTCACTAGTATCCACCCAGACACTGAGCCATCCACCACTACCTTCTGGACACAATTGTGCAAGCAATTCCTTAACCACCAAACAGTCCACTCATCAAATCTATCTCTCCAATTTGGAGAGATTTTGACTGTGTCAAAGGCCTTACAGATCTTGGATAGATGACATCTGTAGCCCTTGCTTTGCCCACTGATGTAGTCACTCCATCACAGAAGGCCACCGAGTTGGTCAGGCAGGTCTTGCCCTTTGTAAAGCCATGCTGGCTGTTTTGAACCACCATCCTGTCTTCTATGGGCCTTAGCATAGCTGCTTCTGTTCCAGGATCTTTCCAGGGACAGAGGTGAAGCTGACAGGCCAGTAGTTCTCAGGGCCCTACTTTCTACCACAAGCAACTAGAAACATTTCCATGTGTCAGATCAAATTCTGTAAAAGAAATTCAGTCTCACGCTGAACAAAATGATAACACCTCTATGACTTACAGCACAGGATATGGTATTTTTGAATTTCCTGAAAGTATGATACAATATGTGGGTGCTAAGAACTTTACTGAGTAGAGACCATCAGCCATGATGTATGGCTTTTTTCAAAGAGCCAAACTCCAAAGAAATTTTAAAACTATCCGTATACCTAGGGATAATGCAACACTAAGTAACAACAACATACCCACTGAATTATTAGTCAGAAAGAAAGAATTTGTCAGATATTATCTCTATTTTGTTATTTCTTAATTTCTCTGATTCCTTCAAAAGTGGAAATGAAGGAAAATGGAATGAAATGTGTTGTGTTACTTCTTCCTCTTTATAATTTATGAAGTCCTACCTCTGATAACCATGGAGTAGTCATAGTGGAGGACAAATAATATATAAGTTACTAAAATCCAAACAGCTTTAACATGAAGCAAATACTTCTCTCAATAGTCTCCTCTATGAAAATAAAATTTGAATTAATCCTTTTCAAAGCAGCTAAAAATTGTTTTTACATGACATGACATTTGCAATGCAATGAAAGAGTCAACAAATCTGTGATAATTAACATTGATTTAATGCAAAAAGGGACACTTTCTCTTGAATTCTTAAATTCTAAAAAGGAACTCCTATGATCTTTACCATGATCTTTGAGGAGATCTGATCTTTTCAAAATTCCTGGGATGGAATGAATTGACATGCCCTGCCCTGAACTATTTGTGGATGAGGCATTTAGAACTAAAAGAAATTGGATCTACATGTGCCTGTAAAAGTATAGAGGGTTCTTTAGGTAAGTTAAACAAAAACAGCATTCAGACATCTCAATGAGTTTATAGAAACATGTAGAAAAACTATGCTTTTAATGGAGGAGGAACTTAAGGAACAAGATGGAATAGGACGCCTTTATACATTTAGGAATAAGCTGCAGGTGGATGCAAAGATTTTTATGTGAATTATCAGAACAGAGAAACAATTTATTTGACAGAAATGTGTTGTGATATAATAATGACTCTAAAGAACAGGTAAGCTAGTATGTCTGTCAGTATATTAAAGATTTTAAAGATTCTTTAAATTCCCACACATATCATGTGACTGATTCTGTAGTGGCTTATTTAACAAAGTGAATAAACGTCTTTTGGAGTTAGGTGAACTTACTCAACAGAGAATTTTAGAATAGGAAAAGGAAGGAGAAATTTCAATGTGAGTCAACTATAAAATAAGCGGAGCTGTATAGAGACCTAGAATGATCATAGTAGGAAAGGCACCACTCATCTTTGGCCATAAAGGAAACAGAAACTTGTATTAGACACATATAGTTGATTTTCATACAGTTTTCATTGCTATTTCCACAACATTTTTTTTTGAAGCAACTATTTTATTTTACATGATAAATGGTCTTAAGTTTGATTTTAGGTACAGAAGTCAGTCCCTGAGACTGTCAGTGTGTGCTATTTTCAACAAAATCTGAAGTAGCAGGGATTTAGCAGGCCTTTTACTTTATTTCTAGTCCCTCAAAGGGAAAATTTAATCTGTTGTAAAAAATAGTAGTTCTTTTTCCTGAAGAGATAGCTCTGTTGCTGTTACATGCATATATATTGCATACCATTATTTTCTATTCTCCTGGTAAACATACTAAAAATAATGCTTTTATGCCTTTTTATTTTTAGTCATCTTTTCTCAAGAAAGTTACAGTTATTAACTATGAACTATATACAATAGTTATTAGCTATTCTATGAAATGCTCTTTCTATATTTTTTCTGCAAAATTGCTGTACAACTCTGATGTTTCAAACCATAAGTGTTTATGTTAAAAGAAGGGATATTAATTTTCTTTATATGTCATTTATTTGTGGACACTTTGAAAACAGGTACAAACAATAAATACTGAAGATGGTTTTAAACTGCATGTGAGGGTGCAGAGGACAATGAATAAAACATAGCCTATGGAAAATGTGTTTTTCTAAGAAGGTCTATGATTCATTGCTCTAACTGATAATTGCCCATGTAAACAACATATGTGGTGCATGCAAAATGTATATGAAATATATGCAAACAATATACGTGATGTATGTAAAAAATATATGTGATGCAAGAAATGCTGAATTCAAGGAACCTTTACAAAGAAAACTGTTCTTTAAATTATTTTGTTATCAGAATGGGAAAGGGAAAGGACAGATGAACTTATTTTTTATGAATGAGTGTTTATGAGTATTTATTATGAGTAGATGAAAGAAGATAGGAGGATCTTGGGTTTCATAGTATATATCAATGCCAAATAAGTTGTCATTATTCTATGGTGTCATTTTTATCTGTATATATAACAGTATGGCAATGCCTATTTTAGAGGAGTGACCAGAGAGAATGAAAGAAAGTAGTAGTGTTTCTTTTACTGAGAAAAACTAGGTTGCTAACTTTCCACCATAAGCTAAAATGGCACACTTCTAAACACAGCAAAACAACTCAAAATATCACAACTCCTTAAGATCTTTGCTAGGTCATTATACTTAAATTATACCTCTTTGGGTATTATATAGCAACGCATAGGAAAGAAAGAAGTGTCATAGCTCACATGGCAAAACATCACTTTAAATGAGAAGCTGTTGTCAGCATTTAAAAGCAGTTTAATTATAAAAAAAAACAAAAAACAAGTTAAAACAAAAATACTCAAACCAACCAACCAAACAAAACCCCAAACCACCCAAAACCAAAAAAGAAGTTATGCTCCTTATTAATTTATTAGAGTTGTATGCTGTTTTATTGGAGAGGGAAAAAAAAGCAAAACCCCATAAGCCAAACTGCCTATTACACAATGTGGTAAAATATGGATAGATGAGTCTATCATGCACATAATTTCCATTTATAGCAACATTGATGTTAGTGCAGTAACAAAGACACCAAAAATGACCAAAACCTTGGAAAACAACTTTGCTCTTCATTACATAGTGTACTATTTCCTAAACTAGATTACCACAATATTGGGCATAAATCAGTGATAAAGTCCAATTTCTATACGTGCATGCATGGTTTTGTTATTAGCAACTGAGGTATGGTGGTCATAAGAGGAAAAAAATATTTATAATCTTAAGATATGAGTTGATTTCAATCTGATTTTAAATGTTTAGGAGAGAATTTATACTAAACTCCAAAAGTCATGCTCAAAGACTTGCATGCAGTGAAGCAAACCTTTCAGCTGTCAGGTGTCTTCTGTCACATCTTCATGCTATAGGAACACACTGACATAGGAAGCACTGAACAATGACAGATCTAAGTCATAAGGAATAAAGGGGACTTAGGAATTCTGCAGGTGTCAATTTAGCTTCTTAGCAGATATTAAAAAAAAAAATAAAATTTGATTTTATATTAACAGGGTGGCTTCAAACACAAAATAAATCCAGTTTCTCTACTGGAATGATTTAAGGTCAAGAAAATGTGTTTTTATTTATAAGAACCGTAGAGAAATCAGGTCTTTTTAATTTACCTTATGAGATTGGAACAGTGAAATTGAACACCTTTTGCCATCATGGTCATGTCAAAAGACGTTTTCTTCAGAACAAGGTTGTCCTCTTTCTAAAAGAAACAACAGACCAATAGAAGAAATAGTGAGTGGTATGGTGTTGGCTGAATTGTCTGTAAATCACATAAATCCCATCCTACCCTTCTGAGCTGAGATGTGTACTTATGACCTGTTAAAGATGATGAAAAACATTGTGACTTTTCTAAATTACAGTGAGGGGCACTTATAATATCTAGACTGCTGGCATTTTAAGACACTGTGAGAAATAACAGAGAAAACAGACAAAACAGCTACAAATTAAAAGCCTCCTGTAAAAAAGATGAGCACTAAAAAGAGATACAGGAGTATATGTGATTCATGTACTATTGACATAATTTCAGCCATATGCATTTCAGAGGTCATAGCAGTACATGGAGGTGAAGGATATTAAAGGAAGTCCACCTTTTTCATGTACACCCTCCTTGCCTTTTATTGACAACTTTTTTGCCCCAGCTTACCCTTGCTTGTGGCAGCTTTATTAACATTAATTTCCAATGCAATTCCAAACTACTTAAGACTCGGCCAGTAACAAACTAGGTCTGTAGATATTGTTTTTGAATTTAAAGGGACTAGTACAAGACACCATAATGTGCTTGAAGATCTGTTGAACCCTTGGAATCTACTGCTCGCACAACAGCTTCTGTTGGCAACACTGGAGCTCTGACACATGCTGCTGGAATAGTGATACCAGTGTTTCCATCTGCAGGAGAAAAGCCCTGGATGTGCCTCTCAGAAAGGGAAGAGCTGCCTTGCCCACAAGAGGGCTAAGGTGGTTGTGAACTTGACACATTCCTTGGAAAACAATTTCAGGAGCTGCCTTTTTGACTGCACAGTCATTTGCAAGCAGTCCTCTTCACCCATCTTCTGCCCCAAATATGCCCCAGATGAAGAGAAGCTCCAGTGAAGCTCTGGCCCCATGAGCTGGCAGCTGCCTTCTACTGAGAAGCTTCCCCCGCTGCTGCAGTTTACAAGCTGCCCTTCCTCCAGCACCTCAAGTTGCCCAAAGTATTGTGGCCTTCCTCAGAGGTAATTTTCTTTACGTTCCCTGTCAAGCTCAGGTGCTTTTTTCCACCAGGCAGCAAAGGAATGCAGCAAAAACCCTTGCACACAATTTGATGTAACTGTTGGACTGTAGGAGCTCCTCACAATGCTTTTCAGTCCTTTAGGGCTTTGAAAACAGCATGAAAGAGCTAGAAATAGGGTAGAGGGGAATATTCTCTGCAAGGTCACAGAAGTTATCTAGTTGTTATTGACACTTTTTGCCTCTCACAACCACCCATCTAAGAATAGAATGAAATCCTTGTCATTTTTCTCCCTCAGTGGATCCCAGCTCTGTCACAATCTGAAAATTATTTCCTTTCCACAATAGATAGCGCTATATCTGAGCAGTAGTTGGTAGTTACTGTGTCAGTGCAAAGCAATAGGCAACTCTGATAAGTAGCTTTATTGACACAGTACATAGTAATTTCTCAACTGGAACAATTATGTCAATACACGCTTGTGAAGTTTCTAATTCATGGAAACACCATTAGTAAGTGATATGTCATTATGGAGAGACCTTCACTTCATAGGTTCCCACATGTACTGACAGGTTTTAGGCATGAATTGGTGCATTCAAAATAAATATATTAAGCAATTAATGTATCATATTTAATTAATGATTAAGTTAATGATAAATATGCATCTAATACAGTAGAAAGAAACATAGCACTAGGGAGTTTTGAAGCTTAGTTCTTACCGCTATGTTAATTTATAAAAAAAAAATTAAAAAAATTAAAAAAATCAGTCACTGATCTTAGTTACATATAAACAACTGTAACATTTGCGGATTTCCCTTTCAAAGCATTTGAGCTACAGTGGTGATGAAAAAACATCCAGTGTCTTCATTTTTCACTTTAGTCTTCTATAACTTCATAATATCTAAACCAATTTAAACCTGTATTACTAAAAATGCTTTGAACTGAGACCTTGCATGTCAGCTTGCAACACAGAATGAATTTTTACTGTCAAATTATGATCCTCTAAATTAGAAGTTGCTTTATAATTGAAATGCTGACACAGACTTCTAATTGTAGAGGTGTTGGCAGGTGCTGCTATGCTAGCATTATATTAGCAACTTTTGCATGTGAATCTTGTTCGTTAAAGGTTATGCTTATATCATATGCATACAGATTATAGGTTGTAGAATGACAGCTGTGTAAAATCAGTCAAATTAGAACACACACTATAGATGCAAACAGTTACATATTAAACAGATAAAATTAGTATCCTTCAAAATTTCTTTCACTTTAAAAACAGATGGAAAATATTTTTATAGATACCTGCTTAAAAATAAAACAGTTTATGAAATGTTTTTGATACAGCATTAATAATAAAGGGAAAAATAAAAATAAATATCTTTTAAATAAACATTAAATTAGCTCAACTATAGTAGTTGCCTGAATTGCAAGTGAATGTTATAGAGCATGGTTCTAATTGCTGTAGTGTTCCAACCCTCCAAGCAGTGCAGATGTTATGCAAATAGTTTTGTATTCATTTTCAGACTGTAAAAAGTGGTGTTTTTTGCAAATTCAGATTGGATATCAACATGCATGCTCACACACAGTTAAAGAAAAAAAAAATCACTGAATTCCCCTAAGTTTGGTTACTACAAAAATCTTTTAAAGCACAGGCTTCTTTTAAGCAGTGTTAGAGAGTGATCCGCACCAAAACCCTTGATCAAAAGGTAGTAGATTTAGATAAAATTTGGATCTAAAGCTCACTGAGCTGCTGAGTCTCACTGAGGGTTTGTGTGTGTGCATATTGAGGATGTCTGGGCTACAGAGTACCAGTGTAGTACATTGCTACAGATGTCTTCATGAGCCTTTTCTATCCTGTCTACAACCCATAGAAAATCATGGTTCTAATGTACAAAATGCTGATATGTTCTGCTGGTGTATATTAGCTTATTTCCATCAGCGTCTGATGATAATTTACCATGTAAGTGTCAGGGATGAGGCCTGTGAAGATCTTGGAATATTAACAATTATCGCAGTTTTGAAAATTTTGAATCTTCTTTCAGGTTTTTAATGTTCCCACATGCTTTCAGTGGAGAATTCCAGCTATTCAGAGTTAGACTGAAGATGCTAGTACAAAACCATAACCAAACTGAAAAGAAAGATTTTAACCTTTATTTGCCTCCTCCACTTTTTTTTTCTTTTATTTTAAATTTTCCTTCTTATTATATTTTTTCCCCCAGAAAGGTAGTTAATTTGATATTAAAAACACATATATTTGTTAAACTGGTTCTATAGTTTAAACTTATCCTTTTTATACCAAAAATACATATTCAGCAAGTCAGCTCCCACTGGTATGTTTAAAAGCTCTGTTATTTTTAGTAGCTATTCTCATAAGTAGATATCACAATTATATTTCCCTGTATATTTTATTTGACAAGGAAGGGGAAAATGATGCAAAGAAAAAGTATTTTGTTGTAACTTTTCAGTGTTTTTAAACACTAGAAGTTGCATTCCTTATATATTCCATCTATTCCTATCCTATTAATTCCTGATCTTTACCTATCTTTACTGCTTGCTCAGTTATATAGATTTGCTCATCTTAGTTTGACCCCATGAGCATATATGCATGTAATAGCTCATTCCTATATTCAGACATCCATATATAATTATGAATTAGTGTGTCTTGAGCTTATTTGTTTAATTCCTATGACAAATCTTTTGCTGCCACCAATTTCTATAATTTTTTAATGTCTAGCTCCTTTTTTCTTTTTTTCAAATTTGTCAGGATATTGGTCTACAGGGACATGATTGCCTTAAAATTTTTTTGGAAATTACAGAAGAAATTACTGATGACTTTGTGTAAATTCACAACATAAAATCTATTGAATATCAATTAAGTCTTTTATCAATATCATTGGTTTTAAAAAGGCTAAAATTTTAATAATGGAGTTCTTTTATTTGGCAACTGCATTAAAATTCTTTTGTCATTGAGACGAACTTTTATACAAAACTATTTGTTTGTGAATTTTTTAGGTACAGTCAAAGCTTAGACTTTCTGTCTTTGGATAATAAGCAAAAAATAATAATAAATAAAAAGAACAGAAGACAGCTGGATACATTTTTTATTCTTCTTCTATTTTAATTTATATTTCTCTCACAATGTATTTAAGAGGAGTGATTAAGAACCTGCAGCATAGTATCATCTCTCACTGTGGTAAAGAGGATCCTCATGCAGAAGGCAGCAGATATACTTTCAGATCTCTCCAACTGAATCAGTATGGAGGATTAAAAAAAAAAAAAATTGACTTACTATTAGTCATTATTGTAGTTTAAGAATAAGGTAAGCTATTTATAACGTCCTGATTAAGAAGAGGCTTGGAGCATGAGAGTTACTGGAGACATGCTTGCATAAATTCTCAGAAAACAGAAGACAGACACAATTTTTTATTTTTTTTTTCGTAATAGGGTACCAAATCAGACTTTTTCAAGAAAAATTAAACACAAATAACTGAGATTAAATTAGTATTTTCTCATTTATCAGAAAAAAATACAGGACAGAACACATGATGCAGTTATAATGCTTTTATCAATTGCTCAAATATCTGCTGCTTGACTGCTATAAGTAACTTTCAATTAGCTAAAGAAATGAACAGGCAAAGCACTTTCTTTCAAAAGCCTGCATTAACCATAAATAAATAAGGGGTTAATCCCAATGGTAATTACAAATTTGCCTCATTCAGTGTCTCTGACTTTTTCCACTGTACTCATACTTGCAGAGCTGGGGCTTTTCCTGTAGAAGAGCACAATTTTCTTCAGCTATAACTTCAAGTAGCTTTAAAATTGGTCTTTTTATAACAAGAGGATAAGATATGAAAACAGAAATAGTAGAACACTCAAAGAAATTCTATTGTTCTGAGCATACAGAAATACCAATTTGATTTCACCTCTGCCACCTGGAGGAAATAAAGCTAGATTTTTCATTCTAAGGTCTATCCCTAAATTTCTTCAGTATATGACAGTGCACTGGGAAGGGAAAGTGTAGTTTGGTTAGGGTAATTACCTGGGAAAGAGGACTTCTGAGTTCATTCTTGGCTGTGTCTTCAATTCAGGGTTTCAAGGGTTTTTTTATTGTTTTGTTTGGAGGAATTTTGTTGGTTGTGGGGTTTTTTTTGTGGGGGTGGGGGGGAAGTGGGGATGGAAGGTGTTGCAAGAGTTAGTTAAATTTTCAAAAGAAAGCGGAAAAGTGCTTTTGTAAAATTTTACAATTACTATTATTATGGTTATTATATCTTCTCCTTCCTCTACTACTACTATCAAGCAGATTTGTTAGAGTGAGATATAATCCTGTATTATAAATTTCTAAAAAATCTAAGCAAACAAGCAAATGAAAAAAACTGAATGGAAAATTACCTTCTTTACAGGAAGTACAAACCTTATCCATGTTCTGTTCAAACAGATCAGATAATTTAAAGCCAAAAAAAGAAATTAACTGAAGTTAAAATATCAGTGGTTAATCCATTAAAATATCACCATCATCTGATACTGTTTGTGCAGTAGAAAACATTTGGATAGTGAATGAGACCACTATAGTGTGCATCTAGCAATCATTCATAGGTGAATAAAACTGTTACCATGTAAAGAATAACTGAATTGGCATGAGCCAAATGACTTTATATGTGTGTGTGTGTGTATAAATACAAATATAAATATATATATATGATACTTGTATATATATAGATCTATTAAAATATACATATGTTTTTACTCATACAGATGAGTTTCTTTTACAAACAAAACATCATTCTTTTGTCTTAAGCAAGATTAAACCCTTGGATCTGTCAAAGCTATTCCTCTATAAAAATAAAGAAACAATGTTTTACATCATCATATAATGATGGTTAGCTACCAGAAAAAAACCCTCTGTTGAAGGCAAAACTACTTTCTGTAAGTAAAGCACTTCAATTCAAAGCTTTAGTTAAGATGATCTGTGATCTAACACTGATTTACAACATGCATCTTAATTATCTCCTTCCTAGAGTCATGGAATTGTAGACTGATTTGGGTGGGAAAGGACCTTAAAGATTATCTAGTTCGAACTCCCATCCCTGCCATGGGCAGGGATGCCTTCCATGACAGTGGATTGCTCAAAAGCCCCATCCAGCCTGGCCTTGAACATTTCCAGGGATGTGGGATCTGCAAGTTCTCTGGGCAACTTGTTCCAGTAAACTTGCTCACAGTAAAGAATTTCTTCCTGATATCTAAGCTAGATCTACCCTCTTTCAGTTTAAAGCCATTCCCCCATGTTCTATCACTACATGCCCTTGTACAAAGTCCTCTCAGCTTTCTTGTAGGCCTGCTTCAGGTACTGAAAGGATGTAACAAGAAGGTTCTGGAGCAGTCTCTTCTCCAGTCTGAGCAATCCTCAGCCTGTCTTCAGGGAAGAGGTGCTCCAGCCCTACGGTCAGCTTCATGGCCCTTCTCTGGACTTGCTCCAGCAGGCTCGTGTCCTTCTTATGTTGGGGAACCCAGAGGACTTCAAATGGGATCTCATAAGAGCAGAGAGGTAGAATCACCTCCCTCGACCTGATGGCTACCCTGCTTTTGATGCAGCCCAGAATACAAATTGTTTTCTGGGCTGCAAGTGCGCACTGCTGGGTCAATCAGCCAACACCCTCAAGTCCTTCCCCTCAGAGCTGCTTTCAAGATGTTCTCCTCCCAGTCCATATTTGTGCTTCAGATTGCCCCAACACATGTGCAGAACCTTGCACTTGGCCTTGTTGAACCTCATGAAGTTCGCACATAACCGCTCCTCAAGCCTGTCAAGGTCCCTTTGGATGACATCTCTTGCCTCCAGCATGTCGAGTGCACCACACAATTTGGTGTAATCAGCAAACCTGCTGGGGGTGCACTCAATTCCCGTGTTCATGTCGCAGACAAAGATGTTAAGTGGTGCTGGTCTCAATACATACAAACAATTGTTTGAATTGTCCTTTCTGGTGATCAGATGTATTTTTAATATACTTTCTTTAGTTTTGGCAGAAAATTAAGTCCTCTGCGGATCAGTGATGTGCTACACCCTGAATTAACTGTCAAAGATGCAATAATTTTCCCCTTCTGCTTAATTGTATTGTGAAAGCAATCAGTCATGCAGTAAAAGCAATTACATTTTTGGTTTTATTCTATTTTCTTACTATTTTTGTTAATATCAAAGTGCATATTGTGTTTGAAAAGATGCTTTCTCTCAAGCACACTGTCTCTGTGAGAGCAAGGAAGCAAAACAAATCCAACTGTAATGTAATAAGTCTTAGTTTTGAGGCAGGGTACAGGGTAGAAGAAAGAGATGCATATACACAAATACCTCTTCAAAATATTTTCTCAAAACATATTTAATAGATTTTGACAAAAATAAAAATTAAAAAGATGTGTCTGCCCTCTGCAGAAAATTGCATCTGTTCAACAAAAACAAAATACCTGAATGTCAAAAATACTCAGCTGAAGCATTTTATTCACATCTGCTGATAATAATGCCCCATGGGCATCCAGAAGTCTCATGCCACTACTCTCAGTAGGTTTGGTTCATTAGCAAAGATTTTTCCCCTTGATGCACTTTTGGTCAACATGTAACATGACTATTTTATAATGTACTGAGTTTTCAGCTCCTAGGGGAAAAATATATCTATTTGCTAAAAGTTGAAATTATTATTGAAAAAATTCAATGATTTTGTAACTCAAATAGTTTACATAGAAAACAAACTACTTTTCAGGAAGCTTGATATGTGATCTTGGCATTACGAAGATCCAGTGCTACAGAATACGATACCAGCCAAATAACTAACCAGTAGGCTGGGATTCCACCCTGAATTACTCCATTATATATGTCAGTATTGTGGAAAACTGTATGATTCTGGGGAAAAAAAAATTGCTTTCTCTTTCAATAATAATCACAAGGGTTGTTGTCCAATCATTTGTAAATCAGAAAAAGGCCTTAGTGCATTAAATTGAGTCCATTACAGTTGAACTCAATGCTCTTAAAGGTCTTTTCCTACCTAAGTGATTCTATGATTCTATGAATAGTGCATTCAAATATACTGAAATAAATTTGTCTTCCCCACTCTGCGCTGTCAGACTGCATGCCATTCTTCATAATTTGAAGAGTCAGAATTATTCCCAAATTAGAAGTGATATTCTGAAATCTCTAAGGATCCAGGAAAAGTGTTCATGAGAAAAAACACCACAGATTTCTTTGGATCCCATTCAGTGATTTCTGCCCTTTATTGCATTGAATCCAAGATTAGTTACACTGTGCTTTATAAGTCTAATTTTCTCCTAGTGTAACTGATGGAAAGTAGTGAGGATGCTTTAGTGGACAATTTGGCTATTGAATTTCTCATATATTTGTACGGTGAATGCACTTGCTAGGTGTTAAGTTTATTGAAAAACCCAGCATCCAACACAGAGAACAGTCTTGACACATTAATATCAAGTTAAAAGGATCCAACCAATCCCGACCATACTTCAATCACGTATCCTGAAATCATATGAACTTTCATATGAGCAAGACTTAATTTTTTAAAAATGCAACAATAAGAAAAAGAATAAGTAATTTTTGTGGGGCAAATTTTTCGTCTTTAAAGAGAGTTTATGAAAGAATTTTTTTTAAACATGTCAGAGTTCATCAAGTTGAAAGAAAATTGAATAACTCTTCTCCTTTTCAAATATCTTAAACAAGAAGCAGTTGCAAAAGCACACTTAGTACTATCCAGATAAGGAGATAAACTCGACATTAACCATGGAAATCTAATTAGTAGCAACCCATTCATACACCATAACTCTCAATGTGCATGCAGAACAATAGCATCTGTTGATGTCTTATTATACTGTTCATCAAATTATAAATGTAATATATTTTCTCACACTTTGTATATACTATTAAAAAATATCTTGTATATATTATTTTGTGTACTCTGGGCTTGGTTGGAAGAGGTATCAATATATTTACCAAACAGTTCATTTAATAGATTCTACAGAGTTTCAGAGTAAGATACTGAACTTTTTTTTTCATTATTCCTTATAATGTAAAATATTGCACGTCCTAACATCATTGAGGTTTTTTTTTTCCTTTTATGGAACACCTTGGAGTTCATATTAATATTAAGTGTCTTTAAGGCTCTTTTACTTGACTCTTGAATTTAATAGGCTGAAATTGAATTTAGTGGAGCAGAGAGGAGGGTGAGTGGGCAGGGAGAGCACAATCACAGTGGGTTTGGGGTGTGTAATGCAGTTGTTTGCAGTATGACTCACACTCTAGTACTCGAGTTTCTCCTTCCATCCTCAGTGCAGACTATTGCAACATTCTTTATTTTCAGGATACAGCACCTCCTCCCTCTCCGCCTTCACTGGCCTCGGTGTCTTTGACATTCTCACTTCTCTTTCTAGATGCTATTGCTATCCCCTCTTAACTGTGCTATACCACAGATGCTACCACTGTTGCTGATGGACTTGGCCTCGGCCAGTGGTGGATCCAGCTGGCATTGGCTCTGTTGGACGTGGGAGAAGCTTCTAGTAGCTTCCCACATAAGCCGCCCCTGCAGCCGTGGCCCACCCCCGTTATCAAAACCTTGCCAAGAAAACCCAGTACACGCAGTTTTGACAAAAGTAATTTTAACTTTCCCTAGAAAGTTAGGAAAAAGACCTGCTTGAAAGGCCACCTTCTCTCCTTCCCCATGCTTCTGTGCTGCAGTTTTGATCAGCAGCCCAAGCAAACCCATACCCTTACTGTGCTGAAGAAGTAGGTGCTGCTGCAGGTTCTGGAAGTCCAGCCTATTCCAGGGGCTTCGCATCCCAGGGGGCTGGCCTGGGCTTGAGTGGGGTCATCACCAGCAACTGACATATCTCTGAATCCCTGGGCAGGGCACACCCAAGACACATTTTCAAAGCAGAAAATCATGCCTGAAACCAATTAGGGAAGACTTAGTTTTGGTACTAACCATTTGATTGGAATGCTCTGTTATATGCTAAAAGTGAGGAAATAAATTACCGTAGCAATTAAGCACTCTAGATACTGTAATGGCAGAAGGAGACCTGAGCTCTTGTCTGAACCTAGAAATAAAACTGTTCTGTGTCCACCCAAAAATTATAGAAATCATTGGAAAATCTCAGGTACTTGAGGCAGTGCTAAGGAATGATAACTGAATCCTTCACTGAAATGGCTTTTATTTAGCCCCATCATTTGGAGATGATGAAAAAGGGGAAATGAAAGGTAAAAGACAAATGTACCTACACAGAATGGTGAGAGTATGCATGAAAGATGATCCTACACAACATACCAAATATAGCTCTAAAGCAAAGATTTAGGAGTTAATGAGAGTGTCAGTGGCAGTTAATGCAATGCTCTGCATGGGATATAAATGAGGGCGTACCTTCCCATGGTAAGGAAAGTGTAATTTCAAATTGTCTCTGATATCAACATGCAACAACTGTGAGCAAATATTGAACTCCTAATGGCAATTACTGCATTTTAATTGCTGAATAAATTATGTTGCACATAATAGACAGCAAATTGCAAATCCTTTGCAACTTTTCAAATGCTAAAAATAAAATAACTATAGACTAAGAATAAAGAATCCTCTTTTCTAAAAACCATGAAAAAAAATGAAAACCAGTACTTTCCTGAAGTTGATAATTTTATTTAAAATATAAAATAATTGGAAAAAAACACATATCACGATAGACACATTTTCCTCCTGCTTATCTCTAGCTCAGATAGTCACAACAGTAGGGCAATTGGGATGACATCATCTGACCTATGCAGAACACTAGAAGTATGAGTTACATTGCTGAATAATCAGAATTTTTCTACTAGTATGCCCATTCTGTAGTCTGAGCTAATACACTACACTGAAAATTTAATATCTTTGCAATCATTTTCATATAGAACAGAACAAAGCTGTGCTGAAAGATGCTTACATTGAAATAAATTATAGCAAACTAGCAAAATGCAAAGGTTGAGATACAGGGTGAATTGTGGGCATGAGGCAACTTTATCTAGAAAGGGTTCGAAACATTTTATTTCTGAAGTCTTGAGGGCTGAAAAGAAAATCATCGATAAAGCGAGCAATAGAGGAAGCTAGCTTTTTCACACAGTAAGCAAATCTTTGTAAGGGCAGATCCACCACATAATCTTTATTTACTGGAGTTTAAACTCTTGTACGCAAATGTAAATATTCAACACAAAAATGTGTGCACAATGCAGACATTCTTTATTCCTTCAGAGCAAGGCCTCTTCAGTATAGCTCATTGTCAATAAAAGATAGCTGTCTGTGTAGAGAAAAGAAAAAAATACATTGTCCACTGTACACTTTATTACTTCCTCCAAAATGAAGTTTATTCTAATTTGAAACAAGACTTTTTCAAGTCTTGGCATCAAGATATTTTCATGTAATAAATATGTATAAGCAAGTTCCTTATTACTAAGCAAGTTCCTTATTACAGATTCCACAAAGGGCTTTATTCAGGTCTCTAAGTGACAGGGTTTTTTTAAGAAAACCTATTTTGTGTGTATATTGAGCAGTTTTCACATTTCTTACATTTGATAAAATTTGTAAACAAAACAATCAGGATTTCATTAAATTACTGTGACATATAGAGACATCATAAATAAATATGACCACTGAGCATACTCAGTTCTGGAATACTCAATGTGTGACAATATTTTAAAATCAAAGACTGTCTAGTTCATTGTCTTCATTCTGCATGTTGTCAGTGTGTTCTAGCAAGAATGGTCTGGTATTGTGAAGCTTTAGTTAAGTTAGTGGTCATTTTGCACTATGCAGTATAAACAGCTTGAATGTATATGAAAAAAGGAGGGTGGGGAGTTGGGAGTGGTGTTCTTTAGAATATTATTAATCATCTAAAACGGTTGGTATGCCATATTTTGTCATTTGATAATTATTTTGAAACGCTCTTAGCAGACATATTGCTTCCCTAGGTAGTGCTTGTCTGAAGATTTCATTACAAACAGGAGCCTTCAGGGAAGAATGTTGCCTAATGAAATTAATCATTATACAGACCTACTCTTTAATAAGGTACTTTGTAAGAGATTATTTCTGGATGGAATATATTAGTGCAGATATGGTGTTTTGACAGTCACCACAGTATATGAGAAAGAGTAGGAGAGAAGAAGAAGGGAAGAAGGAAAGAGCAGAGGAAAGAGAGGGCTAAAAGAGAGAGAGAGAGAGAGAGAGAAGAAATAGCTCTTTACCATCCGTTTCTCTTGCCCCCTTGGCATGTACTGGGAATCATTTGACCTCAGCAAACCATCTGGTTGTTGGTCATATGATAGATGGAAAATGGCTAGTTGACTGCAAAGGGGGAATATGCAACCTACAGGGTACCGGATTTGGTACATTTTTGAGCACTCTTTATTGTGCTTCACAGGTGTCAACGCAATTCAGTAGAGAGGCTGGACCTGATACATAGAAATTGGATTTTACCTCCTGTTCCTATTTTATCCCTTAGTATTTTATTTTTTATTTTGTTTTCAAAATCAGAGAGACAATACTTTGTTCGTCTCTTTGGAGTAAAGGACTTGAACCTTTTTTTTTTATAATACTGCACTTTCTATTGAGCTTTCAATTAAATGCAACTATGCAACTATGAGGACCTTTGTTTTCAAAAAACAAAGCAAAACAAAAAATGAATTAATGAATCCAAGATGCATGATACTTATAACTGCTTACAACACCTTAATAACTACTTCTAGTCAAATTTCAGCTCATACGCTAGTGATAGATTTCCCTGAAATCTATTTTCCTTATTTGCAAGTATAGTTTGCTTCCTTCCCAATGTCTTCTTAACTGTGTTTGAACATGAGATAATACTTAAAGATTAAAAGAAGAAATGTCTTATAATTGTCCAGTGACCATCAGCAGGGTTACTAGATGGTTGATCCATCATGGATTGTCATTTGAGACTTTTACAATTGGAGAGTTTGATCCTTACCTTTCTTCTGATTAGTTTTAATAAAGACTTTGTATTGCCTCCAGAGTTAACTCTACAGCCAAAAAAGTCAGAATATTAGCTTGGGCATGAAATCAGAGTTGTCCCACAACTCAAGTTCAAACAACATTGCAAATTGTCCAAGGACGCTTGGGGATGATGCAGGAGCCCAAGCTTCAGCTTCATGTGTGTCCAGTGCCAGGTTATTTTTCTGTAGGTCAGACTGGTTGAGGAAGACAATGCTTCTGCCTTGGTGCTGTAGTGGTGGGAACTGTCTTTTAAGTCAGACAGTCTTAATAGAGAAGGTTTGTGGTGGACTACCCCTCCCTCTCTTTCCATCCATTCATATCACCTCTTAGACATGGATTATTCTTTTCTTTAGTTCAACGTGTGTTCTCAGAATTCACAATAAAATGACCTTCTGAGTTGAAAAAATGCTATACTCCAGCAAAGGGTATATTATGAATTTAACATAAAAATAGGAAATGTTAAAAAGAGATAAGGCCTATGAAAGGGCATGGTATTTTACCTCGTTTTATTGTTGAGAACACAGGTTTAATTCACATAAATTAGCTAGAGATCTCTAGGCTTGGTATTTTTCTCAGATAAAGAATATAATATAAAAAGGAAAAAGAAAAAAAAAGAGGAGAAAGCAATTATTTTTGTGAGCATAAACTATAAACTATCAAATTTACTAATTTGGACACTAGCTTCACTCTGAAGCTTAGCCAGCCTTTTATAATTTAACAACTAGCCTTGATAATCTGCTGCATTGTGCACAATCATTGTGCCATTTCTAATTAAAATTGACAAACCCCCTGAAACTTCCCCTAGACAAACGTGGCAAGTTTAGAATAGCTTGAACTGGTTTAACTCTTTGGGACTGTATTTTTAAACAGGCTCTTTTCAGAAGAAACATATATCCAACTATGTATGGAATACTCTAAAAAGCCTATACAAATGCCCAGAAAATCACCATAGATTTCTCATGATGATATGTAAACAATGCTTACTAAACCTTTACCATATGAGAAAACATAGTGAAAACACTGTTTTCTCTCTAGACATATTAAAGATAACTTTGTACTTATTTAGAAGGAGAGTCTCTGAGAAAAACATTGTCTCATATGCAATATGATCAGGTCGCTGCTTGTCTGTTAAGCTTCAAACTCCTACTGCAAAATACAGTTTGTGCTAGGGCTCTTACAAATGACCTACTTAATCTTGATAGAGGCACCATTGGACCACCTAATACAAAGGCATCATTTGATACCTTCTCTGCGGCAACAAGATGGTGTCCTTGCAGTTCAATAAGAGTGACTGGAGGATGACATAAAACAATTTGTGGATTGGGAAGCCAGAATCCTTCAGCCTTTTCATGTACAGTGCAGAATTAATACAGTGCTCTCTTTCATACCTAACTGTGAATAAAGCTAGTTGTGTAATTCAACATAGTTATAAAAACACATTTTTCTCTACTTCTGTGAAAATAGTGCACCCCTTAATGACTAATTTTTTTTAGGAAGCAAATGAACTAGTGGGGAAAATGTTGCTAACATATGCATGTAATGCGTACAATCATGTAAGACTGTTTGCATTTTGCATATTTCAGGAGATTAATTTTGCCTGCAGCAGTTCTGGAACATCCAAAGTAAATTCCTGAGACTGTTCATGGGGGAAAAAGAAAGAGAGGGGGGAAAGAAATTACACCAACGTGCAGATCTGCTGCTACTCATGTGTTAGGGGACTTCCGAAAATTGATGTTTTCAACATCTTTACAGAGTACTGAAGTAGCTTTTGTAGAGACATTTCATTCTGGAAGAAAAGTACATCTTTATTGATAGTGGCTCTCTTTTGCTGTATGAATACAGAACACATGATGCTGAAGGCCAAAAGACCTAGATAGCGTTTAAGAGACATATAATGCACATACACAGTAAGCATCTGGTTTATAAAAAGAAGAGAACTGTGTTCTTTGAATGTATGTCTTGCATATACATGGGTCTGCATTCCTACCTTTAAAGACAGTGTAAAAAGCCAAACAGAGTATTGCCCAAAATGCTTTTTAAAATTATTATTATTTTTCTCTATTTTGCACTTGTGCCTTTGCATTTGACGAGGTCCAGGGGGAGAGTTCTATTTCCTGGAGAACTTAATGACAGAGACATTGGTTCAGGAAGCAGAAGACACAGTTCTACATAAAGGTCCTGTCATTTAGAGAGAAGAAAATAAAAAAATTACAAGGAGGGGCGGGGGGGGGAAATCTTTCCTCTGTCTTTATTTCCCATCTTTGTGTGTGTGTGTGTGTTTTGTTTTCTGTTACAAATGAGTGAAGGCAGGAATTTTGAAGAAAAAAAAACCCTCCTATTTATTACTTTAATTTGAAACAAATTTTTTTGTAAGTTGTGAAAAGAGGTAAGATATAAAAGTCCATAAAAAGTTATAGACTCTCAGATTTCCTAGTGCAATAAAATGAGTCTCTTTTTTATACCTGTTATTCCTTTAGATTGAGTAACGTATTTGACCTAGCCTATGCTTTCTTGTTTCTGTCTTTGTTGATGAGACACAGGAACAGCATTTATTTCCTGGCTTCCCTCTCCTCTCCTTCTCTTTTGCTTCTATAGTATTGGAATTCAAGTATAGCATATTTTGGCTTCATGTATCTTCTTGCATGATGAAGCATCTGCCTGTGGTGCTGAAGCTACTGGCAGTGCCTGTGTTTGCCCCAGAGCACATTACAGATGGTAGTGTCATTGCAGATAATGATAGCCTAATATACTCAGGGTAGCAACAGGGGACAGATGCTGCTTTTGTTCAGTTTTCAGTGGCAGATCACCCTGCAGACTGGGGTGGAGGGGAGAAAACGCCTCTAAAAAACAAGCAGAGCTGGCAATTTAGGTAAAGGCCACTGGGTGGGGCAAAAGTGCACATCATTAAAAACAACAACAAAAACACCCAAAAACCAAAAACCAAAAACAAAAACAACAAAAAAAAAAAAAACCAAAAAACCAACAACAACAACAAAAAACAAAAACAAACAAAAAAAACCCAAACAAACAAACAAACAAACAAACAAAAAAAAAAAAAACCCCCGTGGGTGACTTGTTGGAAATAACAGGGCAATCCAAAGCATGATTTTTTTCGGGTGGCCAGGAGATTCTCAAATATGTGAAATAAAATTTCTACATATGAGACAGTACACATTCTTCATTACTTTTATTACTTCCACAATAATTTTCATCAGATTACAAATCAGACCATTTCAAGGCATTTTGTCTCTCAGGATATGGATGCGAATAAATCGCACCCTATAATCTGCCATCATCCCCAGTGCTTTTTCCAGGGGGGATTTACACTCACACATAAAATAAACATTTAAACCCCCACTGTAAATGGCAAAGGCCCTTTCTTCCTGAGACTGCAAGCATCTAAAATACATACTGTTTATCTTTTGCCTTTGTGCAGCAGTCAGATGAGGAAAGCCTTATCAGATCATAATGTTAAGCAGGAATTTAACTTTATCACTATTTTCATTAAGTGCAATATTTTAACAAATTGCATTTGTCCTATTTCTCAGTTTAATAGCCTGAGATCCTAAAACAAAATTTACTTTTTTTTAAATTATTAGCATGATTTTAGCACAAACCGGCACTGTTTCCTATTGTAGTTAGCAACACTAATGAGGGAATGGACCTCAGATTATCAGTCATCCATGTTCCACCAATGTGCCAGAAACATAGGAGAGAAGCCAGTAGCTGAGTGAAAAAAAAAAAATCACACTGTGTATGAACTTAACTTGTCCTTTTACCCATACTCAGATCTGTCATCTGTTTTCTGCCATAATGTAATTGCTCTGCTTGAGGTCCTTGAAGGTTTCTTCCCATAGCATTGTTTTTCTTTTCATATTTTTTTTATGTGGGATGGAAAACTGTTGGCTTCATTTCAGCAAGCCCCTAAAAAGGAAGACATAAGGAAGAAGGAAGGAAGTATTACAGACTTCTCTAAGACTTTTTTTCCCAGACTTGTTTCTAAAGAGTGATCAGAAAACAAACAAAACACCCAAAAGAATCCCCATTGTCTTCGTAACAGTACTGCAATTTTCTAAATTAGCAAAAGGTACCGTTCTGCATGTAGTTGTTGAAACACCAAATCCAAGCTAGAAGTATTGCCTTTCCTCTTTAGAGAAGGCCACAAAAATACTATTTTTTTTTTCCTTTTCATCTTCCTACATTTTCATGGCTCTATCCATCTATAACTCCAGAAGACCTCTCACATTTATGAACTCAGTGACTGTTATCACTTGTGTCATAGGGTCAGTGGACAGGACAGCTTATAATACAGTACCATTTTCTGCAGGGAAAAAAAGAACACCATATCTTATTTCCAGCAAAAAAGACTGAAGCAAGGTGGTAAAAGCCATTATACTTCCTCAGTCATTTAACTCAATGGCTGGCACCCTTTTTCACTGACCTTACATCTTTCTATAAACATCCTATTAGAGCTACTTCCTATGACTAAAACAGCTATCTGCCAAGGCTTGCAAGTCCTTCTGCCCCTGGAGAGGACCATTTTACCTCACTCTTTTTAGAGAAACTGACCGGCTGGACATATTTCTACTTGTGGTGCTTGGCTTACAAAACAAACTGCTGATTTAAGCCCATTTCCTGTTCATCAGGCATACCAATCAGCAAAAACCATTAGAACAGATGTTACTATCTTTAAGTGGCTTTAAAAGAGAAGACACTGGAGAGCTGAACTACCTTGCAGAACTTTCCAGATGTGAAATGGTCTAATGCGCATCACTTTCTTTATGTTCCTAGCCTGTGGATAAATTAACTTTATTCTCCATTGTTGCGAGCTTTGCATTTTTCAAAATATTAAAAATCAACTTGAGGAAAAGCAAGCATAGTCACAGATAACAGTACTTGAGCTGCTTAGAGTGTTTTAGAGGATACCAGCATGGCAAACAAAAAAAAATCTCTGCTAATGTCTCAGAATACCTTTTAATTGTCCTTGTGGTGGTGCTAAACACAAAAATAATAAAAGCTAATCTCAACAGTTTATGTAGTTTTTCAGAAAAGGGGATTACTAAAATATGGAGACACTACCCCTGGCTTGTCAAGCAAGTATGTAATAAAGCTGGATATTTGATATCGAACTCATAACTTCTGTCCTGTAACAACATGATCATCTTTCCACTCTGCCTTGCACTGCAAAGCTAAGATAGTAATGCATTTTAATAATGTCATTACTGATAGTACTTATTACTTAAAAGATTATCCTGTGTTGTAGTACAACTGCCAGTCAAACTGTATCTGCTTATACCAGAGCTGAATCTGTTTCATAAGGCATTATAAAATTTGAAGCATGTAGGTAACAATGACCATATACAAATGAGGAGATTGAAACATAAGGTTTGGTATTCTTCCAGGTAACACTCCCTATCCACCTCTGCAGTACAAAGCAGAGTCTTTCAAATTCATTTTTTTGGGGTCTACTATTGGCTTAAGAACATACTAACTAGGTCTTCTAAGGCATCTTCTTCCAAGCACTGAGAGGTTGTGAGTTGCTACTTTTCCAAAAATCAGCCATCAACCCTATCTGAAGTAGTTGTAGCTTTCCAGCCTACACAGTGAGTGCACTACAGATTTGCATTTAGATATACCTCCTGACTTTCTATCCTTGTCTTTGACCACTGAGAAACTCTTCTTTTTCATAATTATGTTGTAAATTAAATATGGCAACACATTCCATGTGGGTTCCATAGTCAATAAACAATAGCAACTTGAAATATTCATTTAAGGCCTAAAATAAATTTAATAAAAATTGCATAAGACTTAATTAACATAAAGCAGCTGAATGCAAAATGAATTAAATAAATAAAATAAAGTTCATGTTTTAATCAGCAAAGCCTTGTTGCTTAACAGCTCCTCCAGGCTTAATGTTCAGCTTAGTTTCTGGATCACACTCTTTCAAATTGCTCCACAGAGACATAAATCTGACTGCAGCTACTGTATACTCTTGTGAGAGTGAGTACATGTGTATACTTCTGAGTGGGATTGTAAAATATAGCATGCTGGTTCATTGCATGTGAATTAATCCTTTCTGTAGTAGGAAAAATACATTGGAATATATTTCTCTTACAGAATGCTGTTGAGTATTTTCAACTTTCTTTTGTTTCAGGTGATATCGAAGAAATTCAACAATAATATTGGATTCAATTAGACTGTATGAAAGCAAGGTAATGTTACTAACTTTACTGGAATTTTCTTGAATAGACATCAAAATGTTTGAAATCTCATGCTAGCCCAACGTTCCGTCCTTTGGCATGGTTTCACTGCAATATTTTTCTTTCTTGAGGCAAAACAAAAAAACAAACAAGAAACCATTTCACAATCTGTTAATCCATTGACCTAGGACACAAAATAATGTCCAAATTTACACTTAAACCCACGCAACTAGATAAATTATCTGGATTATGCCACATGTGTTAGCATGCTCTGACTTCCTCTATGCCTCACCATGCAATCCTCTGAACACCACATACTTGGTGAGTGAAAATGCAGCCTAAGATGTCTTTTCTCCTTCTGGTATCTTACTGAGGTTCAGGAAGACTTGACCACAACATGCTCTAAACAACAAAGCCGCCACTGTTTGACAAGGTACAGCAACTAAGCGATCAATACACTAGCTAGTCACTTCCTGGATCTAAAATGAGAGGGCTGAACTCCCAGCAGATGTCCACTGGCCCTCCTGGGACCCTGCCCTGTCTGCTGTGTCTCTGGGAAGATGAAGAGACAAATGCTGTGCAACATTAGCTGTAACACTGGGACCAGGATGTATCAGATAAGTATTTTTTGTAAGCTCCAAGATGTGTCTAAATTCTCCTGACAAACACCTGCAAATTTTGTTTCTAACTACATGGAAATCTACTTGCACAGTCACCTAGTTTACATTAATAATCTGCTCCATTGTCCACTGTATTTTTCTGTCAAGGACTTCTATTATCATATAAGTTATGGAGATTTTTTTTTCCCTAACTTTCCCTGTCTCTAAGTTCATAATGATGCTATTCTGTATTGCAAAGATTGTAAAATAAAAGTGTCAGGAAGCACTTTTTGAGCCTCAGATAGAAAGTTTCACACAAGCAAAAAGTGTCTTTTAATTTTCCAAAGTCTATAAAAGAAAGCCTGTGAAAAGCAATTCTGTGCATCAAAATAGTTCACATGGTCCTACATAAGTCAATCAGGTAATTTCTGTTGAGGAAGTTACATGCTTCAACTACAACTAATTGAATTCTATAAATTTTTATGTGGGAGCAATTACTGACTGAAATAATGATAATATTCATAATTAATATTAAGCATGACTTGTTGGGTTTTTTAAGAGATACTGATTTCAAGTATCTTGTTAAATTACTAAAGATCACTCTTAAAGAGGGTCCCCTCTGACAAGCTTCTAGCCACCAGTACTTTGTCTCAAAAACTACACTTGTGGAAAAAAGACCAATCATCCTTTTACTATTGATATGACTTAGAGAGTCACTGCGTGAAGTTTTCTACAGTTAATCATGTATTCAGTGGAAAATACTTTTAAGGGAGAAATGTAACAACACCTTTGACAGCCCAGAGAAGACAAACCCTCAGGTACACTCTTGATTTTAAACAAATCCGCTAATATAAAAACTTTTGATGAATGATATTTATAGTTTTAAATGCTTTCTCTGGAACAAACAACTCTACACCACTGCTAAACGCACCCAGTAAAACTTATTTGATTTTGTTGTAGCTCAGGCTTCTTTAGTAAATTTCCTACAACTTTTCTTTGGTAAAACTGAAAAAAAAAAAAAAAAAAAAAAAAAAGAAAAAAAGAGAGAGACCTAAAGGATATCCAAACTGATCTAAAGGCATTACAATTCAGAAGAACATCATGAACTTCAAAAATAACTTCGGAAACACAGATGGGCTTTCTCTGCCTTGCACCCAGTGATGTAATGTCTCTTGGCCTGGGGGAACCTTTCCATGGTATAGTGGAAACTAAGGTAAGCAACATTCCACCAAAGATAATGTTTCTTAGGAAGAGTTTGTTATCACTTTAATTTTTTTTTTTTTTTTTTTTTGTGGGGGGGGGTTGTTT
>JAWWTY010000077.1:96480109-96528216 GCA_035222235.1 Margarornis squamiger | reverse complement strand
TTGTTTTTTTGGTTTGGGCTTTTTGCTTTTTTTGGTTGTTTGGGTTTTTTGTGTTGTTTTTTTTTTTTTTTCCTTTGATATTTCCCATAAGCAAGGGTGGTCCTGGTGAAGGCATCCATGAAATTGTGGGAAGGACATTAAAGTGCACTAGGTATACTTTAACAGAGCAAGAATATCAGTCCTATACCTTGTGCAGTCTCTCCACTGAATACAGCTACAGCGCAAGCCACTGCAAAAAAAGTGCTGCTGCAAATTTGTCAGCAGAATGCCCCCAAATCAACATGTAATAGAGGTCAAAACAAAAGTGGAGGGCAAATCAGTTATTGAGCAATTTCTAAAGAAAACCAAGGCCAGGTTAAATGCAGTTTATGCAATTCTTTTTAAAGAGGAGATTCAATAAATTTATGGAGCTGCAATCCTGATTCTCAGGCTCAAGCAAATGAGACCTGAGTGAAGAATACATTTTATTCATATCAATCTTTGCTGTTGTACCACAGACAACTGACCCCATGGATGACTTGAAACACAGTTCAATCAGTCATTGGATTCTTCAGTTGCTGTGATTTCTTACCCAGAATCTCTGCCCAGAAGAACATTTTATGTTTTGAGAGATTATTCATCAGTTATAAGGACAACTACCTAGAGTGAAGTAGAGGGTCTCTCTAGACAAGAAAGAGAGGTTAATGTACCAAAATATAAAAAGAAATGTAAAACATTCAATGTCAAATTTAGATGTTCTACAACTAAAAATAATATGATTTCAGAGGATTTGCTTTATTTGCAGAGTTGATTCAATATACAAATTACATACCACTCATTTATTTGAGAAGCTGTATTTGCAGACTAGTGAATGCATTTAGATATATATAATGTACTGCAATTTAACTCTTTAACACTCGTCTTCACAGGGCTTATGTTGATTCAGCATCCACAGTAATTCCAAAGTCTGAGTTTATTGATTTAACGTGTAATGTCCCAGCAGATTGGTTTAATGCATTTTTTCCTCCAAACTAAGTGAATTGACTTGAAAAGTGAATTTACATTTTGATTTCTGATTACATCTCAGAACTACTGGTGATGAAGCAAGCAACCAACTGAATGTGTCATATTCTTGTACTCCTTATATTCAGTGCATATTTACATTCCATGTTGTGATAGCAATGCTCACAGTATATCCCCCAGATACATAGAAACTAGTTTAAGAACTAAAGATAGAATGACCAGGGCATTTTTATTTTAATAAATGAAGTACCATCTACATCTTCATAAACCTGTAAGTCTTACAGTATTGACATTCTTACTATCAACAAGATCATCTGAGTGTGGACACCGTTGCTCAGGACAGAGTTATATTCAGGTTTAACAAATCATCCCAGTGTTCCTCATAGTTAAAATTAGTTTTAGGAATCACAATTGTTGCACACAATTTCAGGTGTAATGTTGTAATGCTCATTCCAGCCAGCCATGAGACTGAGAAGTCTAGTTGTCTTCCCAGCTTACACTGGTTATTATTTTATAGGCAGGAAATTAAAAATTCAGAGTGGATATTAAGGGATTTTATTTATACATAATAAATAGAGAAGAATTCCTTTATATTCTCTTAAAAAAAAAAAAAAAAATCAGTGTTTTTCTTCTTGTAAACATGGATTTCTTTAGGCCATTTGTATATTGCATTAAAATATTCTTTTATCTCTCAAATGTATTGCTATGCATTCTCATTCAAGGTTTCTCCATTCCACATTACAGCAAAATAGATGACTTCTTTAATTGCCTTTTATAGATTTCAGTGTCTGATAGATGACTACGATTTTTGAAAGTATAGAGGGCATTTGGTATCCAGTTCAATTCCTTCATGACTCTAAGAAAGCAGTAACCTCAACAGACATCAGTTTTGTAGGCTCTTTCTTCTTTTCATTTGGGAAGAAATGCTCTTTTAAAATATCTTTTCTTTTGAAGGGGCTTGTAGTAAGCAGTAGTGGAATGCCCTTTGCCACAATCTCTAATTACAGATCATGCTTAGAACAAAGTGACTCTGTGTATTCATGATATTTCTGAAGAATAAATTTAGTTTTTCTGCTCTTTGGGTCCATTTCTGTGTTAAGATTTCTTATTTACTGAACATAAAACAGTTACAAAAAATGCTGTTTATATTCTTTAAGGGGGATATTTGTAACAATGGAAAGCAACAACTGAAGTTAAAAATTCTAAAAACATTTTGTGTCTTCATCCACTTCATACAAATAAATCTTCTTAATCTCTATCTATATAAAGATTTCAGGATGTTCATAAATATTTTCTGGATAACCAAAGCTAAATTCAGAATTTGGTTTCAGGAAAAGAAACCCAAAGTTCTGTTAAAGTGTATTTAATTGGATACGCAAGTTTTCATGGCTTATGCTTTACGTTTTAAGAGTTTAAACTGATTGTAGCATGACTAAACTACGATTTATTCCTGTTGCTATTTTATAGGTTTCTACTGCTACATTATGATCACTTGGTTTCTTTTCTACTTTTGTACCAAATACTTGGACTGTTAAGGACCAAATATATTTGGATGGGAATCTATAGTAGTAGAGTTTTTATGCAGTTACACTGTGAATGTTCTCACTGTGTCTGACAATAAGGTCAGTTAAACTGTAGATCCACCAGCTATTCTACAAAGTCAAACATTTTATCACATTTATTTTGTTACATGAGAACAATTGATATGTTAATTAATTAACATCATATTTCATATACCTTGTACTGTAGGATTTTGGAAGAGAAGTGCCCTTTAAAGTGTAATTTATCAGTAAATTTGTAACAACATTCAAATGCCTTTGTGTGTCCTAGGTAAGGGCATAAAATGAGTTGGATGCTTCTAAGCCAGGTAGGCAGTTATATCATCTTTGTAACTGTCTCTTAATAGGAAAGCATCAAAATTATACTTGAGGTCTAGTCAAGCTAAGAATCAGGTTTTACTCTGAACTGAAAGTAGCAAAAGTAGTCCATAATTGCATTTCAAGTATTTTAAGAAGTGTGGGCTCTCAGGATGGCTTAGTCTCAATTTATCCAACACAGCTTGTTGTGTTGGGTTTTTTTCTCACTCATTTTTTTTTTTTCTTAAACATGAATAACACCAAAAGAAGTACCATAAGGTATGTCATAAGGTATCTCATGAGAGGGAAGTCAAAATATACTGAATGTAAATTAGAATATTAATGAAAACTTCTGGTCTCGGAGGGAGTTTGTTCTTGATGTTTTTGTGATTCTCAACCCAGTGACACATCTTCAAGCCTAAATCGCCTGGAGGAGTTGAGGAATATTACTTTATGAAACACTTTATCTTGGAAAAACTTGTTCACTATACAACTGTTAAAATTCTTCTTGACTTCAGTGAGAGTTTTGTCTGAATAAGTACTGAAGGAACTATTCACATAAATATACATATATCTGCGCACATGCACACACAGATGCATAAACATACATATATAAATATGGAATAGGCAAATCTTAAAATAGAACAAATGAAAAAGAAGAAGGATAAAGAAAAAATAGAAATAACATGAGCATCAGATTTTAGAACTTGTGAGAGTACCATTTTGGCTGCCAGGCAAGAACAATATTTAAATTCAACAACAGTGGAATCCTTTTATTTCATTATATTTGTGATATAATTCCACCAAAAAGGAAGCTGAATACATTAAATAAGGTTTTATAAGGACTTATTAGCACTGATTTGTCTTGTCTGTTCAAGGAAAATAGTTAAGGGTAATTCACAAATGAAAAATATTGTTAGTGTATACCCTATTGCGTAAGTATTAATTAGTTCAAGCTTATAAAGTGCTTTGAGGAAGCATGATGTTACACAAAAGGAGACACTTTTACCATAATATCGTGCGACTCCTTTAGCTATTTCCCACTTTCACAATACATAATTTTAAACTGTTCATTAATTGATACAGCCTTCCTTTTTGGGCAAAACTTGTGTGAAAGAGGAGATCATTGAATTGTTCTAGAAAGGTAAAAACGTGACACTGTGTTCACACTTAGAAATGTTCCTGAAAAGCTGTGACTAGTTTTGTGACTGTCTTATGCTATTACACAGGAATTGTGATATTGATTCAGATCTAAAGCCTATCCTGAGCAGAGGCACCGTCTGAGGAAATGGCCAGTGTCACATGCTTTGCAGTCCTGGAGCCCTCTACCCAGGCACTCCATATCCACGTAGTGGCTGCAAGCAGAGATTTAACTCTGAATCATGAAGTAGTTCGATATGTCTGCATACACAAAAATCTAATACTGTATATATTGTGTGCAAAATAAGTTCTCCAGGTAGATGTGGATGAAGAAAAGTTTTTGGCAGTTGTACACAGAAGCAATTTAGTGAAAAAGTGGGTTGCCCTAACCCTCACAATCATGTAAGGGGTGCTCAAAGAACAGTGGTGTGTGCAAGCAAACTCCAACTGTTAGCTGCTTTTTATTCCCTAAAATCATTGTTACCTCCACTATCCATTGTCTCATTTTCAGTCAACTATTTTACATCCATGTTCTGGTATTGCTTCTCTGATGTTTTTTCTCTACTCAGGGATTATAGTGCAGTGCACCTTTCTGTATATGCTAATCCTCTCACTCATAAATCACTTCTTTATTCTGGGCTTAAAACTAAATGAAAATCAAAACCCTCCATAATCTTTTGGTTTCTCTTTAATTTCGATAATTTTTGGTAGATCTTAAAGATACTGCCCAAAGACTAAAATGATACTGCACAAGTAGAAATGAGTGAAGTCCCTTCTCTGTGAAAATATGTCTGAAGTTGATACTAAATCCTTGATTATATTCCTAATTTGTTGGTGTTTCAGTCTGTATTCAGTGTATCTTTTATTGGGTTCTATTCAGCTTTAAAAAGAAGGAGGACAGCAGATTCCTGTGCAGTAAAAGGCCTTTTACTTTGTAGAGAAGTTCATTACCTTAGGCTCCTAGCTTCATTATGAGACCACCTGCAGTTTGTGGCCTCAAGGACCAAACAGAGTGAGGCCTGTGAACTAAACTGAGATAATGAGTTCTCACTGGGGTATCTTCTGCAGCCGGCATGGTGTTATGAGGGTCACCCATCCCTTCAGCATGGCTATATGCTAATGGCTGCCAGAGGTTCTGGTTAGCAAATAATAATTTCTGAAGAAAGCCCCACAAAAGGACTAGAATGGGATGAAATGAGCATAATTTTCCCTCAAGGGTTCCCATGGATCCATAGTGGGTTAAATCTCTGAATAGCTGTCCAGTCTTCTTGACAGTTCTTGACTTCCCTGAAATTGTCACTGTGAGAAATGTAGGCACCCCATGTAAACAAAAAATTAGCCAGGTGATCATCCTGCATGCCAACTACCACCAATGAAAAATCAGGCCTCTGCAGAAAAAGATGCCACTTTAGATCCGAACACTCTTCTTCAGTTTTCATCAGCTTGCTTCAGATAGAAAGACTATGCTAACCTTGAAATTTCCGTATTGCTTCTTTCTTCCAGGTAAATAGTCATGAACAAAACTATAACTCATGGTATCCTTTGGAGCAGAAGATCACTATATACCAGTTATTGTGACAAAGGAAAGAAGGAAGTTTTGAAGTAGAGTTTTGATACATTTTTCCTTTAATTTGTAAGGATACTGGAGAGCAATGAGTGCAGTTTTGTGCAAATAAGGCTCGCTCTGGCACTGCTGTGTAAAGACAATCACTCACTTCTGGGTTGTGAGCTGGAATACATTCCTACTCTGTGTTCCATCTCCTAATTAGTTTTTAATCCATAACATGACTGTGCATCATCCTCTCTCATTGCTTAATATCCTCAAAAGAAGAAATCTTTCAAAAGGCTCTTGAAATTCTAAATCAGTAATATTGCCTGCTTCTATTATGTATTTTGTTAACTACCCCAAATAGTACTAACTCTTTAACAATGTAAAAAATCTCTGTAATAAGCTTTGTAGCTTTTTTTTCCTTTTCATGTTGTACTTATCAGAGATTCTCGTAGACCTTCGGTCAGTGATACCAGTTAGGAGGCATACACATACAGGAACTCAGATCTGTAGAGTTCTTGCCTGTTCCATTCAGTATTGAAAGTGCTTGGACTACAGCAATGTGATATGGATAGTACCTTTACTAAAAAATAGCATATCAATAACCATCCATGAATTCTCTCTAATGGGTATGGATTTAAAATTTCTTTCCTTTAGTATCCTTTCTGCTTAAATTTTGAGGGCTTGAGTATTTGAGTTTTGGGCTACATTCTGCTGAGGCATAAATATACATATATATCATATATACGACTTTTTTTATATCACAAAAAAAAAATTGTGCACACCTGAATATTAAGCCCTGTACCCTCAACATGAATATATGAGAACTGATACTATTTTTTTAAATAGGATTTGCAATCCAGAAAGGGCAGGGACAAGCTGTTGCACACTCACTATTATTTTCTCTTATGCACAAGGTGAAACTGTCTAGAAGACCAAATCAGAACTTGCTTCTCTCAAACATGAATTCAGTCCACTTCTGTACCCTGGTACCTAGCTTATTAAAGCCCATATCATTTCAGACTGACAAATGGCAAATGCCCAGACCCTTTCTACTGTTCTCCTCAGTGTTTGACACTGTCAGTCATACATTCCTGCTTACATGCTGTACAATTCTGGCAAGTGTAGGCAGAAGCACGCTGAAGTGACTTTGATTTTTCTTGTCAGGTTAACCCCAGAAGGCTCCATTTCCATCTCCAGAACCTGCCATTGAAGAACTTGGTAAGGCTCAGTTCCTTCCCCTTTCTCATTCAATCAATATCTGTACCTTGGGAAACTATGACTTGGCAGATGCTTGGAAAATGACCAACAAGAAGAACATATACCTAACTAGCAGAATTAGATAAAATTCAGATAATATAAGAGTAGATGTGCCCAAATACCTTTAACACCAAGCTTCCCAAAGAAGTATTTATAAAGCTTCTGAAGGAAACTGAAAGTTTTAATTTGCTTTCTTCTACTGTATCACCACTGCTTTTTGTTCTGCATAGTTACCTATGGGGTTGTGTTGTGAAGCTGATCAGGAAAGCAAGCCATGTTAAATAAAATTAATTGAAAACATCTCTTTTTTTATTTCTTGATTTAGATTAAATAATTGAACTGATCTATTTTGCGATGTAGACTCACACACATGATGTCACCTTAGCTCACAGGAGAGTTGCAGCCCTGGGAACAGGAAGGAAGGAGAAGAAGAATGTCTCAGCTGGCTTTGCTGCCAGTGACACCAAAACACACAATTCCAGCCCCTGCCTAAGTAAATTTTCTGTTGAAGATGCAAGCTCTTCCTGATCCTCTTTTAAATATTTTCTTTCAATGTGCAGCTTTTTTCCCTATGTTACAACAGTAGCAAGTAATAGGATGAAATACTAATAAAGGAAGATTGAGATGTACCTCAGTTTTGTGTCTATAATTCTAGGAGTTAAAAAATCTTTTAAAACTTATTTTTGTTTTTGTGAAGCCATGTATAACAGGCTCTAGGATACCATTTGGACACTTTCTTTTTTGCATCTCAATTTTTCTGAGCTAACAGGCAGATTTTTTGCATATATTTTCCCTTAAATTCTGTTTCTATACCTGCTAATTGAGTAAGTAGTACAATCTTTCTCCTTTCTTGTTAAGCTTACTAAACTAGCTCTTGTATAACTGTACTTCAAAGTCTGTGTGTTATACTCAGCTGTTCCATCTAAATGAAGAGCCAGAGTAAATCCTGTAATTTCTAATTTCCCCTGATTTTAAATACAGAGTTTTAAAAATTAACATTAACATCCATTTTTTGACCAGTCTGGCAAGATTACCTATGTATCTGTAGAGATTTTGCTTTCCTTTCAGAGGCATCAAAGCAGGATGCCTTTTGAAGTGGTAAGTGCTTGGTATCGTGGCTTAATGCAGTACTATATTGTTTTGTTTGGCCTCAGACTTGGAGAGCTGTTGGTCTGATCCTACACAGCAGAAAATACTGCAATCTGATATCTGGGACTGAAGCAAGTAATGCACGAGCTTGGCTGCACCAGCAAAAGGGGGAGGGTTATGCCTTTATCTTTCCCTGCTAATGTCTGCTCAGTGCTCTTATCTCATTTTGTAGATTAGAAAGAATTTAAAAAGAGGTAAATACCAAAACTTTTTTTTTCCTTTTTTCTTTTAGTTTTTTGTTGGTTGTTTTTTTTTCCCCCTAGGGTAATAGCTGTATAGCATCTTCTAGTCACTGAAACAGGTTGAAAATACGGTAGGAAATGGTGCTGTTGATTATAATTCTCTGCAAACTGATGACAGAAATAGTTCAGAGAACTTGCATTCAGTGTTTCAAACAATACTGTGAGGGGGATGATGACACAACTGATCTTGAATTCCACTTACATCATGAATATTCCACCAAGGGTTAAACAGCAAGAGGTTCCTGAGCCTGAACTGTGAGTGCTACTATTTTAAACATCCCCCAATTAAATAATTAGGTGTAACTTCATAAATGTTTGAATGCCGTTTTCTCCCCTCTTCTTTCAGTCCAACTCTCTTGTAGTTTATGTCACTATGGCCTACTTTTCAGCAAGAGCATGTCTTAATATTGAGTGTATCAAATCTAATCCTACGGTTTATTGTGGGTAGCCCCAGTTGGTCCTGTTCTAAGGCTTTCCCTCCCTTTCTGGTGAAAAGAACTTGTACCGTGGCCCTGCTGGTGGCCTGAATCACCTCAATTTGTTCTAGCAATCAGAGGCAGCTGCTCCATGTGAAAGGAGTGTGGACCACTGAACAGAGCATTAGGACTGACCTCAGGCTGAATGCAAAAAGCCCAGCCTTTTCTGCGAGGCCAGTCAAGCATGTGCAAACAGATTTGCTGAAGTACAAAATGGTCCAGTGATTTAAAGCAAGTTTTCTTCTCCCTTTCTCTCTTTTTCCCTTTCAGAAATGAAACAGGATAGAGGATAGCCTGGGTACAATCTTAGCAACATCTGTTGCCTTTCACTAGGGTCTTGGCCAAGGCCAATAGCTATTCAAAGAGCTACTGACACTTTACTGAAAGAGAAAAAAGCCTTAAATAGAGAAGTGTTTGGACATGTTTCCCAACACACACAGTTGGGTCTTTTTGTGGGTCAGAATGCTTTTGGAGAAACACTTCTCCACCCCCTCCCCCACCCCTCCCCTTTTCTGGTGAAAGTGTCAGAAAACAAATCTTCAGCAAGTTACAGAGCTCAGTGAGCTTACAACACTGAAGAACAGTTAAATTTTCCCTTCTTTCCTTTTATTCTCTGAAGTAGAGGGTGTTTGACAACCAAAACCTTAACCACAGTTAGTAAGAAGTGTGAAGGAATTTATGCCTAAGATTGTTTCACATCTGTTATTTTCTAATATCCACGTTAATGTATCTTTTAAAGTAACTAGTAATAGCAGTGGAGCAACTGCAGCATTTTAGCACTATTGAGACGACTGATATTGTATGAAGATATATTTTATAAAGTTATTTCTAATATTTGTTTTCCTGTGTGCTCTCCCCCCACCCCATAAACATTAATTTCATCCAGCACTTAGGAAGAGGCAGTTACCTGTTTCTCTCTCCGTTTTTAACTCACATAGCTTTTCACAGGCAATTTTGCTCTGTCCAACCATGACATGCCTTCATAAAAATGACAGATGAAGCAGCTGAGTAACTGGTGGGTATATTATCCTGCTGCAGGCATCTGCTGGTCAAAAGACACCTATTCTTTTTTCGGCCTTTAGACAGGATGTATACTGCATCCCATAAGTGAAGTCATTCTTATCAGCCTTCCCCTATTTTGAGGATAATCACAGTAAATTAAATAAAAACTACTCAAAGGAAGTCTAGTAGGTATATTTAATTACATATATTAGCAATAGAGCTTGATATAAGTACACATCTGTAGTCACAGAAGATACTGCCAGAATCCTCTAGGAGAAATCTTGTGGAGCATCCAGTTTTACTGAATTTTGTTTTGATCAAGCCATGCTTGTTAGGTTCAAAGCAAGATGAACATGTATGGACAAACATAAGCTTCATGACATGGGATGTCTTAAAGTAGCTGACTCGTGTACTGCATGCATATGTGTAGTAAATTATTAATATATATCTGTATGGTAGCACTTCACACTGAGATCAGGGTCTTTGCGCTCTATGTCCCTTGACTGACCTAAAAAACCCCTTGTATTAGAAGGTTCACAACAGAAATCTGTATGACAAACCTCAGTGACTCAGAGAAACACAAAAGCAGTACTTCTGTTGAAAAACCAAGGCTTCCAGGACTGGTAATACTAGGGTCAGTGTTGCTGAATGACTAGACACAGCATACTAGTGACCAGTGCCTGATGTCTCCAAAAGCCAAACTGTAGGAAATATGTTAAAAGAGTGAGGAGGATTGAATGGCTTTAACTTCTGGTGCTAGGGCATTATACCATTAACCTGCTAAGTATGGGAGGAAGCAAGTTCAAGAGAATAGCCAGCTTTTTTCACCTGCACTCAGGCCTTTTTTTTTCCCTTATATAGACAGCCATGGGTAGATGTAGGAGGAGATAAGAATTGATCCAGCTCTTTCTTAATTCTTGCAGCACAACCATTGGTGTAACACCTTGAGATCAGCATCTTCATAGCAAGGGGCAAAGATTTCAATCACCTGTAGAAGTGGAACAAAGTGCTGTGCTCCATGCTCTGAGCTAGCTTTCAAACTGACAATTGCTAGATATTTCATAAAACTTATTTTTCTCTCATTGACTCGAACAATGTTTTCCTACTGATTTTAATGAATGCAGAATCTATCCCCAAAAAAAGGTAGAAGCTAGACAAGATCAAGGGATTTTTAATGTTTTTAAGTATAAAAGTCTTAGTTGTCATTCCTAAGGGATAAAAAAATTGATGGATACATTAGCTGGGTGGAAAATTTACATATGAAATTATGTCTCAGTCAGCACTCACACCAAGTAATTTTGAGAGTGGGCAGTTCAAAATGATGAAGACAGTGACACTTTTTAATCTAGCTTGCTTAGGAGACATACCCATCTGCTTTCTATACAACTGCTTACATGTGGTGTAGAATTTTTTCTCCACAAACATTCAAGTATAGGAGTTTAGCATTTAGGTTAACATTCAGATGTGAAAGTTTGATTGCCTGAAGGGGAAAAAGAAGGGTCAGCATCATGCTCCTTGCTTGTACTGTTTCTTGTGCTTATAATATTCAGATTTCACATTTTGAAAATGTATAGTGTTGTGGAGTTGTTGGGGATTCTTTGTCTTGTTTTTTGTCTTTGCTTTTGGGACTGCTTTTTGAAAGAGAGGGACCACCTGTCCAATTATTGCTGTGGTCAGGGGAAAAACATAAAAATAATAAAAAAAAAATTGCTTACTTAGCTAATGTTTTCACACACTGAATACCAGTCATGATGCAGAAATATACATAATTTGGGACAGTTATTCAGAAAAGACTACTAAAATTACAGCTGTAATCTCTGATTTTGTTTGTCAAGTGTTCAACTTCGTATTGACAAAGCACACTGGAAATCTGGTTTGGGTTTAGAGGTCAGTGGAGGAGTTATTCACAGTAATTTTGTATAGTTGGTGCAGAGTACAAAGTCTGACATGAAGAGATATATCCTGCTATGTAGGGGTAGTTACTGGTTTAATTGCGTACATATTGGCATTTTTCATAAGTAACTTAGGTACAATTTTTAGATGATTGCTCCACAGTAGCAATACCCCTGAAGCGTGTGAAACACCCTGAAGCCAACTGGACTTTCTATGTATAGTTTTTCATAGGATCAGAGCAATGTTTTCACTCTATATTGCAATTCCTCTGAAAAAAAAACAAAAAAACAACCTTAGTGTGAATGCCCTGAAGAATTTAGCTTAATATCCAGAAGAAATATATCTAGCCTATTTCTTTCAACATACATCAAAAAGGAGAGGCGTTCTAATTATAAGAATGGTGATGCTTCTTGTCCACCAGCAGGATCTTGCTGGTATGAAGCATCAGTCTGAGACTCAAGTGTTTTTTTCTTCTTACAGTTTGGATGATTGTGTTCATCAAGAGGTGGTCATAAACGTAGCTATGTGAGGTCAGATACAGAGCTACCATTTAACTTAGTACAATTGCAATGTTAATGCAGCTCCAAGGATCTATAAGTAGTTGGCATTTGGATTTTCTCCTGCTCCTGCCCCAGCTCTGCCTTTTTGATCATTTTGTTTGAACAACATTCTTGACTGAAACAGAAAAAAAGGAATTTTTAATCATTCTGCTTCCCTTTTAATTATCTTATTCCTAGCCTGTTGTTTTGGTGGTTTTTTTTTTGTTTGTTTGTTTTGTTTTGTTTTGTTGGGGATTTTTTAATGTTTTAAAATAATTTTTAAGCTTTTATTCTCAGCACCTTTCTTTTGCTGCTGCTGATTTTTTTTTTATTCCCCTATTGGTAATCCATACTTCTTGCAGAGCGCTCCCTGCACATGCTTTGTCATGCTGTATCCTATCTTGATGCTGACCAGCTTGGTACATCCACTTATAATATGACGAATAACATCTGGAGCATGGCCACACAGACTCTGTTCTGGTCTTAGGGCTTTTTTAAGCCATCTATCCTTGCTTGTACAAATAGCACATTCCTGTGTGGCCTTAATGAAATTCTCCATTTCTCTTTGCAGTCTTCTGACAGCCTACCTGCCATTTGCCACCATCATCTTGTGACATTTTCAAAATTCTTTCCATGCAGTTGTTTTTCAATTGATTTATTCTTGTGCTGTTCTTACTGCTGTGTGACTAATAAATTACACTCAATGGTAGAATTTTTTCTTTTAATTTTGCATCTTCCTTATGATTAAATATTTTCTATCTACAGTTTCTTAACTTTCCTACAACTTCCTCTGTTCCTTTTCTCTGTTTTTCTTGACAACATATACACCATTTTTAACTGCATTCACATTTATTATCTTAGACAACAGTAACTTCTTATTTTTGCAGTTATTTTGCCTTAGATTAATTAGATATACTTTTGAAGAATACCATTCTTCCAAATATATCAGTTACTCAGATTTGCCAATATATGTGGACCAAAATGTTACCAAAAGATTGTGGAAGCTCAAGGGAAGATTCAGAGGAACCAAAGATGAACAGATGGAGCCATGATGGTAATGTTGAATTGATAAGGTAACACTTCCTAAGCAAAATAGGTGATTGTGGATATAGGAAGAGACTTCATAAATTCACCAGTTGAATCACCACTATTATTTACTATAATGTAGTTCATATTATTGTGTCTTTTTGACTGCCATATCTTTAGAGGTTATTCTGCCAAATATATTCTAAAGAACAGCTTTTTGAACTTCTTGTAATTAGGCAGGTCCACATAATTATTGTATTTCCACATGGGGTGGAAAAAACTCCTCAAATATAGACAACAATGTAATTGTCTCAAAAATCAGTTTAAATAAGGAATTAAGCCATGACTACAAGGACACAGAAAGGCAGAGACATTCCTGTGTTGAGTATCTTGTTAAAGGCAGTGAGTGTGTTCAATTTCAATAGGCCTTCTGTTTTCTCTTCTGCTCTTTCTAGAAATGCGAAAAAAAAAAAGAAAAAGAAGAAGACTAAAGAAAAAACAATGCTCAGTTCTAGACTGGAATCAGAATGGTAGCTCCCTGTAAATAATATTTATGGATGGCTGAAGCCCTTACGTAAGAGTCACTTATAGAGCTATTAGTATTTGTACAGAGAAACCATGTGCTAGTGGTGTTAAGAAGCGTTTTCCTTTTAAAAAGATCTTTTCATGAGATTTAGTCATGAAAGACTAATATCCATATAACTTTCTAAGAAAAGTAAGAAAAAGTTAGCATTTTGTCTCTGAACGTTTCTCAACATTTTCATATTGAAGGAACTCTGCAAGCTGTTGCTGAGTGCATAATGGAAGTTGTTTCTTCCCACACAGTGAGTTACCAGGACCCAGGTAGCAGTTAGAAGACATTGCTCTTTTTCAGAATGTATATTCTGAATGTATGGATAGAAATGGTAATGTCAAGAGACAGTCAGAGACTCAGGGGACTGAATACGACCATGAAACTTATTTGTTTTCTGCTTCAGGTCAAAATCCTCTACAAGCAGTGGCTACCAGAGCTCTCATTGTCTAAGAAGCATCTCAGAGTATGTTTCAGGACAGGTTTTGTGGTTCTAAATCTGCCTATGGATCCACTATACAGAAGAGCAACCTAACTTGTACTGTGAAGAGGCATCTTTGACACTTTCAGAAGTCAAAAGATGGGAATGGTGCCAGTACAGTGCACCCCTTGATGCCTGCAGTCAGTCTTTATGGGGCCGAGATAAGAGCCAAGCATGGTCCAAGGTTTCTTTGTACAAACCATAGACTTTCCTCTGGAAACAGTACACCCATACCTCTCAAGATGAGTAAACACACTACAGAACATATTAGAAAGAAATACAACATCACTGTAGGTATGGATTGCTGCCAAAATGATCCAGTCAATGCACTGGAATGGACTGACTCATTGGCAAAAACCTACAATCAAGATAGTCAAGAACAAATTGCATTTAAAAAAAATATACATTTGCTTATGTTACTAAAAATGGTAGATTGCCAAAAGTGACTAAGAATAATTGCTTCTTTATATTTCATTCTGCCTGTGCAATGAAATTAAATTGGTCTGCTTAGTCACACATTTTGCTTGGAGTCACTGTTTTGCTCCCATGAAAGCTAAAGGGTTTAATACATTTTCTTTTGATATGACAACATAAGCATTTAGAAAAATAATAAGACAAAAATATCTATCCTATTTTCAACATAGTAAAAATAAGTTCAAATGTTTTCATTGACATACAGTTTAACAAAAGGTTTTGCGTGAGAGACTAGATTTCTGGAACATAAAGCGCATCCTTGAGAGAGGTCTGTTAAGTTAGGAAGAACATCATGAAATACTGTGTGAAGGTCTACATGTGAAAGCTTTTTAATTGGGTGATAATTGACTGTTCCAGTTCTCCATTAGTAATATCTGGATCAGAATCAAAATTAATAAGAAAAAGTCCTTCTTTTATAAAGATTTTAAGTGACCGTAAAACTATTTAGTCTGTATTTTGAACCTGAAGAGCAAAAACAAAAGTTTGAAGATGTTAGGTAAAATTCATGAAGCTCATGACCCTATGTAGATCCTTTTTTAATATCACCCTATTTCCAAACAAGGATATTTTTTCCCCCGTTTTCAACTGTTCTATTTTCACCATTGGAATCATAGGTACCGAAATAAGTAGAAAAAAATAAGTTTTCCTGGTACAGGTTACATCTCCGAATGAATCTGAAAGAAGATAAAGCAGAGATGTTTGCAATATTTCAGTATGGAAAAAAAAAAAAAAAAGATAATCTGTCCTTGAACCTTTTTCTCTAAGGATCAGTGCAAAGACTTTTATTTTGATTAACTTGTAAAAGATGAATTAGGGATTGGGGGAAGGAGAACAAAGGAAAGACGAATCCTTAATTACAATCTTAAGCAACTGTGTGCAATCATGTTTCAGGATTTTCTTGCCTGAATACATCTTATTAAGTTGTAACCATGTACTCAGACGCTCCATAACTTGGAGAATGAAGATTGCTTCTAGTTGCTCTCTTTAAACCACTTCTTCAGTTCACAAATGCCATGATGTTGAAATTACCTCTCCTAATTATAAGGATGACATTGGAAATCACATCTGAAAGGGAAGCTAAAAGACAAGTAACACATAGCAATTACATATTACATTTATTAAAACAGTCATGCATGCTGCACTTGTGTATTCAAAGGCTACAAATAAATTCAGAAATTAAAATTATTTTTAAAAATCCTTTGTAATCCAAACTGATTGTTCTGGTTTTTTTTAATGAAGTGTCTTTATACTCACTTTACCTTATTAGTGTTGACAACACACTTCACAGTATAATGTATAATCAGAAAGAAAATTAATTATATATGCACATTATTAGTTTGCCCATAGTATGTTGAGAATGCTTTTCTGGTAAATATAAATCAAAGGACATTGGCCAAGGTTCATATCTTACAGTTGTCCTTGGTACGATCCATTGTTCTAAAAACAGTACATGTTAAAAATATTTTTGTCCGTGGAAAATGTCAGTTCAGCAGCTCCGCCAACATTTGGAACCTCTGACTTTTTTTTTTTTCAGGAGGCGTCCTGACTCTTCTGGGTGATCGTGTTTCACTCCTAGATCTGTTTAGTTCTGCAGACCCAAACGGCTTCAGCAGTGCTGAAATGGGGCACAAAGTTTGTGCTGCCGCTCTCCCCCGGCCGCACCACGTCCAGGGCAAGCGGGTCCTCCGTCCGCACGCCGCGGCTGCGGGGCGGTGCGCGGGTGCGGTGCGCGGGTGCTGCCGGACACCAGCCCCAGTGACATTGCGCCTTCTCCTGCCGCCGGTGCGCACACTCCCCTCTCCCCACCCTTTATTCTATGAAAGCACCTGGTTTACTTATTCAATTTTTTTCTTTTTCTCTTTTTTTTTTTTTTAATTTTTTTCCAGTAATCCTCTTCTCCTCGCTCACCACCACCGCCCCCCACCCCGCGGTTTAAACAGTGGCGGGGGAGGCGCGGCAGCAGCACTAGGGAGACAGAGGGCAGCAGGGGTGCGGCGTTTTGGGTCCCCGGAGAGGGGACCCAGACCCGGTCCAGTGTCCCCGGCTGTCCCCCGGCAGGCAAGGTGGACGGGCCGGAGGAGGGAGTGTGGAATTCGCAAGTGTCAGGCTGGGGAGACTGCGAGGGCAAAGCTGTAAAGCAGGGACTCCGCAAGTTCGGATTAGTTTTGCGACTTTTGTCTTTCACGCCTCGGGAGCTCAGCCGATCGGGGCTCCCAGGACAAATTGCGTGGTGGGTTGCGGGGGGAGAAATAAAAAAAACCCCAAAACCAAAATCTTAAAGTCTCTCCTTCAGATCCGCGTTTCAAATGCAAATGGGTAGAGAGATTCGTTCCCGCCCCACCCCCTAGCCCGGCTCCTGATTTTTATCCAAAGGACTCCATCTGTATATCCTGTCAAGGAGGAGGAGAGGCGGGGGGTGTGGGGGGGAGTGGGGCCGGGCAGGCTGCTTGCTCCCTGGATCCCTCTTCAATAGCCACCGCTGGGTCTTCGGGAGGTACAAAGAGTCCCTGTGCCGCCTCCGTGCGCCCTCGGACGGAGCTGCCAGCCGGCTCCGGCCGCCGAGCGGTGATATCCCCTGCCCAGAGCAGCATCCCCACCTCCTCTGCCTTCTCCCTCCCTCTCCGCTCCTTCCCTCCCTCCCTCCTCTTCCTCCTCCTCCCGCAACCACGCTCCGCACCCAGTCGGAGCTGGGCTTGGCACAGGCACCCACTTCTCCCGCCGTGTGCCCGGCGGCTGGCTGCGCCGCGCTGTGCCGTGGCGGAGGAGGAGGAGGAGAAGGAGGAGGAGGAGGAGCAGCGGAGCGGCGGCGGCGGCAGCGCTCCTTCCTCCGCGGGTGCGGGCGAGTGCGCGGGCGGGCGCGCAGCCCTCATGCCAGGCGGGCGCCCCGCCGCCCGCAGCCCGACCCCCTCTGCCCGGGAGCATCCCGCCAGCACTTCCCCGCGAAGGAGCCGCCGGCCCTTGGGATTAAAATACTCACCGCGCTGAGAAGCCGAGGGAGAGGGGGAGCAGGTAAGTGCCGGCTGCACCTGTGCCTTTGCCTGCCTTCCTTCCCGTGCCGTGTAGGCAGAGGGCGGTGGGGGCAGGAGCGGCGCAGCGCTGTGCGCTGTTGGCCCGCACCCGCCCGCCCCGGAGCGGCTCCTGCCCGGAGCGGGGCCGCGGGGGTAAGTCTGGCGGTCGCCGCGCTGGGGGCGGCCCGGGCAGCGCCGGCCCCGGGTGTGCCGGGGAAACCGTGGGAAGAGCAGTGGGACTGTAGGCGTGCGCGCACCTTATGAGAAATAAGAGAACAATAGCATCACTCTTGACTCTTTGGAGAAGTCTCTCAGACAAGCGGGGAAGTGGGGTGGGGGAAGGGAGGACCACGGACTTCTGCAAAATACAGGCAGCACAAAGTCCTGACTGTCTCGGTCCTTTCTGCCAAGCCAAAGCGGCTGTCTTACTTGGCCTCGAAGTCCGGCAGTGATGTTACAGTGCAAAAGATTACCGAGGCAAGGAAATTTCCTGAGTTATTTCCCAGAGCTTTCGTCCTTTTATGTCAAGGATGTTCTAGAGTTTGCAAACGTTGAAATTATGGGAGCTACTTCTTTGATTAGTATTCAGCTGGTAAGGCTGGCTCTGCAGTGCTTGGATGATACTTCCCCCTTTGCCCTGTCCCCCCCATCTATCCATACATCTATCCATACACACATGGGCATGTTCTGCTTTCCTGTAATAGGCTGTGTGCACCGGTACCAAGTGGTTTGTGATCTGGATCTTCAGACTTCTAGTTGCTAGTGGAGAAAAAAAAAACCCTTTTTGGGATATGATTTAGCCTTTATACTTGTGCTCTCAAAAGGTGAAGTAGTTCAGGTGAGCCAGGATTCTGCAAACGATGTCTTCCTCGGGATTTAGTGAGGGATGGGAGATGGAGACTAGTGAGATGCTCTGATTCTGGGAACTGAAATGCTGATACTTTATTTTTTTTTCCCATTGCAAGGATAAAATCTGGTGTTCTGATAGATAACTTCTCTAAGTCAAAGCAGAGACTTGAAAGGGCAGAGTATACTTCATAGTCTCTCTAACAACACATACTGCCTTGCCATTTTTCAGCTAAAACAGGTGATTGTGCAGCTTTGCAGAAAACAAATTGCTTTTCCAGGACAAATAAATAAGTGAATACATAAAAGAGCCAAACTCTTAAGCATGCCAGTTTCTGAAAGTCTCTCCTTGGCATTGATGTGTGACGACTTTTCTACCCTCATTACATCTCCTAATAGTTTCTGTGTTATATTATTTGAAGTTTGCAGGGAATTGTTACTGGTAAAAATAGGTACTTTCTGAAATAGATGGGTCTACATAGTATCAGGTGCAGAGCTGTTCAGATGGGCAGCAGCATGAAAGTTGCGTAACTAAATTAAGTTTGCTTAGAATATAGCTTCTGAAGGTTCAACACGTCTACAGATAAAGATCAGCTGTAAAGTCATGATAATTTTCTCTCAGCAATATCATAACAGTTTTAAAGATGCAGAAGTGGAGTGAGGATGCTTAGAAATTATGTGACTGTGCCTCATCAGAGCTAGTTCAGTGCAACGTGTGTGTTATCATATTTGGAGGAAAAAAAGAGCAAAAAAACCACTAAAAAAATCCAAAAGAACTATCCAGGGACCAAATGTGTCATCTTGTTTAAAGACCTTGTACACAGTATTATAGCTTTCCAGTCTGCAGCTACCAGGAAATCTAATCTAGGCATCTAGATATACTTTCTTTTAAGGGTCCCGAAGAAAGGCTAAGATTTAAAAAACAATTGCAATAAAACCCACAGCAGGGCAAGTAAAGCGAGGGAGCTAAAACCTGACTCTGACAACTTTCAGTGTTAAGTATGTACATTATATCAGGTTTCAATACTTAATAAAGATTTTAAAACTACATGGAACATTAGGGAAATGTCAAAAGTAATAATCTGACCTACCATTGCATGTTAGAAGTACATGTCAGTTAATGTGAATGAAAAAACTTCAGTAATATAGACTATTTTCTTGCAAAAAGCAATTAAAGACTGCAGTTTTAATCAAGGGGCATTTCACCCTTATAATGGGAGACTTTACTGTAATTAAAGGCTGATGTAGGTCATTATAATTGTGTTAAGAGTCAGATGACAGCCTCACAACTCTCTTAAGTCTACTTTCCATGATTTAATATCTTGATTATTTGCTATTGATTTAATAGTAGATAATTCTTTTCATACAAAAGGATAATTGTAAAGGATTTGTATAACTGCAGCTTAACTGAATTATCTGATGAGAAGAATGGATATAGCATCCATGTAGATTTTCACCTATCCTTTTCATGTATGACTGTGCATGTACATGTTGTGTCCATATTTTTCTGTTTCTTCAGCAGTCAGAGACTTGACTGAAGAAAATCATTATTAATGCAAGACCTTACATTGCTCTAGTCCAACTTAAATTCATACTTTGGTAAGGCTAAGCCTTTTCTCAAAGGGATTGAACTCACAAATTGACTGCACTGTGTGATGAAAATAGAAAATATTTTAGACTTCAAATATTTCACAGATGAATATACTGCTTGGGAGACAGTTTTAGTGACAAGTTGGCTAGTAAGTTTCTGTATATGATTTTTGGCTATTGGCTTCAGTATCTGATGTGTTCAGTGGTTCTTCAGTGAAGGCCTTTCTTGAGCCATTCCGTTTCCTTTAGTTTATCACACACATTTTTTTTGTGTGTGCTTTCATGCTACTACTGGGTATTGTTTTCTTTTGGCAATAAAAATCATTAAATTCTAGCTGAGGAAGGATGCATAAAATAGATGGTTACTTAGGTTCCTCCTGTCAAACCAGGCTTAACTCTAAGCAGTAATGCAGGAGTGCCTCCTCTGGGAATTCAGCGGTTCTGCAAGAAAATCATCCCTTGGCATTATGTGAAGTTCCTCAGCTGAAATGAGGCTGCAGAAATTGAGCTTGTGGAAATTTAAATATTTGCCTTGATTGGTCCCAGATCCACAAATAGTGCTGGTGTTTCTTTTCAATAACTGATCAAATTAGCATAATCCTTCTCAGCAACTTAGATCTTTCAAACGTACTATAGCAAGGTGAAAAACCAACACAGCAATATCACATGGAAAAAATTATATTTAAAATAATAAAAGAAAAATCTTTCATTTCTTAATTTTTCTTGGTGAAATAAAGAAACCTAGCAATAACCCAAACAATTTAACACTCTATCCACGTTCCATCTTACGATCAACTGCAGAGCTGTATAAAAGACCAAAAGCTGTTGCCTGGTTTTCCTTATGCATTTTTTTTAAGCCATATAATTTGTTGAAGTGTGCCTAGTGTTTTTCTGTTGTCTCATCAGGTCCTTTCACCTGAGTCAGAGGGTATTGGAGTCAGTTTAGTGTAACAGTGCCATATGTTTGGAACAGTGATAGTTTTTTGCTTGATAGCCAGATGCACACTGTAGGATGTGCACTACATTTACAGATATCCCATGTGAATATTTAGGCCAGTTAGCGGCAGGAGGTTGTGGTCTGCAGTTGTAATGTCATCTGGCACAGAGAATTAATAGGTTTTATTGTACTGCCTTGACTTGCAGATCTTCATTTCATCATAGGGTCTCCACTTGACTTGCTCCAAGGCACCCTCATTGTTTGTTTTTTTATAACCAGACAATGCAATTGACACCATAATTAGACATGTTATCTCCTCTAAACCTTTTGTCTCCAGGACCACATGGTTCCAGTGACTGTGAAGGAGTCTCCTGCAATACTTAGGATGTGTGACATGGAGGAGCTGCAGACTCGTAACAAAGGGGAATTTTCTGTGCCACTCAATGTAACACCCTGTCCACTGGACATTGTAAAACTGAATGTCAAAACATAAATATTTCAGTGAGGCAGTTCAGCTGTCAGGGGGCTCACCTGCTGATTCCAGTGTGTTTAAGGGATCATGGTTCAAGATCTGGTGGCAACAGTCACCCTTGGAATTATTTCAACACCCAGGGTCTGATTTTAGTGAATGACTAAAGTAGAGAAAAACCAAACAAATGTGGAATAACTGTACATTGTTGACCAAACTAAAGCAAGATTTACTAGCAGGTGATGGCTGGCTCTGACTTTCAGAGTCAGTGAGGTCCAGATTTATGCAGTAAATTTTGCAATGGTATCAAAAATCGAAGCAATTTGCTGAGAGGAGAATAATGGGACAGAGGGCAGGATGAGGGAAGACAAGGCAATAGGAGTAGTAAACTCTTCAGTTACGCCTTCAGTGAGCGCCCGGGGGTTGACAGCAAGACTTCAAAATAGAGAAATGCAGTCCATACTGGTGGAGTGCAGTAATAAAAAAGGTTTTGGATTTCCACTTCTGCTTGAAGCATTTTGCTTTGGAAAGACTTTAGGACAAAATATGCTGAAGGACAAAATTCCCTGTTGGGTTAAAGAGATTGACAAGGAAATGATATGGTTCATAGATTAAGCTGGCACTGTGACACTGGTAGCAATGTGTGAACAGAAGTCTGCAGGAATTTGCATTTTGGCTGCAAAGGTTAGGTGGTGCAAAGATGATCTCAAGAGCCTTCAGCAAACTGCCCTACAGGGCTGGGGAAATCTCAAGGGTGGGGAAGGAGGGCTTCCAAGAGGATATCTCTGAAACTGAAGACTTGTCCTTATCTACTGGTGCTCATTGCTACACACAAACAGCAAAGACTAGTCATGATGTGTTGTTTTAGAAATTATGGAGCGAAGCAAAATATTCAGAGAGATTTTCAGTGGGTGTAAATTGCCTTTAATTGCTTGCAGTGAGGGGGACTATTTCTTCAAGCTGAGGATCTTATTCATGATCTGAATGTTTTCAACACATCAAGATTGCCCCTTGGAGACAGTGCATAATAGTGTCTTTTTGACACTAGCAGATTGTTTTGGTGGAGTAAAGTAGTAACATTTTTCAGATTAGCAGTGTACACCAGAACACTTCTCCTACTAGACTGTGGTTTAAATATAGTTTAATTTTTGTACAGCAGATGGGACAAAATGTATATGTATACCATAAAACAAATGTTTTATGGTATATATTGAATATAGAGATTATTATTTTTTCAAATGCGTATTCTTCGGTCTCATGTTTTATATATCAACCAGATATTTGAGACCACAAGAGTTTAGATTTTTAGTAGATATTTTGTTGTGGTGTTTTTGGGGTTTTTTTAGGTGTTTTTTTTTTTATTCTTACAGCTGATCACACGAACAGCATATTACTGCTCAGCAAAGACTTGATGCATGCACTGTCCAGATCACATCACATAACATACTCTTCAAATTACACACCATTTTTTTTTACTTTATATTTTTCATATTTGTGATTGCCAGGACTATATGTAAAGAAAATAGGGAATACAAGCTCAGATGTAAAAGCTAGAGCCTAATGCATCACATATACCAGCAGACAATTTTATTTTTAAAGCCTAAATTACTTTTTATGTTGGCAGTTTTGAATGAGGAGACATGATTTCATTTTGCCCCTACTTGGGGAGGGGGATAACATTTTGGGGATCAGAAACAAGATGTAAAGGTGCAATTTCTTTCCTAGGGTAATTAATGCCATTAATTATGAGTGCAAGTATTTCTCAATTCTGTGTAACCTCAGTCTTATTTGTGCAGAAAGTGATACCATTTCATAAAAAGGCATCTTTAAACAAAACGTACAAAATGCTTGCAGGTCAGTTTTGCCTTCACTTGACACTCAAGTCTGTAAACACAGATGACAGTGAAGACACTGGAATCAGAGCACTGAATACCCTCTATTGCTGTCAGTGTTAGTCATATCCACTGCTGCAAGTGAAACCCTGAATGCTGAAGTTATACCTTAATGAGGAAAAAAACACCACCAGTACCTCTTAGTTTTCAGTTTTAGGAATGCTGTGACATTGCTTATATGGACTTGTGGACTTCATACTTATGGACTTCATAGGACAGGTGATGTTGAAATGTTATGCTTGGACAAACCCCCATTTTAATATTTTTTTTAATTAAATCTGTAAAACTATGTACATCTATATATCTGTGTGTGTGTGTATATATATACATATATATATACACACATATCAGTAAGAAAGGTAATGAAATCCAATTTAATAAAGAGTTATTCCCAAAACAGAAAAGATTTTTAAATTCCAGAGACTTCTGCTTTTGGAGGTATCACACTCAAAAGGCAATGTACTGAAAGAACTATAAATAAAAACCTAAAAAAAGGGCTCTAAGAGGAAGACTTATCCTGAAGAGAAGGAAAAAGGGAGGGAAGAGTGTTTCAGAGCAGAAAGTGCTGCCACACAGCTGAATAAAAATAATTGGAATTTTGGAGTCTATGTGGTGAAAGTATTTGAGAATGAGTAAACCACAACAATTTTTTTTTTCCAGGAGGTGTGAGTATTCTGCTTTTCATCAGATTGTGCTGTCTAGCATATGGACTGTTTTTCAGTTGGTATTTTGGGTGCGTTTTTCAGTTCTGTGCTGTGGCGTGTGGCTAGGGACCATGACACTCCATATGGTGGCTTTCATACTTTCTTGCAGGTGTAAAAGAAAGGATGTGAGAGAACACTGTTCAAGATAAAGGTTAGAGCAATTCTAGGTTTGGAATGTCTGTTCAGAGCAAGAACAAGACATTTCAAACTGCTTAGTGAAAAGATTGTAACATACTGTAAATGTTTTACTGACATTTCTTAAGAAAATACATTTTGTATTTTTATCTCTGTTAAATAACAATCTGCTGCCTCTTTGAAATAAACTGACAGTTTATCAATATCAGATGTCTTTAACATGATGTAACTTAGACAGAGAGAGGGGAAATCAAGGGTGTGTAAACAGCCTCTACTACAAACAATGCTTACCAGAGAAGAGAGTGGTAGGAAGTGAACAAATCACAGAGGAAGCACAGCCATTCTCCTTAACACTCTCTCAGTAATTATTGTTATATGGTCATGATTTACCCAGAGGGTCAGTTCAAAACTGAGCTATAACCAGTTGGGATTAATCATTTCAAACTAGGCTCTGCTAGCAAGGATGCCACCTGCATGTCAATCTCGCTGTGAGAATCTTGATCCATACTGGAGTAACATCTTTTATAACTATAGCATCATGTTTTCAAAATTAGGGTCTTTAGGTAAGACATTGCCCATTCTCTTTGTTTTGCCTGTAGGGAGACTCTGGATTTTCACATATGGAAGCTTTCAAATTGCTGCTGCTTAGCAAACACGCTCAGTGGGTTTGTGGTTTATCCCACCAGCCTCTAAGCAAAGCCTTTCTGGTGCAGGGCAGTACCACAGAAGGGATTACTATAAAAAGGCTTTAAATACAGTCTGTAATCAGAAGAGCTTTTTATTTGTTTCATGTTTCTGCCCTCTAGGTACCTTTGGCAGCACAATGCATAGGCATTCTGCAGCTAAAAGAGCCTGACGTACTGAAAACAGCGGATATCACATTTCACTCAGTCTTAATAGTAGTGGGTAGGGTTATAATGATAATCTATCTGGAACGTTTAATGTGTATGTGATTTAATGTCTAGCCTTTTTAGATTAATTAAATGTAGAAAGGATGAAATCTTCTTTCTTCCATGGCTTCCTAAGTAGCAGCAGTTCACTCCAAATTAATGCCTTGTTATCTATTTTAATTTCACCCTTATTTTCACCTCATGTTTGGCGCTTGGTAAATGCTTCTTGTCTCTCTCATTGCTCACTCAGAGAAGGATGCATGTGTCAGTGACAGCATTGCTTACCTGGTGATTCCCCCAAAAGGCAAAGCTATGTTATCTCTGACTGACAGAATTTATGCTTATAAAACATTATACTAAGTGTACATTTTTACTTGGGCAGAGAAGGCTCACTGTTGTAAAAGACAGAAAAAAGTCTTGTTTAAGTATTGAAGTTTGGGGAGGGGGTTTAAAAATATATATATATTTTAATGAGTTCTACCAGTTATTGAATGATTGAATTTTGAAATAAGGACGGATACACAAAAAGATAAAAATTGTATCTGTTAGTGGTGAGAAATCATTTGTCATTAAATCAAGGTTTCATTGAAAACACAAAATCACATTATTCTCTGAACTTTCTGAGCCTATTTCTATATAAATATATAAACTAGTCTAACATTTTTCTTACTGTACCTATTTGCTTTAGAAATGTAGTAAAAATGAGTGGGGAGACTCAGCTTTTTAGCAGGTCAGGTTCAGATTAGAAAAAATCATAGCGTCTGGTGTACTGTGACTAAGAATCAATCAAATTGTTCTTATTAATCTTATACTCCTTTATTTTACTTTTGAGTTACATGGAAAAGAGTTAAGCTAGGATGTGTCCCTGCTGTTAATACAACTTCCTGCCTGTAGCTAGTTTGTAACTATATCATAGTACTGACAAACAAAACAAACCATAGCAGACAGAGGAGAAAAAAATCAGATCAAATAATTGTAAATAACTGCACTTGCTTTGATTATTTTAAAGAGAAAAAAAAAATTAGCATTTCTACTGGGAAAAATGGTGTATGTTAAGAGAACAACCAGGAAAAGACTTTATGACTGTAAAAACATCTGTATCAGCAGTACTAATGCCATCCACGGTGTTTACTATTAACTCTGAGACTTCTAACGTAAACTCATCAGGACTGATGATGAGAAAAGTAATAAATAAATATTTTTGATGCATGGTGTGAAATCTCTAAAGAATTTGCATTCTTTTAAAAAAAATAAAAATTCTGATAACAGTTTTTGTCTTTTTCCCGGATAGGTACCTATTATACCATTTCTTTGGTGAAGGCTATTCAGCAGTGGTGACATCTTCCAATCGACCGCTCCACAAATTATTATCTCTGGACTCCCAGCTGACACCGTGCCAGAGGCTAGAGCTACTGAGACAACTGGAATTGTGCCCGCTTTGGTCAAGGTTTTTTCTTTCACGGAGGAAAAAAAAAACCAAAAACCAAAACAAAAGATGAAGTTGGGCAAAGTGGAGTTCTGCCATTTTCTGCAGATACTAGCTCTTTTCCTGTGTCTTTCTGGGATGAATCAAGCAGAGCTCACAAGGTCCAGGTCAAAGCCCTACTTTCAATCAGGGAGGACAAGAACAAAACGCAGCTGGGTGTGGAATCAGTTCTTTGTGCTGGAAGAATACATGGGTACAGACCCACTCTATGTAGGAAAGGTAGGGGATTTACACAAAATTTGGAGGGTGCAGATGCTTGCTTTTTTATGTGCTTATATGGTGCAAACTGAAAATCTTAATTCTCTGAGCGTGATTGACTTAAGCCAAGATGGAACAAAGAAAAAAGGTTTAATATTTCAAAACAGCAACACATTATATTCCTGTAAGAGTGCAAGACTCCTCTCATGTCTTTTTTTAGAGCTCTACATATTAACATTGCTTCTCTAACAGAGTCCGGTAATGAAAGTTTTTTACCACCATTGACAGAAAGAAAATGTTTATTACTTATATTAGATTTTATTTCTTTTACATAGAAATAGGGGAACATAATGATGAATATTCTTTTTGAAGAGCTAACAGCTAGTCCCAAAAAACAAAAGTTCTGTATCATTTTGTTTGCTCCCTAAAAATCAGCACTACTGAAGGCAAGAGAGAAAGAATTAGGCATCTGTGGGTGTGATGAGTGAAAAGGAGGGCATTTCTGCTTTTTGCTTTGACTTTGCCTGGCTGGCAGATTGGCACCTTGGGGGCCTTGCTGTCCTCTGCACATACCACAGCCTTGTGGCTTTACCTCTGATGGGCACGGGTCCAGTACAGAGCAAGCCCTTACGTCAGGGCATCCCAAATGGTTCATTCTGAGCGCTGCTCGTGGAGCACACTGAGCACAGCTGTGAATCCGGGACTTAGCTCATTCACTGCCTTGTGCTAGTGGGTAATACACTTCCTTCAGCAATTATGAAGGGGAAAAAGAAAAAAAAAACCAACAAAAACCAACCACCAAACAAAACCCCCTCTGGTGCTTATATGTAACATTTATGTGTAATCATCTTATTGAAAGGAAAACCCATTTTTCTCTGTAATATCAGAATCAATAAACAGAGTTTCTCGTTAAAATATAGCAAATGCATAGAAAACAGGGGAGTGACAGCTTTTGGCACAACAGCATGCCTGCAGAAAAGGAGATGAAGTAATCTGGAATCCGCTGCTTCAAATATGCAAGTGCAATGAATTTCAGCTTACTTAATGCATCCTACTGAGACAAAACCTTGATGTTTGTGTTAATACAGTTAAGCACTTAGAATTTAATCACGCCAACTGAATAATCAGGTTAAATGGTGAACTGCTTTCATGATTGCAGCTATGGTTGTGTTTGGGTGCTTTTCTGAAGTGAAACTGGTACTTTGAACAACTGAGCCTTTAAGAAAGCTGTGTTAGAATCAGAAATGTCATCTCATATTACAGCAGTCCTGAAAGTTTTGGTAAAGTTTTAGGTTATGTAGCAGTTTTCATTCTGATGCTGATTGTCTGTGTGAGTTTGTCTTTTAGGGAGATTTTTTCTCAGGTTGGAGCTTCTCTTCTGCCTTTGAAAATGGCCTGTTTGGCATTCTTGCCTACTGATAAAATAGGAAATGTGGCTTGCAAATTTGAATTTCTTCCCTGGAAAAGAAGCATCTCTAAATATTTGAGTGAAGACTGGTTTTAATCTGTAGCAATTCTCATATTCAGTCGATTGCTATATTATGGCCAAAAATGCTGTGGTAGTGCTAGAGTACATGATATTTGCATGTATGTGGTTATTTTTAGCTTCACAGTCTGCTCTTTCCTGTCCCTTACGAGAGTCCTAGCATTCATAAGCAGATATCTTCTGAAATGAAAACCTTTTTTTTTTTTTTTCCTGAAACCGTCTGTGCCCAGCCTGTTTTTGTATCAGCAGTATGAGTTGTTGGCTCAGGAACTCACGCTTGTACCAGCAATCCATTTTGTAGGAAAAGCAGTTAAAAATTTGCACTTACAAAAGGAAGCCCATCTTACTGCAAACAGAGTCCTTGCTGAGCATCTTCTAAGATAAGACATGCCCAGTTCCTACCATTCTCATTGGAGAGGCGTTTCACTGTGTGGCTCCTAAGGTACAATCATGACTGAAGCTACATTCCTACACAAGGGAGCAAGAAGGTGAAGAAGTGACTTTCTTTCTGTGTCATAATATATTATGTGTTGCTCCACTCTGAAGTGAGCAGCAGTTGTCTTCTTCCCCCTCTTCTCCCATTAAAAATATTGCTGTTCTTTTTTCAAATCCTTTGCAGGCAGGTAGGGACTGAGAAGACTGAGATTTGCATAGGAAGGTTGGATTTTTTTTTTCCCTTCTTTTCTACTGATAGGGAAGCTACAGGAAGCAAAAAGCTGGCATAACTCACTTTTCTCATCAAGTAAAGTGGAGGCAGCAACCAGACTCTGCCTCATGTTCTCCAGAGTGCTCTACTCCTGGGGAGGTCAGTTCTGCACTGCCTTACGTTCAGCATGCTTTGCAGGGAGCCAGTCTAACTGCATATCCAGGAAGGAGGGACCCTCCTCCAGCTTTTAAGGGCTGTGAGATAAAAAGGCTTCAGAAACACTTGAGCAAATGGAGCTACAATAGGGAATATTGTCTCCCCACCACTATTCAATTTTACAGAGCCTTAGGCAATTCTGGATGGAAGGCAACATTTGGAGAATATTAGGGTTACACAACAAATCATTCAAGAGTCGTGAAATACCAATGTTAATTCCATGCTCAGCATTAACTCTCTCCTCTTGGGTGTCTGCATTCTGACACTTTAATTACATGATCATGCAGGATAAAATCCTACTCCTAGTAAACAATATAACAGGATTTCCATTCACCTCAGTAAGACAAGTTTTTCACTTAACTTTTCAGTGTTTTCATGTTTGTTCAGCAAGGCTTCAGATCCATACCTGAGATATATTGCAGCCTTCCTTCTGGACATTTTTTTTCCTAAATGCATATATATTTCTTTTCTTAAGGTGGCAGGGCCTCTTTCTCATAAATTTTGTGCCTTTTTTTTTTTTTTTTTAACCTTAGATCTTTCCTCTCCATGGTATGAATTTTAATCATCTTGGATGTAATTCTGAGCACCTCTTGGGAGATGCTTTAACATGTAATCAGATTGTGGACTGAATCATATACAATTTTTCTCTGTCCATCAGCACAGCATATGTTACGTTCACTTGAAGGGGTAAAGCATTTAACTGTTTAGCCCATTTACCTGTTTGGATAGGCACTGTTCTCTTCCAGACATTCTGTGTAGGAAATGAGGCAGTTAACTGTGATGCTAATTGAGCTAGAAGCATAGTTGGCGTCTGTTTTCTGGAAAATGTTTACTGTGCCTTGGTAATACATTTGGTGAAATGCCTTACTCTGTATTTTCCATATAAATGACTTTAATAGAATCTATTTGGGCATAAAAATAATAGTATAGAGCAGTTTTAAATGATTCAATACATAAACACCTAAAATTAGGAAACTGTATTCTATTACATTAAGTATTTGAAAAGCTGTGTACAGCCTTGTAATTGAAGTTTCTATGGGTACACATTGGAAAAAAGGGATGCAGTTAAAAGTAGAACTTGAAAATTTTGTTGATATCTTTTTTTATTTTGTTACATAACTAGCAGATATCCAGGGTTTGGGGTTTTTTTTCATATGTTTGTTTTGATTTGGGGTTTTCCTTTTTCATTTGTTTTGGTCTTTTGGGCAAGTTGTGTTTTTTTTCTTTGTTTGGGATTTTTATTTTGGAGAGGTTTTTTTGGTTGTTTTTTGTTTCGTATTTGAAATTTTTTTAAATTTCTTCTAATGTGTTCTGCTGCAAGATTGTCAGTCTCCTCAAAAGCATCATAATGACACAAAATCTCAGCCAGTAATACTTTCATTTTTCTTATTAAAAAGTTAAAAACATCAAAAGAAGTCACAGATAAACCTGAAGAAATTAAACAAGGCTGTGAACTTTATGTGAGATGCTGATTGATGGCTGGCTTTGCTGTTTTCTTTTGGATCCAACCAACACTCCTTTTCCAATGGCTCTAAATTTAGGTATAGTTACAGGGCAGTTTCAAGCTTTTTGCTGAGTTGAACTCTTCTTTTCCCCTGAGATCTCACTACCATATGAAGGACTGAAAATAAAAGACACAGACTTTTGATTAAGCACAAACCCAAGAAGATGATATGTAACTTTGAGAGGCTCACTGGTAATTCTCAAAAATAACACTTGGACATTGTAAGATGTCCTTCGTGTAGTTGTTACTTTTAGTGTATGGGATAGGAAAGCATACATTCTGATGTGCATTTTTGAGATTGTAAAATCAAGAAAAAAGGTTAAAATGAGTGAACTAAGGGCATACAGTTTCCTGGAGCTCACAGTCATTGCCTTCCAGTACAATTATCTGCCTCTGTGGTTTTAGGCTACTGTAAGATGAAAAAGCCTGTTGGAATAAATTTTCAAACATGGACATAAATGCATAAAAGCTAATTTTTTTTATTAATTATTATTTTCTGGAATAGTGCAGAGTGAGTGAAGCACAAAAAACCAATGTTGTTGAACTGTTTTTTCCTATAAAATTGGGTCATTTAGGAGAATTTACCAGTTTTACAAGTTTTGAGAGAAGTTCCAGGCAGGACGGGGAAAAGGTTTTAAAAAGCAGAAAAATATTAAGAAGGGTATGTTATTGTTGGCATAGAGAATGGGTAGTTTTTTTCCAGTCTCATCATTTTGGAAGGAAGGAGGCCAGACAGGGGAGGATACTGGGTTTTTGTGTTTATTGTTTTTTCAAAGGTGTTGGTGAATGTGTCAGTAGGATGACAGAATTATTCACTTATTATATTTTTCTGTACTGTGACCTTATGTCAAGCCATACTGATGTAGTCAGCAGTAGAGCTCTTTTCATAGAATCATAGCCTGACAAATTCAGATCTGGCTGATGAATTTTAACTGACTTGGATAATGAGTGTCTGCTAAAATACTTTAAGGCAGCATGTACTGTGGAAGTGCTGGCCACTCAGTCAAACTCAGACCTATCTGCAGGAATATCAGCTGCTGAGAAACTAAGGAAATTTCATCTGTGATGAAAGAGCTGAGGATTTCTGCATAGGATTAGCCCAGACAGCTTTTCATCTCTCTAGAAACTAAACTACAGCAGTTTAACTGACATTTTTGGAAATGGAGAGGAGAGGGGGTGATAGTCTTAAGGCTAAATGTAGGTAAAAGAGGCTGGGCTGCCTCAATTGCAGATAGCAAAGCAGGAGATGGTTTTGGTGCAATTCCCTGGAGGAATCTGTCCCTCCTGCTGCTTCTGTAGACACTCATAGGGTCCTGGGGTCTCTGTTTGGCTTCAGCCTGGGGTCTTGTCACAAGATAAGTGTTCATGTCAGCTCTGCAAGTAGGCTTCTGGTTCAGAATAGCTATGGCTTTGCACAGGTATTCTTTTTTCTTTTTTTTTTTCCCACCTCAAGTAGTTTTTTGGGGAAAAAAAACAAAAAAAAACCAAAAAAACCCCCCAAACAAACCAAACTCAAACGAACTATTTTTTATCTGTCTTTGTGGCCTCTATATGGAAAACAAAGACAGCATAATAACTCAGAAGGAAACTTCCTCTTTGTTATTTTTTTTTTCTCCTTTTCTATTTGTGTTATCCTTGCTTTTATCATAATCTTTGAAGCACTGTTGTTTTGTATACTCCCAAAAGGCCATTTATGAAAAGGAAGAAGGAAATCTGCTGTACTTTTGATACTTCTCCATCTCAGGGATTCTTTGCTTTTCTGTGCTATGAAAATTGATAACAGTTGACCTTTTAAGTAAAATGGGACATGCCATTCCTGACAACTGTTTTTCTACCACAAGTGCTGCAAATGAAACAAATGAATAGACAAAATAGTCAAGTCCTGCTTACTGGCTTTGTGGGTTGAATAGGTCTTGGTGAAGGGATGCTTTAGTTTTACAGCAGTGGTATGAATTTACCATGTCAGCTTGTTCTGTCGAGTCACTAGTAGCCCACACTTTTCTTTGCTGGATAGTCGCTGTGGGCTTTGCGTTATTCCATACTATACTTTATGTGGATTACCCTGAATAACTGAGAGCTGACTGACAATCTGAATTTTTCCTCCTTAGCGTGCAGGGCTAAAGTGTCTCTGGGGAGAACAGTTAGATTAAGGCACACAGGAAGAATTATCCAAAAGGATAACCTAAAATCTACTGCCTTTTTCTGGTTGATGTCATTAGCCTGCACAAGCTCTAGTGTAATTTCCTCTTTCCCTCTTTACAGGAAGTCCTTTTCTCACATAGCTGAACGGATACAGAAAAGGGTTTTATGTTGGGGATTTCAAGTGATGATATTTTCACATTCTCAAGCACTAAAAAACAATTTGTATGTAATTTCATTATTAGAAGTGATAATAGAGTTGAGAGACTTATGGTAGGATACTGAACCAGAACATGCAGCTTTTTGATCTCTTGGTATAATACAGAACATTGATCCTTAACATGCACCATTACAGAAGAGGAAGGTTAGTGAAGGTGATGACAACATCCATAAATTAAGTAGCCCTCATCACAATTCTTTATTCAATGGCACAGCAGTGCTATTTATATAATCCTGTAATACCAGTTCTGTATTTCAGTAGACTAATAGGCTCTACCTGCAGTGCTCTGCTCTGAATGTCTTTTGGGTATTGTTTAAAACTATATTTTATGGGTCCTTGACAAAACAGAAGAGCAAGAAAAAGCTAATTTTGCAATGATATGTAGCTGCAAGTCTCCTGTATGCTTGACTGGTTATCAAAAAATGCCTTATTTTCATGAAAGCATGAGACTTACAGTTTTGATGTCAGCTTCAGCTGACTTTTTTTAGTGATGTTGTGACATTTCTTCTCCGTTACATCTCCTGCGGTTGTACTTGGTCCTCTAGTTCTTGCTATTGGCTGTCATTCAACATCCAGTTTTACCTCCATCCTCTAGTCTCATAGTTGTGTATTAACGACATTGGAAATAAAGTGCTGTAAAACTACAGCCACCGAGAACTCTGAGTATTTGAATTATTCTAAGGCTAAGGAAGTCCATTCATGAATTATTGTGGTAGGCAAAATGCAAGCAAATGCCACCCCTGCTCTGAGGCAGTGGTCTGGTGAGGAAAGAGGCAACAGCAGACTAAGAAGCAATGGCAAAATTCAGAGAAATATAATCTTAGTCAACATCTGAAAATAGTTTGAGAACAATAGGTCACTATTTTTCTTCGCTATGAAGATATAAAATTATTTGATCTGAAAAGGAGATTCATCCAACATTTTAAAAACATTATGAACAGAGAGTTTTTTCCTGCCTTTACTTCCCAGCATTTATGGATGACAAGTTGGTTGAAATTAATAAGTACAGACCTGTTTAATATCTATGTTAATACAAGGCTGCATCTTCTTTCAGACTAGTGAAGATAAAGAATATTTTTAAATTGCTTTGAAAATATCAAACTGCATATGCTTTAAAGTTTTACGTCTTGTAGCCTGCTGTCACACTATCTTTTTAATAGTGCCTTTCTTTCTTATGCCTCTTTTGTTAGCCATAAGTGTCTGTTTACAGACGTATTGGGCATTTATTATGTGTGTTAAGTATTTTCCATGTGTTACAGTCTAAAACTGCTGCCAGGACTGTTGCTGCCTTGTCGCAATTCTTCTGCTGAATTTCTTCTTTGCTCCACAATTGTTTTTAAATATTATACTGCATTTCTTAAGTTTGTTTTTTTTTTTTTTAACCATTTAATAAAATAGTGCTTGTGTATATATCTTAACTTTAACCAGTTAGAGGAAGTACACTGGACAACATATCTAAGAGATCCTGAAAAAATCAGGGAATGCTTCCTTCGTGTACAATTAGCGGGCTTTTACATAAATATAGTGATGATAAGTCCTGGAAAACCACTATAGTATAATCTTTTTTTCTCTCAGCGTTGTGCATTTCCTCGGAAGAGGTAGCTGAGCTAAGTGGTAAAGTGCAACTGCTGTGAGAAGAAAGATGTTAATACACTACGTTGCTCGGTTCTTTCAAAATAACTACTAGCTACCTTATACTACCAGTATCTTCTCTGTCATTTTTGCACTAGAGGAGACACTTACTGTCATGTAAATTAGAGACAAGTAGCTCTTAGAAAAAGCAGTGGAATTTATGCTGTTGGGAGAACTCTTAATTCTATCCCAACTGTCCAAACCATAGTCATGGTATGAATACCAGCCTATACCAGGAGCAAAATTTAAGGGTGTCATAATGCTTAATATCATAACTTCAAGGCTGTAAGAAGGAGGATCAGCCAGTTAAAAATAGGGAGGGGGGGCTGTTTACTTGATACAATTAAATGTTTGTAACACCTAACTATAGATCACTTTACCTGAATCTATAAATGGAAACAACCCTAACATTCCTAGGCTAAGTGGAAACCTAGCCAATAAAGAAGCTCCACTGACAACAGAAAATCCATCATGAAAAGAAACTGATGACCAAAATCAATAAATATGCTCATAAAATTGTAGAATATGTTTAGTATTAATTCTTGCAGATGTTTTTGACTCTGTTAAAAAATTGCGACCATTAATAGTTCTGTCCACGCACAAGTGTTTGCTGGTGTTACAGCCCTGTGCTATTGCAAAAGTAATACTGTTATTTATGTGGATGTAAGTCACATAGTATGGTAGAAGCACTCCATAAGTCGTAAACATAGCGAAGAATAAACTTTGCTTTTTTTCAGATAAATAAGAACAGCAAGACAAATGCAGCTCTTTTGCATATGGCATTTTATGTGCAATTGCTCATGTACCAGAAAATACAAAATGTGCCTTACTGGCTTAGTTTTAAGCTGTCTTTTTCAGAGTGCTCCCCTGGGAGAAGACTGTAATTTCAAACATTCAAGAATGCAAAAGTTTTTTAATATGTTTTGATTATTAAGTTGTGCTGTTCATAGAGTGACTGAAGATTTAATCCAGAATCTTGATACCAGTTTTATTGACCCTAGGAGACCACTTGAGAATATTAATGTTGGAATACAATTATCCAGCCATTTTAAAATTGAATTTTTGAGTGATTTTTTGTTCTATAAGTTAGTAAAAGAGGAATACTGAGAAGTGATTTGCAACAGTTATCAACATATTCCACATTTTGACAGTGAAAAAATAGTGCCTTCCTTTCATATAGTCATAAAGTATTCTTAAAACACTGAAGGCCTGCATTGTGGTGTTTGATATGGGTGAATAGGATGTATGCTAAGAACAAGTAATAATGGTCTGACATAATGTTCTACCTACATCAGAGGAGATTCTTTGACCCTCTCTGAGTAGAAAGAAATAAATTTAATGATATTTTCCAGGTGATACAGGGGGATTTTGCTGCATAAATTCCACAAAATGCTGCCATAGTCATACTGTCTCATTTAGTTTTCCCAATCATGAGAAATTACCTTAAGGATTACAGAGACATGCAATTCTGTTGCTGTGGAGTATGTGTGAGAAGAATTGAACCCATAAAGTTATTTTCCATTTGAAATGCTTCCAAAATATGGAAAATCTGGTACTTGGATACATGTGTAAGGATGATAAGCTGCTTAAACATTTCATACTGAGGTACCAAATTGTAACCCTGCTGACTTGGCAATCAGGCAATTCATTTTCCTTACAAGGTAGGCAGGTGCTGTATTAGGCAAAGTTTAGCTTGTTATCCTGTAACAATGAAAAGTTTTCAGACACAGCTGGGAAAAGCAGATGGTCATTTCTTAAGTTTCCATAATCGTGGTATAAATGCAATGCCATAAAGTAGCAAAATGCTTAACTTGTCTTTCTTATACAATTTATGCGCATTATATGGGAAGAGTAGGCATTTGGAAAAGTGTTTGGCATATTTTTATGTTTGTTTTTTAACTTGCAGGGCTATAATGCTGTGTAGTGTTTATATTAAAAGCTGTTACATAATTCCACTTGCTCCTGGATGTTCATAATCTTCATGCGTATGTAGACCATTGTCCTCCCCACCTATCTTTTTTTACCCTTTATCACTTAACTGTTGCTCAGCCAAGCAAGACTTTTAAAAAGTTTCCCTTTTGAGTCAGCACAGCAGTCCTGTGTTTATTCACACTGCTCTCTTATTTGTTCCCTCTCTTTTTTGAATATCTTCTTGACAATAAAAAGCTATGAACAAAAGCACTCTATTATACCTTCCTCTAAACAGGAAATAAGCCAAGTGAAACTATTACTTTTTTTCTCATTGTATGATTCTAATTCCACTATTCATGTTTGTTTCTGTCTCTGCACGTTCGTGTCCAGTACCACAGTGAGGATCTGAAAGGCTTATTGCTTTTCTGTTTTTCTCCTGATACTAAATCAAGTGTACTCCTGAGTGAGTATCAGTCCCAAAGCAAAGTTGTTCGAAAAGTTGTTTCGGTTTCTCTGACTGATAAACTGAATGAAACCATGTCCAGTGAGGTCTTATGGAACAAACATGCAGGTATCAGAATGATAGCAGTGATGGAGCATATACATAAATGTGTCCATAGGTGTGTATGTCGTAAGAAACAATGGAGGAACCTCACTCTGAGGAATAATTGTTGCTTGTACTGACACATTTAATCAATTCAGATTTATCTTAAGATTCAAAGAAAATGTAATAATTCTAGTCTTAATGATTTTAGTACAGGAAAATAGAGATTGAAAAAGTTAAAGAGAAGAAAAAAGTATTCCAAAGAGTAAGTGTGAGAAGGGAAGGGCCATGATGAAGCATTTTTCTGTGTTTTTCTCACTCCAGAGCCTGATGTAAAACTGCAAAGAACCTACCAAAGCAATCAATGAAAATATTAGTTTAGATTAAATTATAAATCCAATCACAGATAGGTAAGGTTGAAAGAGACCACAGTGGATCACCTGGTCCAATCTCCCTGCTCAGTCAGGGTCATCTCAGAGCACATTGCACAGAATTTTGTCCAGACAGCTCTTGAATATCTCCAGTGAGGGAGATTTCACACCTGCTCTGGGCAACCTGTTCTCAGTGCTTGGTTACTTTCACAGTAAGGATGTTCTTCCTCATGTTGTGGTGGAACATCCTACGCATCAGTTTCTGCCTGTTGCCTCTTGTCTGTTTGGCACCACCAAGAAGAGCCTGGCTCCATCCTTTTGGCACCCTCCTCTCAGATTCTTATAGAAACCTATGACCCTCTCAGTCAATTCTTCTCGAGGCTGAGTAGGCCCAGCTCACTCAGCCTTTCCTTTTAAGAGAGATGCCCCAGTCCCTTAATCATCTTTGCTGCCCTCTGCTGGACCCACCCCAGGAGCTCCACATCTCTCTAGTACTGTGGAGCCCGGAACTGGACACAGTACTCCAGAAGGTGCTCCATGCAAAGCACTTCACTCACCAGGACTGAGTGGAGGGACAGAATCACCTCCGTTGACCTGCTGACAGTGCTCCTCTTAATGTAGTTCAGGATACCATTGGTTGCCTTGGCTCCAAGGGTACACTGATTACTCATGGACAGCTTGCTGTCCACCAGGACCCCCAGCTCCTTCTTTGCGGAGCTGCTTTCCAGCAGGTCATCTTCCAGCCTGGTGCATGGCGTTATTTTTCCTCTGCAGTACCCTGCATTTCCTTTTGTTGAATTTCATACAGTCTCCTCTGCCCACCTCTCTGGACTGTTGAGATTCTTCTGAAGAGAGCACAGCCCTCTGGAGTATCAGCCACTCCTCCCAGTTTTGTGTCATCAGCAAACTTGCTGAGGAGGCTTCTGCCCTTTCATCCCAGTCATTGATGGGCAAGTTGAACAATACTGGCCCAGCATTGAACCATTGATTATGACCCTCTGAGATCAGCCAGTTCTCAATCCACCCCACTGTTCACTCATCCAGTCCACGCTTTTCAAGTTTGCCTGTGGGGAGGCTGTGAGCGACAGTGTCAAAAGCCTTGCTGAAGTCAAGCATAGTAGACAATATCCACTGCTCTCCCTTCACCCATCCAGGTAGTTGTTTCATTGTAGAAGGCAATCAGCTTGATCTGGTATAAATTACCATTGATGAATCCATGCTGACTACTCCTGTCATCCACGTGGATAGAAATGGCATCCAGAATGAGGCACTCCATCACCTTTCCAGGGATTGAGGTGAGGCTTACCTTATGTGTACGTCTTGATTCCCTTTCCTCTTTGCTAAGGAAGCTGTATGCATCTGTATGGCTCACACATTGGTTTAAGTTCCATCAATACACCACATGGGTTCTAGAAAGACCTTGTAGGTACCAATGCTATCTGACTTGATTATGTTAGCACAGATGGAAAAGGAGGGCAGCTAGTCAGACATCCAGTAACACCGAGGACTAGGTCTGTTCACTATCACATGTATTTGAAAGGGACAAAAAGGTAAGTGAAGCTCATTTGTAATCAGAAGAGGAAGGTGCCACGTGCAGCAAGGTAATCTGTGACACCAGACAGCAGCAAAAACAAATATTATCAAGACAAAACCTGGTAGAACTAGGCTTTACGTTTCTTTTATGGGAACTGGGAAGTAATAGAAAGAAAATGAATGATGTAAATAATTCTTATAAAACATTACTGCAGAGGGCTAGAGAATCTGGAATTTGTTCAAAAAAAGCCTACAACATGAGCAGCATAGAGGCAAACAACATAGGACAAGAGAGAATAGCATTCCATACGTAGAGGTTCCAAGAAGTGCTAGGTCAAGATAAAATGTGGATAAGCAAAAAAGAAACATGCAGATCTGGAGGAGTCCACGCTCTCAACAGACGGATAGAAAGATGCAAATATGTGCAGTTGTAAAAGCAGCAAAGGGGCCATGTCCAGACTGTTTCCAAAATAAGAACCAGATTTCAAAGTGATGAATTTTCTGGTCTACTACTAAAGAATGCAGCTCACACCTTACAATTTTCTTGAGAGTTAAAGGGATGAAATAATGACACCCATGGTTTTCAGAACCTCAGTAGACACCTTTACTTCTAGACTGGTATTTTGACATTTATCATTTCATGTAAATATATTTCCTCCCATCTGTTTGAAGGCTGCATGAAAATTTTTTTCCTGCGGACTAATTACAATGTCCTGTCAAAATTAGACATTGCTCCATAGCATGCAAGTATCACATTCAACAATTTCCATTCATCTATTATTTTAGTAAGTAGAGATGGGTAGAAGAAGATGGTCCATTCTGCTAGTGTGATGGCAAGATCATCTTTCTGGTTTTTTGTGTTTTTTGTGGGTTTTTTTGTTGTTTTTTTTTTTTTTTTTTACAATTTTGCTTCTAGTAACACAAAATGAAGTCAATGACTGCTTTTCATGTGGGATGATACAGGCTGAGGACCCAGGTGCTTTGTCATTCTTCCAAAATACCTGCCAAGTAAGCAATGAAGCTGTGAGGAAAATGGAAAGATTAAGATGTCAGCCTTGATGCCAGATCCTTCTGATATCTTTAAAGATATAAGGGTCTGCATCTTCATACTACATTAAAAACTGAAGACATTTACATTTGCTTCTGAAATTATGTTACCATCTGTGTATTAGATAGTGGCCCGCCTTCCAGTTCTGACCATTTGATGCATGCTTTGTACTATACTTAAACTGCAAATATGAATTCAGAACACTGTTTTGGGCTGTAGCAGGATGCGCTAACAGGTTGTGGATCAAATTAAATTCTTTGGAAAACTACTTCATGACATAATTAGCAAGATAAAGGTGAAACAAGTTGCAGCTTAACCATCAAGGTTAGAAGAGTTATGTTTGTTACAGTGAACAAAATGATCTGCATTATTGCAAATTTTCTGATACAGTCAAACGCTCTTGCACCTATAAATAATCTTTCCTGATAACACAACTCCAGCAGAATCGATACAAGTTCCATTGTTGAGAATCATGTGGTGAAAACAGATTATTTATCCCCACAAAATAATTTGGATCTGGTGAAAATATAAATACAACTGAGGATGAACATTACATTCAATCTGAAAATCAAAGTGCATTTTTAGTTTTGTTGATGGCAACAGAAGTAATGCAATAAAATAAGATAGATTTTCTTAAACATTTAGACACTATTCGATAATGTTTGGTAGAGGATAATATTACTTTATGAATGATGTTTTGGAAGGCAAAGTAAGAGTTGTTCTGTTCATATTCGTGAAGTTATACATCTCAGTAATCAATAGAACCTCCCTGATGTTTTGCTGTAAGGTTGGGCTCAAACGCTCAATATTGTTAAATTTTTTATCTCAGTATTTAAAAGCCTTCAGTGTGGAGTGTGAAACTGTCAGAAGCAGCAGCAGGTTGTCTCATGGGAAAGGCTGCTCAGGGCCATGAGACTTCACATTGGCTTAGAAACTGTGTGTCTTCATTAAAAATAATATAATGGTCTAATAAATGTCTGTTTACAGACTAGCAGAAAATTTGCTCTTAGAAGTGACTGTATAAAATTATACTGTGTTACTCAGTAGATGAATTCTATTTGTGAGTCACACCTGCCTGTTTTGGTGATAACTTTTTTTCTACTTAGTATTGCTATTAGTTCTGCTGAGTGAACGCAGCTGAAAGACAGCAAACTGAATGTCATCCACAGACTCGTTTGTTAGGTTCCACTGACTTACACCTGCAGAACCCAGTTGTAAGCTATGGGACCATACATTTTTAAATGAGAACAGAATCTGAAGATAGCAAGAGTTTTGCTTCCTTATGTAATCAGAGGCATCTCCTGGAAAGAGCTTGTCTTTATAAGACTTAGCCAAGATTTCAGTAAGAACAGCTTACATATGACTTGTCCACTGAGTCTATTTGAAATGCAAGTCAAAGAAAGGCATTGCTGGTTTTATACTACCACTTTTAATCATGCAGCATAATACAAAGTCTGTTTACTGTCCTAATACTTTTCATATGATTAAATTGATTTAGTTGGTTAAGTCAGTTTGTTCTTTGCAGTTAACATGGAATTCACCAGATTTGCTATCGAACAACTATCCTTTCACTTGTGCCACTGTTTTTGTGTATATATGGACGTAAAAGCATGGTTGTATTACTGAAATGGTATGCTTTACCTTTGACAAAAATTGCAGAATTTAATAGTGTATTCTGATTCCTTTATTCTCTTATATAGCCACTGGTTTTGCCTTCCAGTCTTCCACTGCTGCAGAGAAGACTGAAGGGTATTCCTTATCTTTTGCTGTCATGAACACTGACCACCAGTGACCGATCACTTCTGTGAGCAACATGCTTTATAGTTTCTCCTATATTCATCACTGTAAACAAATTTAAAAAAACAAACAAACAAACAAACCAAACAATCTTTTTGTTTTCTCATAAATTTTGTCGAGCAAATAGAGATTAATGGAGAAAACAGAAGTGGAAGAAGTGATAAAAGGGATGTATGTAGGAAAAAAATAAGCCAATATTAGCCAACTACAGATTCCCAGAAAAGCAGAGGTACTGTGGGACAATGGATTCTTCAGTTAGTAATGCGTGTAAAGAGTATGATTGAAGAAATCAAATTACCTTCGAAGATGTATATAGACTAGAGACAGGTGGGGAATATAAATTTCATCTGTGAACTACAAGTGAGATTAGGAAGCAGAACTTCCTGTTGAGTTCGGAAAGTTTGATTTTAGTGATATTTGAAATTTGTAGATCCTTCATTAATTGGACTAATCTACTTGTGGCTTTTCTTTCAGAAGCTCTTATTTGTTTGTGTTATTTTCACAAGGTAGATTTCGTATATTTGTAAACAATATAACACTTTACTAAACTTCCTTCATGTTTAAATGAGAATTTGCACATTTTTGAATGGAAAATGTACAGCAAAATAATACAAATAAGAGATTAGTGGTTCATATGCAGAAGCAGTTACTATTTGGAAAATATTTTCTGAATTTAAAATAACTCTTAAAAATATACAATAGTTTTGTCACTATCTGTTAATGTACAAGGCTCAGAACTTTATGAATGGGGATATAATTAATTGTTTATTTTCCCCTTAAAGTTAAAAGGTCCTCAGTTAATAGAAATTGTACCTTTCTTGCAGTGCGCAGCGCTGTGCTGATTTACACAAAGCTGTACAGAGCTTCCCTAAGGGAAGTTTGTTAAATTAAGTGATCATTTTTAATGGACCACACAGAAGGTGTGAGACAAAAGTGAAAATGCCGTAAGTATAAAGTTACAATGTTACAATTGGTGACAGAAGGCCTATCAATGAGACAGTAATCCTATAAAAATACAGAAAGATCAGATTGCTGTCGAATTAGAATTGCTTTAATATGGATGCATGCAAAGGGATAGCAAAGGAGCTGGAAACTTTCCATCTGCTTTGTATACAAAGTGATTAGATTGTGATCACTTAGTCCAAGAGGATAGAAATGATGCACAATTCTGCCAGGATGAGACATGCAAATTGGATCAATTAAGCTTTGAGAGTGCTCAGACAATCTGGTAGAGAAGTTTACATGCTGTGTCAAGTGAAACTTAGCAAAGATCAGTCTTCAATGCTGGGGGCAAGTATTGTAGTGATTTAAACTCTAATCTCCAAGAGTAATTCGTTGTTTTCAAATTTAGTTATAAAAGGGATCAGATACTATAATAAAACAATCAGATACTATAATAAAAGATCCCTTAAGGAGACGTTTGATGGTATACACAAGAAGTATGACAGACAAATTAGTAACAGTCATTTGTATTGCAACATTGGAGGTAGATGAGAGTAAATTCAGATGACTAATCTTGTTTGCAGCTAATGGAATGCACATCATAATAACTACTGTACCTTCATGTTCACCACAATGCTTCAGAAGCAGAGTGTTCTCATAAGGAACTCATTGTGTGCACTATTTTCACTGAACTAGAGCTCATTCAGAAGGGGGATAACTGATCATGAAAATAATCATGAAAATTATCATTAGATAAGAGTGCTCTAATTTCATCAGGGACCACATAAGAATTTGAATTATGGACCCTTTTCAGTGTCATTTATAGTGTCAAAGGGACATACTGTTTCAGATAATCAGGGGGGTCTTTAGGTAATTGAAAATTCCCAGTGTATGTGAAATACTGGAACCTTCAGAAATGAGTTTCTGAAGGAAGACTCAAATTTTCAGTAGAATCCACATAGCTTTCAGAATTAGAAACAGGTCTGCACATTTTGAATTTTGATATAAATTTTTTTTTTACATGACCAATGTAAAATAACACCTGCCATTTCACTATATTCTCATAATTTTTTTTAATCAATATCGCATAAATTGACTGTATTGCAAGGATTTAATAGCAGTGAGTAAGAAACACAGCAGCAATACGTTATGGTGAAAATGCGAATAACAGATGAAAAAGTCTTGGGCTGGCATCAGCATTGTACATGGCAAATCTCATATCCATGGATTTTTTTTATTTTTTTTATTTTTTTTTAACAGGTGAATTTCAATCTTAACTAGTAAATATCTTCTCACATCATTTGAAATGTCAAAATATGATTTAAGGAAACAAGGTGTAATGACTGCATAGGAATTTGATGATACTGTCTTTGTTAAACACTCATTGTATGCACCAACATAGAAAAAGGCACTAGAAGAACACTGCCCTTTACATAAAACTGTTAAAATTAACAATGAGCCTAGTATTGTTCATGCTAAGGCAGTTTTTTAGGGGTATGAAATACTAATTCATTATCCTCCCCTTCAAAGTTTTCTGAAAACCAGCAGAAAACATGGACATTAAAAACATTATTTCCCAGCCCTTAATCCTGTGGCGTAAAATGCCTATCAAAATATGAATTACTGTCTTGAAATCAGCATGTTTATATCGGAAAGCACTGACAGACCTGCAAGTTTGAATGGTTAAAAAGAAGTTAAGGAGAAATCAAACCTTTTAAAGTATTTATTCGCAAAGGATCATTTTCAATGATCTGAACAGTTTAAAGCGGGCTTTCAAGTGTCCATATTTACTGTGCATACTGTGCTTCAGCTTCTGAATACTGAACAGCTACGGTGTGAATGTATGTAATCACTTAATCTTTCAGTGTTGCTTTTACAATTAGTGTATGTGATGCACATGTTCATTAAAGCAACCTTCCTCTTTGAATAGGGATTAAGGCTCTATTTTAAGAAGGTACTTAGGCATATGCTTAATACCAACTTTCACGACTGTTAAGCGATGTACATGGATGAGGATGATTTCCTAACTTAGAAAATTCTAAAACAAAGGTTTAATTTTATGTAGCACAGGGTTAAATTTCCCTAGGTTTCAAAGTGAATTTTGAACAATGGGCTGTGAATTGACTAGCCAGTATATGTGGATGGATGGATTTGTGAAACACTTTTGGGTAAAAATCAATGTGACAAACTATCTTTAGAGAAATACATAATAGTAGAGGGGTGAAAAAAGAAATTGTCCTGTAGCCTACTGGAAAAAGAACTTCTTTTTTGTCATTCAGTGTTTTACCTTTACTGAACTGCAGTGCTGGAGATCAGTCATAGTAGTTAATAGAAAGCACTACAGAAATGTTAGGGTGTTTAATCAAGCCAGACTAAAAAAGAGGTTCTAAATGAAATGTAAACACACTAGCAACAGTAACCTGTGTCTTAAGATTGTGGGTTAACCAAGGGATTCTGCTGATCTTTTTTAAGGGAACTCATTTTAAGACACAAAAGTAAGTGTCTACAGAAGGACATCTAACACTCCATTTTATTTGGTCATGCTGTATTTCATGTTTTATTGTCATATTAGCAATGCAACTGAAATGCTTTAGATATTCATTGCAACTCTTTTCTCTTATTGTAAAATGTAAAATTTTGTGTTCAAATTCTCTGTTGTAGACTTATGTCCTTGACCCACTGTCAGCTCTGAGCAGTTTTGACTTTCTTTCCAACATGCCTTCCGAGGTACAGACTATGTCTGATGTGGGCATGTATCAAAATCTTAATTTTGCACTTGAAGTCTAGGAGTAGTGTCATTGATATTAGTGAGAAGATTTATGGGATTAGATTTGTAGTAATGGTTTGGGAAATACCTGGGTGGTATGAAATATTTTATAACATACAGCCAATTTGTTCATATGAAGAATTGCAAATATCAAGTTGACTATATATCTTTCAGGAAAGTCAGCACCAAGTATTGCATTTTTCCAAACATATAAAACATTATAAAGAAAGACAATAGAAATTTATTTTTTAAGAAGCAAAGCACAGTAATAAACACTGTTATTCTGACATCTGTATTACCATTTTTGTTAAAAAATAAGATTTAGACTAACATGTGAATTTTGTTTTGTTTCAGCAGTTTTGTAAATATTAATTAAAAAGTCCATAACTGTTTTCAGGAAATTATAGATTAGTGAGGATGTGGACCCAGTTATTTAAATTTTTTCTGTATTACAAGTCTTTCATCATTAAAACTAACTGATCATACTCTCTTCTGTAGTAGTTCAGTACTTTATAAGCTTCTACAGATGCAACTATTAATAATAATTACTTCAACTGCTTTACAGTTGCATATTTACCATTGTCTTCTAGTCTGTAAGGGTTTCAGCACTTCCTACTAACACACAAGGTAAGATTATGAGTGGATCTTTAGTAGCATTAAACTTTCAAAAGCAAATTAAATGTGAAGAATTGATACAACATAAAACCAGAACAAAAACAAAAGAAAAAAGCTTTACACCCTCTGGGTGTCTATTCCTTGGTACTAATGTTCCTTGGAAGCAGGTTCCCATGAGAAAAATCATTATCAACGAAGCAATGCTGCAAGCTATTTTGGATAGTTGAAGCAGAAAGAGGATAATCACTCTAAACTATAGATCAGTAGGTTGACAAAGAAGAGACAATATTGGAGGTATAATTTCCACTCTAAAATAAGCACATTTAGTATAAGTACTTGTCTTATCTCAGAAAATACTTCCATAATACTAAATGAATTTTTGTTTGTAAATTTGATATTATTGATATGGTAGTCAAACAAGAAGTGTATATGATTATTTTTCCTGCTCAGTGCTGTTGCAGATAGTTCTTTAGATTACAGTGTAAGAGATGAAAAAATAGATCCTCTAATATGCTCTCGTTTTCTATGGTTGAAATCCTAGGCTGAAATTAATATAGCTAAGTAGAAAAAGCTATAGGGAAGAAACAACTTTCCAATCACCATATTTGCATTCTAATTTATTATTTCTATTTTCAATAACAGGTAAAAAAGTAAAAGCATTAATTTCACATTATTGCAGGTATATAAATTCTGTTACTACCTTTCCTGTTTCATCTCTGCTCTTTCCCTTCTTTCTCTGCCATAAGGGAAAATGCATCCATGCATTGTCTGGTCATAAACAAATAATTAAATGTATAGTACTGAAATAATAAATAATTAGTAGAAGTATGTACAGTGGTATAAGAAGAAAATATATTACTGTAAATATATACATGCATCTATAATGTGTTCAGGAAAAATGTGTGCTTAACAAACATTACTGTATGTGTATCAATATTGTATAAGCAGAGATTGCTTCATGTGTAGTGGGGGAGTAATTTGAGAAGAATGAGTGAAGTTCCTTGAAGATTCTGTTTCTGCAAGCTGCTACACACACACATAGTCCATGGACATCTGCTAGCCCAGAGATACTCTTCTGTGAAGTATATGAGGGTCTTCGGTATTTATTTGCCATGCTACATTCTTTAAGCGTGAACACTTTCATAGAAGCCATATGTGGGGACTGCAGGGAGAAAACATCCTCACACAGTTTTATTACACTGCTGAAAAAAAGTGTAGTGACTTTAAGAGAATTTTGTCTTACAGCTTCAGTGATTCTTGACAACAAAATAAATCAAATCACTGGACCAGTAAATACGTTGGTTTAGTATATAACAGCAAGTTGTATGGTGGATTATGAATAGATATGGATCATGTGAAAATACTGTTGGTATGTATGGAAGAGAATTTAATCCCTTTCCTGGAGAGTAAGACCCAAAACAGAGGTGGTAAGAACAAACATTGAAGAATTTGTAAATAGAATTTCACTACAGTGGTATTTTCACATGATTTAATTGTTTTAGGCACTTGTATAAATGAGGTTTGAGTCACTGGTTTCTCTAATCAAAAATTAAATCTATTGGGTAAAAATAGAAGCAGTTTTTGTATAGTAAGTCAGAAAGCAAATCCACTACTCTACGGCTTGGTTTGTCAGTGATGCAGTTTTCGTACTGAGATACTCAGAATGACTACTTCAAGGAATGAGAACTGATGGACTGAGAATGGTATGGGGAAAAATAGAAACAAAACCAAAAATACCACCACAAAAAAAAAAACCAAAACCAAACCAAAAAAATCCAAACCCAAAGCTGAATATTGAACAGGTCTATAAGGATTCCAGTGTGCATATTGTTTACAAACACTGTGGTCTGTTTCCCCATTCTAGGAAGCTGATTTCTGAAACATATTGGGGGGGGGGGGGGGGGGGGGACGGGGGCCCGGG
>JAWWTY010000077.1:96378877-96479857 GCA_035222235.1 Margarornis squamiger | reverse complement strand
GGGGGGGACGGGGGGACGGGGAGCAAGTCTCTTGTCTCCAGTTCTCGTTACAAATGTGTTATGTTGCCTATATGCTCTTGGTGGTGCTACAATACAGTATTGTTGTCTTCCCACCCCCAATAAATACTATGCAATTAGTACATGATGGTGCACAGTATACAGATAGTTTTTACCTCCCAAAGCTGCCAAACTGTCTTTTTAAGAGCATGAATGACAAATAGTCATTTTGGAGAGTGACATGTCATGATGATGGCCCATTAAAACTCCTCAAGAATACTCAACCAGCTACATATGCCCCCTCAGCTCCATCTACAGCAACAGCTGCTTCTGAGTTCCTCCTGTAGCTGCACTAAACTTAATGGGCTGGCTGCACAATTCCTTGTCGCCACAGGGCATTTCATGTTCTTATTAAAAATGGGGAGGGGGAGAAGGCACAGACTTGTGGGTACAGCATCTGCAGAGATTGGAAAAGAGGGCATAATAAGGAAGAGCATGTGTTTGTGTGTGTCTCTTCACACATATGTATGTATACATACATGGACTTAAATGTGAACATATATACAAGCACTATCTATATAGAGGGCTAGAGTATGGAAGTATACACAGGCAGAGAGAACACTATAGACACAACTGAGTTTATTAAGGGAAAAAAATCATAAAAATGTGACATAGTTGGTCTTATCACATCAAGTTTCCACTATTTCCTATTAATTATTCATCTCACTAGCCTTTAGATGACAGTATCTGTTATTCCTAGAGGAACTTTTCATCTGAACTTTGTCTTTGACTTAGAAGCCTTAAGGACTTAGATAATAACTGGAATGTTATGAAGTGAAAGTTTTAGAATTTTAGTGCTTGTGTTTTGAATTTTGTTTGAACAATAACCATCAAGGAAATAAAGAAATTTTCCCGTTTAACCCTGTTTTTCAAAAAGTTGGAAAAGTTAAATATTCACATCACTTCATGTAGGTGAGGTGATGAGGTTATTATCCTCCTGGAGCACTGATCCATCACATAAAAGTATACGGGCTGTATAACTTTCATTAAAATTTTTCACCAATATTTCTGAACCTTTTCCTGGGGAAACAACATAAAGGAAGAAGGAAGGAGTAAAACCTAACTGCTTATTCTGAGTTTGATGATGGGAGAGAATAAGTGTGAATAGATTAATACAAATTCTTACTATTTTAATTTCTTAGGCACAGAAACGTGAATTCTGTAACAGAAAAAAGTTCAGAAACTGTATTAACAGGGTAAATAAGGATTTTTTGTTTGTTTGTTTTGATGAAAGATGCCTAGTTCATGCAAAGAAAGCTGACAGTTACACTACTCTCCCTGCCCTTCAGTCATGTTTGTTATGTTTGCTCCTCTGGTTTCAGGACTTTAAAATCAATGACAGTTTGAATTACACATTTTATTTCCCCGCCCCCCTCCAGAGTAGGCTTTATTTTTTTGGTGTATTTAGAGTAGTAGTATTACACATCCTCAGTAAAATGACACCTGACCAGATTCAAGTTATCAACTCTTTTAATTTCTGTTTCATTAAGCGGACTATGAAAAGAAGATTCTGATAAAGTTATATAGTTACTATCAAATACTGTTCTCTCTTAGTCCCTCTCAGTCTCTCTCAGTCCCTTGAGATCAGCACTAATTATTACTACAGTATTTTCTTTCATTTGTATTTTTTATATTTTCCTTTCTGTTTCCTCCCTTTTACCTATTACTACTCTTCCTATACCTATTCTTCCTTTTACCTATCTCCTTTTGTCTTCCTATTGCCCCATCTCCACATTAATTTGAGATTCTTCGTCAGTCAGTTTCCCATTCCTGGTATCTCCTGGTTCTTCAGACCTGTCCATGTTTCCCTTCATTTTGATTTTTGGTTTGTGGATACTTTTGGCTTTTTTAGGTTTGGTGGGTTTTTTTGGTGGTTTTTTTTTTTGTTTGTTTTTTTTTTGTTTGTGTTTTTTTTTTTTTGTTTGTTTTTTTTAAATTTTATTTTTATTATTTTCTTTGTTTTTTTCTGTTTTTTTTTTCCCTAAACCTTTTTTTTTTTTCTCCTCCCTCTAAATCATTCTTACTTTTCTCTTACCCTGTGCTTTTTTAATCATGCATCTGCACGAATAACTTGATTGTAGATGGAGCTTTGTTATTACTGGCTTTATATACCGTTGAATAAGAAGGCCTTGGAGGTCATATTGCACCAAATGTCATACAATTTGCCTATAGGGGGCGTATTAAGGATAAATTGTGGGATGACACAACTGATATACTCCTGAGGGTTGTGGCGTGGTTTTAACTTGAAAGTGAACTTCTCATTACACCATTGCATTTGGGGTGATCCTGGGTAGGTATATATCTGGCTGGCTTGTGGTCATTTGTAGGGCTTTAGTATTACCTGGAGCAAGACGAGATGATTCAGAGACAGTCTGAGTTCAGGCAGCCTATAAGGTCAGTGCTGGATGTGAAGAGATCTCAGGAATATCTTGGACCTCAGTTGTTTCAGAAACTCTTAGGTCTCGGGTCCTAAAATCAACATAGAAGTCTTGTCCAGGCTGACTGGGTTTTTAGTAAGCCTATCACCAGCTGCTTGTGTTAGATAGATATTACGTGGTTATACTGTGGTCTACAGCATGAGACCTCGTTGTATTCCCGCATGACTGTCTCTGCACTTACCTGACAAAGAGAAAGTCTGGAGGCAACAAAGCAGTGCATGAAATTGCTAGTACGTCAATATGGCAAATTGTGCCACTGTGACACAGTTGTCTGTGCTGCTTCCTTACTATACTGGCAACACTGCTGAGACGAGGAAACTGGCAGCATTACAAGCATATTCTTTCTTTGCAAACTGTAATTAAAAGTGCTGGGATTTTGAGTATAGCCATTTATATTGACTGGATCTCTTGTCCTCAGTATTATCTGTCATGCTGAAAGTACAGAGTGTAGACCAGCATATTTCTTTCTGAGCCTAGGCCTGTATTATAGTTTTACGTAAATTAATAAACCCAAAAGCAAACAAAAGCCCTCCAGGAGCTCCTTTATCACTTTCTCAGCATTTCTTGGAAAATAGACTTTTATAAGAAAATCATTACCTGCTGAATAATACTTTCACTGGTGCCTGTCTGTGAAGACAATGATATGAATCACAAGCCTTTACTGGCACCAGTAAAATGTTGCGGAATCTGTTTCTGTTGCACATGACTTTTATAATGAGACTGAAAAATAAATCTAAAAAATGTCATAGGCTGTTGATACTGAAATGTGGTTTCAGTTTACAAGGGTGAAAGTTTCAGGGCTCCCTCTGAAAACAACAATCAAATTAGTAACTAATGTGGTTGTGAAGCCCCTAGACACTGCAGAAATGTGGTATATGTGCAGATTGGATTTTATTTAAATGTTAACTCCATTGCCTATACAGAATTTTAACTATTAGCTACTACTTGCATTGAAATTGTTCCAAATCAGCCACACTGAACCCTTAGTTATCCTGATAGTTGAGAAACAGAGTGATAAATTAAAAAAAAAAAAAAAAAAAAAAAAAAAAAAAAAAAAAAAAAAAGATAAACCCCCCTATAAATATCTAGTACTTTGTGAGTCATCACAAATGCATACTAACAGTGATAATCTGAGAGGAAAGGGGATTTCAAAACTTTCTCTGTCTAACCACAGTAAATACTGAATCCAAGAACAGAGTAAATGGTGAATCCAAGAACAGAATTTTTAAGAACATGGCTGTTGCGATGACCAAAATTTAATAGAAATGGTGAAACATCTTTGTTTCAAATCACCAGCTTTCTTTTATTTTCTGGAAATTACATGTTAAATCTCTATACACCCTTTTTAAGTCTTTCCAGAAAGGAAGAGGGGGAGAAGTGGGGCACTAAGACAAGAGTGTCTTCCTCCCACAAGCAGTTTTTGGTTGTTTTGTGACAGTAAATTGCAGTTATAAAATGGACAAAGAAATTGCTTCTTGCTTCTTTCTTCTTTTTCTTTGGTGGTTTTTTGGTTTTTTGGTTTTGTTTTTTTTTTTTTGCTTCCTAGTGCCTCCTTGCGACAGCTGGTGGGAGATGCTCCCCTCTTTGCACTCCCCCATGCCGTCCCCGAGATGCCCCAGAAAGAGCCACATGGAGACCACAGGAGAGGAAGCAGAGAGAGAGTTTATTAACATGGGAAGGGGTATTTAAAGGTTTTAGTGGGATTCTAAATACTAGCAATAAGAATCCAAGGATAACAATCAATGGGAAAGGGTTAACTAAGGGCCAATAGGGGAACTTAAACAGAGACCTTCAAGGACGAATTCCTGAAGGCTTAGCTAAAGAGCTATGAGTTTTCTCAGGGGGTTTTGGGAAGAAGATGATGACTAAGTGAAAAAAGACAAGGAATCCATTTTATAATACAGTAAAAGCTTCAGTTTTTAAGGCATTTTGGTTAGCTTCTTCATTTTCTTCAGTGACCCATTTCTGGCATGAATTCTTCCATTTCTGATACTGCAGGTCCCCTGCCACACCTCCTTGCTTTTAGTGAAAAGGCAGGAATAAAGCTGCCTATCACCAGTATCTATGGGTGCCTGCACAGGCATGAGAAGGCATTTTTTATTCCTCTCTTCCCTTTCTCATTACTTTCATAGCAAGAAAGGAGGAGGTGCAGGCAAGGTAACTCCTCCTTGAGAAAACTTTTCAGTTCTGCAAAGGACTACATTTCCTATGATCTCAGGAAGCTGTGGAGCAAGATTTTATTGACACATCTAATGTTTGCCCTGTCCATCTCTTTCTCTCCATTACCTCTGTGATCCTTCTGGTGTCAAAAAACCATCAGCTCCTCATGTTGTCCTTTTGATTTTCTTCTTCACCAAGAATCTGTAAACTGTGCAATTACCCATGCTGGCATGGGAAGGAACAACTGCAAAGATAGATCATTGAAAAAGTGGAAGCAGAGAAGAGAGGCATACAAACATTGCACCTGCTTTAAAGGAGCCTGAACTAATAATCAGAAAAACAGCAAACCTCTCATTCTGACATAAAACAGCTCAATGGTGGCCAGATATACTGCTTTTAATACTTTAAATCCTTTTAATAATGCAGTGCGGTATCTCTGCTTACTGATAAAAATATATATCCTTCTCCACTGGAAATACTGCATTATCATACTTTAATGGCAAGTGTTACAAAATTACATTATCTTTGATTATACAGATTTTAACGAAGAAACAAGCAATATCCATAGAGTATTAGGAATTTTGAAGGAAATTTTTTATTTAGGTTTCTCTAGAATAATCCTCACTCTAAAGGCCCACATAAACATAAATGCATTAGGGGAGACTCTATACTAAGCTATGTTGCTGCAGGGCCAAATCTGTGAGAACAAAATTGGGTTTATTTAAAGAGTTAGGGTAATATTGCCTTTGCTGTTTAGTGAAGCTGACTACTTCCTTTTCTCACACATATTCAAACAAGCACTTCTGAAAACTGAGAGGAGTTTTAGGAGTTGGGCCTAAGATTGTGCCCTCTTTTTTAGGTTTTCAGAGACAATAGAGGGCACTCAGTAAATTATCTTCTAAAACAACAAACAAACAAACAAAAGGTGTGCCTCTTATTCTCACTGTCCCTCTCTGCCTTCACAAGGCTTGCATGGGTTTTGTTGTTAGATCTCTTCACTCTTTGCTAACTTTCCCAGCACATCCAAAGTTATCGTCCTTTTAAAAAATGCATCATCTCTCTGCAGAGGGTTGTTGCTTCCCTTTCCTGTTCTCATGTACTCCTTCTTGTACATGGTATAATGCAGGGAACACCCAACACCAGAACTCATAAAATCTTTGTGTTAAATGCATGTGGAAAGTAACAACATATAATAATTTTATATTAAAAATAAGGTTACTTGGTAGCCAAGGCAAACTGGAGAGTTACAATCATGGATATTGTGCGGAGGTGGCAATGGATGAAATTAATTGGAAACATACAACTGTCTCTATCTCTGTCATTTCTCTTACCAAAACCAGGGAGTTTTCTTAGAGTATCTATTGCAAATAGACTCAGAAAGAAAAATTGTCTGGAATGATGCAAAATGGTATCAGTTGAGATGTACCCAGTGAATCCTTGAATCCTCCATGTTTCTTGAAACAAGAACTTGAAACTGCTTTTGTCCTTTCTGCTTCTAAAGTCATGGTCCCCATGTGCAGCTACAGGCAGAACTGCAGTTCTGTCTCCTGCATGAATGCCTCTGTAGAAAGTGGAAGGAGGGATAGCAGATAGCGCCACCATAGATGCCTTCTGTAATCTTTCTGTAAAATACAACTGTCCTGGGAACTAGTGTAATTCTATATATTTGTTGTCAAATTAATAGCAAACCCAAATAAAAATCCCAAGTCTTATTCTTTAATGTATTTCTTCTATAAAAAAGGGCCAAGCCCCTCCCTCCCCCCTCAAACAACAACAAAAGCAAAGCAAGAAAATCCAACAATAACAAAAATGTGTGAAGTCTTCTCTAAAGCCGACATTATAAGCAAAATAGTACTTCTCACTTCTTAGGATGTTAAGTTAAATAGTTGGAACCACAGGTAGTTTGAAGTCACATTTGGTAGTAGCAGAGCTGTAAATATGGTACAGGAAATTGAAAAATTTTGTTCATAATTGAAAATTATTGATGCCTCTACAGTAATGATTTTGAAGATCACTTTAATAATTGTATTGTGTGAAACTGGAGTATAGATGATCTGAAAGCTGCACCAAAGTTCACGGTTTTTTCAGCCTAGTATTTTTTTTTATTGTTTTCTTGTATTGTACTTTTAAGTTATCTCAGATTTGCTCTAGAGTAATACAAAAATGTTGAAAAAACCCACTTTATAGAGTGCTTTACACTGAATGGATTGTACTATGTGCCAAAGATAAATCCAGTCTCAAGCTATTTCACCTTCCTGGTGTTAAGTAGGTAGAGAATAATGCCTTACTGATTTGAGCATGGGCCAGTACAGTTTTAAAAAGTAGCGTAAAGTTTTAGTAAAAGTTTCAAAGAACTTATGCATTTCCAGAGCCTTAACTTTGGAATAACAAAGGTCCTCACTAATCACTTTACTAATCCATATGGTAGCAGTTTTCTTACCAGGGCATCATTCCAAAAAAATAACCACTGTTCAGCATTTCACTCCAGGTCACCAGCCACTGTAGTGTAATCCGTGAGGAGATTTATGGATCTCAGAGTGGGAATCCTTAAAGAACAATGTGTTGTTAATCAGCAAGCCACTGGGTGAACAAATGAGAAATGCTGAAACTACAGAATTTCTTCTCTCCGTGGGATGTGAAAGCCTTACTCAGTGCATCTTCAAGGATTTACATTTCTGGCCTCTTCCCTGAAGGTCTCTTTTCTTTCAAAACACTTTTAGCTACTTATTCAAGATAGGGGTGTATCTAAATACAAGTTGAAAGGTAGGCTGTGCAGCCCTGGAGTGTGCTGATGAGCTCAGATTCATCCCCATGAGGCACCACTGTGTTACTTTCAGCAAGTTGAGACATGGAAGCTTTCCTTTCTCTGCCTGAAGAGATCTACTTGTACATCTCTAATCTTCAGAAAACTGCTCTGCCTGATAAACTGCTGGGTATGCTGGTGTCAACTCCTTTTCTCTCATCCAGCACATCCTTAAGTATGCCACAAAAGATAGAATAACCTTTACGGGGAGAATGTGAGAGTCTCAGCCACCAGGGAAAGACCAGCGCCCTGCTAGAATATGGGATATGGAGAAAACTGAATCACTTAAGGCATCACAAAGCCAGTGAACTTTTGTACCACATAACCTCAGTTCTTGAGTAATGTGGTGCTCAGCATTTCAGTCTAGACTATAGAATTCTGGCAATGTAGGGAAACACTCACACTGCCTCTGTAGCACATAGGAGAGTTATGCACCCTGAAGTATGTCTTAGGGAAAAAAAAAAGAGATTGGGAAAAAAAAAAAACAAAACAGAAGCCAGACAGATTCTAACTTGCACAGGCCACTGCTCCTCTGTAGGGAAGATAGATACTTTTTGCAGTCAAGTTTGAAAAAGCATCGAAAGCTCTAGCAGCCAGATTTGTGAGATGAACAGAGGTATGGTTTGTTCAATAAACCTCCAGCCATTAGGGCTGAGGAATACACAATGTTGTGAATCTTGAAAGAACCTGAATGTGAGATGCATTTTACTTTGACCTGCTCACAGTGTCAACATTGACTATTCCTGAGTATGTGGAGAAGTAGGGCTTTAAATGCTCAGGAAACTCCACCAGAGAAATCTCAGGCTTGTTTAGGTATCTCTGGAATTATGTAGCAGCAGAATGAGGATAAGTCCTATTTTGAAATAATGTAGCTAATCTGATTTAGACACCCTAGTTCTGTTTTTTCTGATCTGGTCCAAAGCTTCAGATTCCATTTCTGTCTTAGAGAAGGAGTGCACTGTAATTGCATAAGTATGAGATACCAAAACAGTGTAAGTGAAATAATGTGTAAGAAAGAGACATCTTTTTATCCAGCTGAAAAATTCAAAACCAATCACGAATACTTCCCTGCTGAAATGGGAAAAGCTTTTGCAGCTGTACTAAGTTATGCCTGAGACAGCAATTTTCTGCATGTATTCTGGAAGTGATTGGTATCTCAGTGATGCTCCTAACTGAGAGGGAAAAAAAAATATTAGAGGAGGAAATTGTGATGGTTATGACAGTGGATTTACCTCCAAACTCAACACGACATAGGGTTAGGACATGTGCAAAGTAGATATGAGAAATAAAGAATCAAAACATCCTTAACATTGTCCTCAGCTATTTACAAATATTAATCCACCTTTAACAAGCAAGAAGGTACTTTAAATTTTACTGATGTTCTTTCCACTTGTACCATATTATCATGTGTGTGTTACTCTAACATAGTGTCCAGGTCAATTACATTGCTGATAACAAGTTTGAGAAGTACGTAAGAAGTGTCTGAGTGTGTGGCAGGAAGGTGAATCTTGGTGGGTATAAAAGAGCTAGAAACCTGTGGAGTCTTGATCTTTAAGTTAAAATAGCATGAGTGTTGAGGAAGACATTTTCTTTCTGTAAATCTATCTTACCATTCTAATGGAAGATATGTTTTGACCTACTGAGGTAGATTTACTATGTGCCTGCTACAAGTAGTCCCAGGGAAACTGCACCTGTGTGCTTTAGGCAGTGCCAGGACACCTTGGTCTTTCTCAGGCTCTGCATTTTTCTGAAGTGAGATAATGGAAAGATAGATATGGAATTGAAGAAATGAAGTTACCAGCCCATCAGATATCCCTGAGCTATTTATCAACCAATGCATTTTACTTCATTTCTTAAATTCATAGAATATAGTGAGATGAAAGGGACCCATAAGGATCATCAAGTCCAACTCCTGACGTTGTGCAGGACACCTCAAGGATCACATGTGCTTGAGGGCATTGTCCATGTGCTTGTTGATCTCAGACAGACTTGGTGCTGTGACCACTTCCATGAGGAGTCTCTTCCTGTGCTCAGCCACCCTCTGGGTGAAAAACTTTTCCCTGATATCCAACCTAAACCTCCCCCAACTCAGCTTCATGCTGTTCCCTTGAGTCCTGTCACTGGTCATGAGAGTAAAGAGATCAGTACTTGTACCTCTGCTTTCCCTCGTGAGGAACATTTGATATGTTTTACTGTTCTACGCAGTAAACATGAAGAAAATCTGTAGATGCGCACAGGAGCAAACAAACACTGACATAAAGTTTATAGTGACATCTATTTGAAGTGTCCCCCTTCAGTAGGATAATAAGCTGAAACAAACAACATAGTTAAATTCAGGTGGGAATAAAGTCACGATTATGATCATACGTGTGCATGTCTGTGGCTATGTAAAACTGGCATGAGAAGATTGGAAGAAAACGAGATTGTTTGCAGGAAAGAATGAAATGTTCTTGCTTAAAAGAGCAAATTGAGAAATTGTAATGGTCCCTCAGATGCTGTGCATGATAAACATTCAGCTTATCTTTCCAAGAACAATAAAATTTCATGTACTACTGCTCAACATGAGAATTATTTTTACATATCTCCATACCACTGAATCTCTTGTAAGTTAATCTCATCTCTCATCAATTTTTCACCAGCTTCACTCTGATGTTGATAAAGGAGATGGTTCCATCAAATACATCTTGTCAGGCGAAGGGGCAAGTTCCATTTTCATTATTGATGAGAACACGGGTGATATTCATGCTACAAAGAGACTGGATCGAGAAGAGCAGGCCTACTACACGCTCCGAGCACAAGCACTAGATAGGCTGACTAATAAACCTGTGGAACCAGAATCTGAGTTCGTCATTAAGATTCAGGACATCAATGACAATGAGCCAAAATTTCTGGATGGTCCCTACACTGCTGGAGTTCCTGAGATGTCTCCTGTGGGTAAGTGCAAAATACACTGTTGGTGTTGTGGGAAATTTGTTCCTATTGCCTCTTTAAAAGTTTCATTATTTTTTACTGTATCACACTCAGCTACTTAATTATCTATGAGGCACCTGCAAGAGTTAGATATTTCAAGACTTAAGTGGAAATAACATGCTAGATTAAGTATTTACCCTTTCAAAAATGTTGTGAAACTCAAATAGCTATGTAAGCATTCAGATAACCATTTTATGGTGGCTTTCTCATTTCAGTGCCCAGAGGCTTTGTTTTATAATTCCTATTAGCAGTAATAAGTTTCACACCTATGTTATGGTACTCAGAGGTGATAATATATAATTTTGTTCGGATAAGGTCTGTTCGTAACAAACTGTTCAAATTGCTGCTAGTGCATAGCATAAGTTTTTAGTAAGGGTTACATGTACCAGTAATAGTTTACTGGATATTTTTTCTAATGGTGAAATCCCATTTTCTGGGAAATGTATTCAAGCAGCAGGAACTGGGGTACAACCTGAGATAGTTTCAAAGTTCCAGTGGAATCAGATTTTTGGAGGCTTCAGACCCTCTGTTAGAAAATGAGAAATACTGATTTTTCCTGAGTTTGAATTAGGGAGGAACTTCAACATCAAATCTAGCATCTTTATTTTAAAGAGACCAAATGTTCATTGGTTGTCAGATGCCACTGTTCCTTTGAAAGCTGACTCTTTCAAACCAAATTGAGGCTTGGCCCAGAGATGTTTTGGTAAATTTTACTTTAAGGTGAAATTATAAATGCAAGCACAAAGAAAAAAGAAAAGCAGAAGAACTTAATTGGGAAATTCACTGGAAATATGTATGTGTGTGTATATATGTGTGTGTGTGTGTATGTGTGTAAAATATACCTTAGCTTGAGAGAGCTATATGGTGATTGAATAAAGATTTTCTTTGCTCGATTGATTTTAAACCATATTAAAATTCAATACTCTTACACTAAAAGAATGCATATAAAATCTGGTATAGTTTCCTCAATATGATCTCCTGTGTTTTTGAACATTAAACAATGCATCTAAACTGGAACTAGAGAGAGAAAAAGAATGTTACCTACCTAAGTGCCCTGCAGCAATCAATGGTCAACATTGTTTTTATATTTGAAATTCAGCTTAGGAGTCAATAAGAGATAAGTTTAAGATTGCTAATTAATTTTCTATATATTGATTTTACTAAGCAGTGAGCATATTTCTCATGAATACTTGGCATTTATTCATTGTCACTTGAACAGTGTGTGGATGGCTGAAGAGACAATAGTAGCCCTGGAAAAAAAATAGACATCACAGCTTCTGTGGAGTAACATGGGGGAGATGAAGTTGTGATATATTGCTGAGAACTTCTTACTTCTGAACTTTGAAAAAACAGGGATAATCAGATAATCCAAGACTTTAAAATCTAAATAATTAACACTTCAAATATATGTTAATATACATATATATATATATATATAAATGAAGTCACTGGTTTATTTTAGAATTAGATTGTTTAAATAAGATGTAACATGCAGCAATGATTAGGGTTTTTTTCCCTCACTTTTGTCTTATGCCCTGAAAAGCAGTTATCTCCATATTTCTCTTTTGCATGAATTACTTCTGTCTTTTCTTGCACTGGCATATTGGTGTATGGACAACTATTACAGATATGTGAGGTTTACCTACACGTACTAATCCATGCCTCTATCTCTCACCCATGCTCCATTTGTTCCAAAAATATATTGGAAATCAATCTGTGGGGAGTGCACTGTGTTCAGTGGAGAACATAAGGACTATTTTTCAAAATGAGCTGCTTTTGTATATTTTGTTGAATCTCATAAATGAATTAAAGGAATTCTCTCCCATATGGAGCATACAACACCAAATGTATTTTTAAATCAGGTAAAAGATTGTGCAAAATTATTAACTTAGACTTGTGCACTCTGTGAGATTTGTGTCAACTAAGAGCAGTTTCATTTTCATGAGCTTCCTAAAACTGCACATTTTAAACATCTTCATGGTTAGTATCACACAACTACTGAATACTGCATTGTTACAGAGTTAAAGATTACCATGAAATGCCTTTGTTGCACTTGTCTTACATAGTTGCAGCAATTCATAGTTTATTCATATAACATAATTTTTTAATTAATCATCTAGAGCATTCATGAAATATTAAGGAGATACAAAGTATCTCTCTCCTATTTTGTTTAAAATTATATCCATGACAAGGATTTTTAATTGGATATTAAAGGAAATGAAAGAGATCATGGGATTATAAACCCAAATTAACTATAAAACTAGGAAAACTATAACCTTTAACCTACAAGCTGGTTATGCAAGTATAATGATTCTGTATTTTATTTGACAAATATTTTAAGACGTTATCTAAGGCTAATTGAAGTCAATCTTTTCTGTTATTTGAAATGTCTTCGGGTCAGGTTCAAACTATATTTGGGTCAAGCCCAATTATATTGATTATCCTGGATGGGGTAAATATCTTGATGGCTTGTAAATCTATTCATAGCAAAAACCCTAAAGATATGGCTTATCTCAAAATCATAGGACTTTTTTTTTTTTTTTGTGAAGTATGTCTCTTACTTAAAAAATCTAGCAGCATTATATTTTAAACAAAAATATTGCAAATTATAGTTAAAAGAGTGTGTCTGTGACGTTCACCAGAAAAATAGCTGATATGAAATACTGGTTTGTTTGACTTATAACCAAGGGAAGAGGGGATGGAAATTCCAATACCCAGCATAGTTTTGGCATGTTTGATCTTCTCTACTCTCTAACCACATCAGCAGCTTTGCTTGTTATCCAGCACAACAAATATCTATCTTGCCATGTTTATTATCCCTTACTGAGATGGATAGAAACATTTCAATTTTATAACAAAGAAAAGGAAAAGAAAGCAAAAGCATTGTATCATGCTTAAATCTTTGATACAAGTGTGTAGTGAGTTTGGAGAGCCTAAATGAAAGGGAAGTGTCTCTCTCCAGGCACAAACCACCTCTACTTACCTTTATCTAACCTTGATGCTTGTCTGGGACCAGACTAGAGCTTTGTCCCCAAGTAAAGGTGACCCAACAAGGCTGTGGGAGGGAAGGGAGGAGGTGAAGATGGTTCTCTCTCTCCCTCTCCAGACTGCTGGATGGGAAGGGCTGTGGAGGCATTGCTGCATCAGTTGTGGGTGAGAGCCAGTGGCAGAAGCACAGAAATACCAGATGTTACGGAGCAGAACTAGGTTGGATTGTTGTATGTAAGGAATAAGCAGGAAGTATGGATAACTTGATAGTAAAGGTGTCTAATGGTTTAGTAGCAGCTGATACCATGTAGAAGTGTGATGCCATCATGGAATTCGTTCATGTTACACATATTACACATTATTAATTGATATAAATTATTACCATTAATAACTGACTTTCTTTAAATGCCTATTTTTAATGTGGCTAAATTTCAAACTGATAAGGGGGTGTGCTGTTTCCAAATTAGGCATCTGTTAAGATCATCTAGGTTTAGAAACCAGTTTTCCCTGAAATGATCTCACCAATGTTAAAACAAAAGTCATATGAGTATTTCTCATAAAAAATCTTTTTAAGTTTGATAAAATACACTCAAGTTACTAGCAAGCTTTTTGAAAAGCTCTGAAGAGGTTTCTAAAACAATACACTCAGATTCAAAAGGGATCCCTTTGAAGGATCTCCAACTCAAAATGAACTTCAGCAACCAGTTTAGCTTTATCTGATACTATCTCTGAAAAGGTTGATCTTTGAAGCATGTCAGGAACATTGCTGACTCTTGAGTTGGGTAAATTAAAGTATAAATAGCTTTCTAAATTCAAGGTCCTCCCTGAAAATATCCTGCCTTACTTTTACCCTAATATCCGGATAAATAGGTCACATTCTGAGATTACTGTAATACTGTAATATATACCACTATCTATTAAAGAGTAGGTTAAAAATTATCTTGAACATTCTGGAGAATAAAATCAGAAATCTGTGCCAGCCACATGGAATTCAGTGTGTTACTAACTAGTATAAAAAAAAGAAATATGGGAAATATTTTGATAAGCAACACAGATTTTTCCTCGGTATTTGCTACGGTTGCTGAAAAAGTATGTGAAGCAGCTACATGTCAAATTCTTTTCAATGAACTGATATTCAAGCTTTGCTACAAACATAATTGTAGACAAAAATAATTGTGGAGGAATCCATATCTAAGAGGGAAAGACACTTTTTAAATAAATAACCCCTATTTATTTTTTCAATCCATGTCAGATACACGTAGTTCTATTTGTGAAGCTACAATTTATAATAAGTCACTAATGAGAGTGTGGGGTAGCATTATTGTCCTATTGACACTTGAATTCAAGGGCTCTGAACAATACTGACATAAGTAAGATTTACTGGCACGCTGGTTGTGTTAGATGGAGTAAAAGAGCGGTGCCATTTGTTAACTGTCCCATGTTACCTGTGAGTCCTAATCTTGGATGCATATATGGCAGCTGACTGTGTTGTAAGGTAAGACAAATTGTTCAGAAATAAAAAGAGAACTTAATTTCACTGCAGGAGTACAAACTTATGATGCAGTTTGGAACTACAATGCAACTACCCATTTTTTCTCACCCTATAGATTGAATTTCTATCCATGAGTATGCCTACAACTTTCTGTGGGTTTTTTTTTTTTTCCAAGAAAAAGTAAATGTTTGAATTTGCCATCAGTCCATTGTGGAAAGATTAGGACAGCAGTGTGTTGCAATGATCATCCTCTGAAGGAATTCCTGTTCTTCAGGAGCAATCTGCTTCTTCTGAAAAAAAACCTCTGGAAATCTTCACATACAGATCTTTCTGTGCATTATGTTTCCTTTGAACTGATTTCCTACACATAGGGCTATTCACATAGTTAGAATACCTTCTGTTATCTTGCATATTCTTTTTAAAAATTATATTGCGCAGAAATCTTCCTCTCAGCATGGGACTTTGGAAGCTCAAATTCTTTTGTGTACGATTAGCAAAGAAATAATGACAATAGCAGTCTTTTGGTTGTTTTTGGTTTAGTGGTTTTTGGGGTTTTTTTAAGATCTTTCTCCCATTGAGGTTTAAGAGAAGTTGATTAGCACAAAAGGACTAGAAAGTGTCATTGTTTTTTCATTACTGATTACACTCAAGTGGAATTATCCCAGAAAGATTTGGTGTTAGAATATCTACTTAAAACCACCCTTTTCTTAAGGATCCATGTATTTTAGGAGAGAGACAATTAGATTCAGATAATGGCTTTATTCATCTCATGGAAAGTAGAGGGTTTGTTTGCTACATCAATATATTTTTACAGCAAACAAGCACTTCTAAGCTTGCAGTATTTCCAAAATGTCTGTGCTGAGATTGCAGAGCTTGTAATGTCTTTGATCTTGTATTGGTCTGGAGTCCTTGAAAGCAGCAAGAGCAGGGAGCAAAGTAACTGTGTGTGAGGTTTATAAGCACTTTTGCCAATATTTGCAGACATTGTAAGCTCCATTGGCAGGGCTTAGGGACTTTGTAAATGTGGTAAGCCTAGCTTTTAAAAAGAACACTGGATGTCAAATAGTCATTATGATACCCTTGTTCTCAAAAGCTGGAGAGAATGGCAAGTTTAAAATAGGTCCCTGTATGAAATGACATTATAGAGTAATCTGTAAAATCAGTTTGACATACTGAATCAAAGCTCTTAGTTACTGGTGAACAGAAAATTGATGTATTTTAAATCCCATAACTGATAAATTACTTGATGGATTAACTACCAATTTTCTTTTTTAACTTTCCATTCACTTAATAGTTGCATGTGAAATTCCAGGTTGAGAATAACCTTTTTCCTGTCCAAAAATATTAGACAGGCCACAAGAAAGAAAAATTGCATTTAAATAGAATTGCAATCATACTACTTTATCATGGATTCTTCAGGGATAGAGATCAGGAAAGTGGGTTATATAGGCCTTAACCTAAGTGAATAAAGTTATCTTATGAATGATCATTTCCTGTCAGAATTGCTCCAAGCAGGTCCCATCCTTTGTAATCTGTTCCCTTTTATGGAGCGCTGCACTTAATCCTCTCTCCAAACCTTCAGCCTAGTCCCCGGATTCATTTATGATGCTCCACTTAACTGAGAATTGAAAAGTTGAGGAAAATGGATGGGCAGTATACTATATCAGGTAGGAAGAATATCAGAACTTTCTCCCACCATTTCCTGAAGAAATCCAAATAAAACTGACTGGAATATTCCATATGTTAAGTTCACCCTGGACACTTGCTATTGCAGTTTGTTCTTAAAATGTGATTTCAAGACTTGTTCTCTCATTTTCACATGTCAAAAATGTGTTCTTTCAGAAAACGAACACTGTCTTTAACAAATGCTTCTCTCTAATCTTGTGTCTAAATCCAGTCTATGAAGCAATCTGATCCTCTCTTGAAGAACTTTACTGGGCATCTGCCGAATTGCTACAATATTAATTTCCAGTCTAACCTCCAAATGGGTCCCTGGGCTGTTGAGTGGAAGGTCTGAATGTTCCAGACAATCTGTCAGTGAGAAAAAATAATCCTTTCTGGCTATCAAAGGGTGGTGGTCATGGCCAAGGCCCTGACTCCCAAGTGTTGTTTCATTCTGCTCTCAGCATACATCGTGGAAGCTCTTGTATAGAAAGAACAAAACAAATGGGAGCTGATGTGGAGAACATAATGAATAGGAGCTGGACACCAAATGAGGTTCTCACAAAATATACCCGTCTTGCTAGCTAGTTAGATATTTTGCTTTCTTTTTGTCAACATAGAGACATTTCTTGCTCAAGGAATCTTTATGCACTGGATTATTACCACAACTGATACTAAAGTATTGCATAATACTGAAGAAAATTGTTACTTTTAGAAAAACCCTTTTCACTAGTTTTCCTCTGAGCTGAAACAGAGACTCTTCAGCCATCTCTTCATGAAGCAGTAAATTTTGTAGGCTAACATTAATTTTGTGTACAATTATCAAAATTTATAAAACATATATATATATATGTATGTTTGAATTTGTAATGACTCATTACAATTTCAGCATTCAGACTTCTCTTGAAAGGAAAACTATTATTATATTTCATATTCAAAGAGACTTCAGGCATCACCATCATTACAGAAATATTGCTCACATATCCTCCACCAACTGAAAACAGAGATGGAGAAGGGAATCTACTGAGTGAGATGTTTTTTGTTGCTTTGAGTCAAAGGCTGAGACTATTTGGGAAGATGGAACTCTGTAATAGCTACTAGTTTATAAAGAGAACCTTATACACCAAGCTGAGTTAGCATGGAAATGATGAACAGTTGTGAAAAACCACCTCACACTGTTCCAGTTATATATTGAAACAGCATATTGAATAAGTGAAGTTCAGATTTTTTGATCTTTCATGTGCAATAGTCCCTTCAACATTTTACAGGTACCTCTGTGGTTCAAGTGACAGCCACTGATGCAGATGACCCTACTTACGGCAACAGTGCCCGAGTGGTTTACAGCATATTGCAAGGACAACCTTACTTCTCTGTGGAGCCCAAAACAGGTAACTTTCCATACTCTGCAGAAATATTGAGAAAAAAGAAAAAGTGCATTAAAACTTGTTAGGAACCTAATATAGCCTCTTGGTTAATTGAATACATTTGGATTTTGTTGATATTTTAATCTCTTATTTTTTTAGAATAGATTATGAGAACCATACATCTGAGCTATGTAATAAACAGATTTTGCTGGAAAGAAAATTCTTATCTTGTCAATCTACCAGCTGACTGGTCTGCTGCCTGTTGCCATCTGTTCGACCAATGAAAATTTTAAGATACTGAGAACTATGGTGACTGGTGACAGGGCCTGAGGGAATGAGGTTTAGGTTGGATACTAGAAAAAGGTTTTTCACCCAGAGGGTGGTTGGGCACTGGAACAGGCTCCCCAGGGAAGTGGTCACAGCACCAAGCCTGGCAGAGTTCAAGAAGTATTCGGACAATACTCTCAGGCACATGGTGTGACTCTTGGTGATGGTCCTGTGCAGGGCCAGGAGTTGGACTCAATGATCATGGTGGGTTTCTTCCAACTCAGCTGATTCTGTGATTCTGTGAACAATTTTTTTGCAGATATTTGTTTTAAAAATATCTCAGTTTCACATAGGCAGACTTCCACAAGAATAGGTTTACAGCAGAGTTACCTCTCCTTTTTAAACTGAAGTTTTGTTGTGAGAAATGAATATTAGTTTGAAGAAGAAAACACTATGCTTCCTATGCTTACTTGATATAACATTTTGCTGCCACTTTCAAAACATATTACTGGTGAAACTTTACTTTTACAATTTTTATGAGATTTCGTGAATATTTCTGTTAATATATTTAAGCCACAACAAGACACAATCTTTAGTCCTTTGTCGGTTTAGTAAATGTTGCCCGTACTGTTGTAACATTTCAAAAAGCAAGAAAGTAGGTTCTTGCTCTGCTCATTTCAGTTTAGTACCTGAGCCTTCACTTAAACCAACAAAGTCTTCATTTTGGAGATAGCTAAGTTGAGACAGAGGAGAAAAAATAAACATTTACCCTTTTTATCATAATCTTTGATGTGAATCAGACCTGAATCCCAATGCTATAACCAAAAAGTCACAATCAAAGCAACATCTAAATTTGCAGAAGTAAGTATGGTAATTATCTTCATATTGCAACAAGTCCATGACCAGCAGGTATATATAGCACTTTTTCCCTTCCATGTGTATAATTTACAGTGGTTTTCTTTCTGTTTCTTTCTTCATTTATAAGTATGTACAGTGTGTATTGCCATAATGAATGCAGATGGCCCTTGAACAGTAATAAGGTAGTTTCTGCTAAATCAAAATCTTGAAGAATTCAGACTGAAATGTTTGCATACATTTTCTCTTTGATGTGATACTCCAATTTCCTGTGTGCATGACAGTTATCTTCCAAATGATTGGGTAACATTCCCTGGTAATTTAACTATGATAGAAAAACAGGCAGGCTGGGGAAAGCAATGTAGAAACAATAACACTATGAAATTGTATATTAATTGTATTTTAACATGTCTTGTAAAATGGGTGAAATAGTGCCAGGCAGTTCTGTTTGTGAAATAAATGTTTCAGTGCAGAGGTGATTAATGGCAAGTCCTGCATTCATAAGGGAAGAAAGAAATAAAACTCTAACTAAACATTCAACAAATAGCAGATGAAGAGATATGTGTCCCAATGTGCCTCTTCTTTATTTAGTTTGTTTATGTTTCCTTCAGTGCTGACACTAAGTGCTGGTGGAATAAACGGCTACCTCTTTGGAAATCAGAGTTAGCAGCTGTACTGTGTACTGAGCATGAAATATTCATAATATCATCATATTTTGAGAGGGTATATTTATTTTTTTGATCTATATCAGCATAACTGGAAGGATGAAACATGGAATTTTCTTCCAGTTTTCATTTTACATCAATTAATTACAAATTCTGTGCAGATCATCAAACGGACATAGAAAAAACTACTTCAGATATCACAGTATTTCCATGAATAAATCAAAAAGCTCTTGATTATGCTAATGATTTAGATGTGGGTATTGTTAAATATATAGAAAAATAAAATAATTTCATATATCTACAAACTGTGGCATGATATCAGTATCAGTACAAGTTAATGTGGTGAATGACTATTCAAAACACCATGAAATGAATCTTTACCTTGGAATCTTAAAAATTAATTCAGAATATTATGTTCTTTCTTGCTCTAAAAGAATAAGAAATCAAATACGGAAAAGGACATCTTCCAAGGAAGGGAGTGTTACCCAACACATTATGAAGTCTAGTTCAGGGAGAAGATACTTGGAAAACACAGTTATGCACAGCATTACCCAGTGAATCTATTACTAATTAAAAATTGGTGGGTTTCAGAGGCAGTTTAAAATAAGCTTGTAGTATGTCAGTTCAACTCCTAGTCAAATGCTGTGATATTAGTGTTGAAATTAATTAATTCCACTCTTGTTGCAATCATTGATCTGCTGTTACCTTCTTAAGGCAAACTCAGATTTCATGGTGGCATATTTGCTTGTGCAGCCACTGACACCTTGTCTTACTGCAGGTGTTATCAAGACTGCCCTTCCGAATATGGACAGAGAAGCCAAGGACCAATACCTACTAGTGATTCAAGCAAAGGACATGGTTGGGCAAAATGGTGGATTATCAGGGACTACATCTGTGACCGTCACCCTGACTGATGTTAATGACAACCCACCCCGCTTTCCACGCAGTAAGTTGATTTGTAAATAACATGATTTGTAATATTATTCTTAAACATTGTAATTTTCTTTACACGCCATGCTATTTCTAAACAAAAAGTGCTTAGTTTCTATGTTAAGTACTTTGAGAATCACTGGCCGCAAGTTATAATTATTATTATAATTATTATTACCTTATTTTTCTTTACCTAATACATGTCAGATCAGTTGAAAAGAAGTGGTATATAGCAGCAGGGACAATAATTAATGTATTTTACTTCCTCTCTATGATAAAAAGTCAAAACTCCCCAGATCTTAATAGAAAAAAACCCAGATCTTAAAAAACAGATCTTAATAACTCTTGACAGTTAGACTTCTGGATTCTTTGACTGGACCCTTAATCCTTCATATTCCTTTGGCATTGTAACAGGATTTCTTATGTGCTTACAGTGTTTCCTAAAGAGTTAATCACAAAAGAACTGGAAAGTCACCTTCCTTCCATTTGCTTTCTTTGACCAAGGTGTCTCTCCTCCTAACCAAAGAAAGGACCACAGAGTTATATGCTCAGACCTGAAGAGCTCAGTTTATTCATAGCATTCTGTCTGGGGTGCTTTTTTCTTTAAAAAAAAAATAAAATCACTTGTTAAAGTAGAATTAAAATAATGTGAAGAATATATTCACATCAACTCCAGTCTCACCTCCGATGATGAAAAAAAATAGATCTGTACATAATAGATTTCCTGCTATTTCAAGCCACCAACTGCTTGAAATAATAAGAGAATAACTGAAGTTATTTTTGAAGGTGAGGGTGTTATTGGCTACAGACTGCACTCAGATACCCTTTTGACAGCATATATATCATTTGGTACTTGAATAAAGAAGCTGCAATTTTCAAGATGATGCACTTACTGTTAAAGAAATGAATATCACTTTCTAGTGATGCTGAAATTGCAAACTGTCTAATCAAGATACACAGGTATAAGATAATAAAATTTTATATTGATATTATTTTGCTTGCTTTTCTCTCCTTTTTCTGGAAAACAGTAATACATTCTCTGCATTATCAGGCATTCACCTCATGATTTGCTGTTAAGTTTTGAATTACATTTTTGCAACTTTGCCTTATACTTTCTCTTGTCATATGACAAAATTATGCCCACATTACTTAAGGTAGAATCTGTCACAAAGAAAACCTGGCAAAAAGGGCAGTTGTATTTCAAAACTGAAGAATATATTCTTGTAGACTGAGTAAATATTCAAGAACATGATTTAAAGAAGAGTAGATTTAAGAAAGCTCAATTTTTTTATTTTTTTTTTTTGCCTTTAGTCCCAGTAGACTCTGAATTCATTAATTTTTTTCATTTCACAGGATCATATCAATATAATGTCCCAGAGTCTTTGCCAGTGGCTTCTGTGGTAGCCAGAATAAAAGCTGCAGATGCAGATGTGGGACCAAATGCTGAAATGGAGTATAAGATTGTGGATGGTGATGGTTTGGGAGTATTCAAAATTTCTGTCGACAAAGACACCCAGGAGGGAATCATAACAATTCAGAAGGTGAGTCTGATTTTATTCACCAATTCTGTTTGGATCTCTGCAAGATGAGGGCAGGTAATGAGAGTATGGGTTTTTCTTTTTAAGAGCCTTGTCTGCTGTAAAGGTTTCCAGTGGTAATCTTGACTTCATTGTGTGATTTTGAGGGTTTTAATGACTTACACAAAAAATATTGTGCCTTTTTTTCTATAATATCTGTATTGTTGTGGTGAGAATTTTTTAAAGCACCTGCATTTGGATGGGAATCTAAGCTTTAGTCTCATTTGTCTTTGTATTAAAAAGAAAATGTGATAATATATTTTACCCTGAAAATGCAAGCTCCAAATAAAAAATGGATCCCAAAATTAATTTTTAAAATAGTTATCTAACTGTCTTTGGCTGATGTGGTTCTATTCAGAAAGTACAATTCATGAAATTTAAAATTATGTAGCAGTAAGAATAGTTGTTTTACAGGATCACATAATTTTTTTTTAATTGAAAAAATTAAATATTTTTTCCTCCATACTATCTATACGTACGGTTAGAAAACTTCGCAAAATTGAAAAATCATGTTTATATAAAAATATTAAAACAGCTTTCTTACCTTCCTGCAATCCATATTAGACTACCCTTTAACAGAATAAGAATGTCTTGAAATATTTTTCAAGAAAATTTGAATTTTGCAAACAGGAAAAGTAATGCAACACCTTAGAAGATTCTCTTAAAAGTTTCCTACTCTGAATGTGTGACTGCTTGGCAATGACAATAGTGAATCTACGGACAAACTCTTGATAGAGCAGTTTTGTTAAGGAAACTTCTCTGTATGACCATCCAGGAGCCACTCCAGCAGTCGCACTCATGCCACTTGAACTGGGACTGAGGTCCTTGTGCAGCTACACTCCCCACACACAGAGTCAGACCAGTTTTCCTCACCAGCTCGACCCCAGGTTTCCCATAGCAGAGTCTGAGATGTCCAGATCCTTAAAAATAATTGTCATGGTGTAATAACTAAATAACAAAATAGCAGCTTGAGCTAGTGCCTCTGAGGAGGGATCCCAGACCAAGACATGCCTGGTCTTTTATCCGCTCACAGTCTAAGCCCAGGAAAGTGCCGAGTCTCTCAGAGTCTGGTCCCCTGGCTGGGCTACAGGTCTCTGTGACTTTTGTTATGCAAGGGGACAGCAGGTCACAGCCTCTTGCCTGGGGCTCCAGCCACCTCAGAACTAAATCTGCAGCTGGCACTGTGCACCCAGCTACCTGCACTACCTGCACTGAATGTGTTCCTCAGCAATTTAATACCCCTATAATGTGGGAATGACTTGGCATTTTAGAATATATGTTACTATGTTCCTGAACAAGAACTTATGTTTGTACTTGAGATGGTTCTGTAACAAATTTTTCTTCCCTTTATACTCTTTAATTTTTGTAGACTTCACCTATCAGCTGTGAGATTTTTGTCTTGTTTTGTTGTTTTTTTTTTCCCCCTTCTCTAGTGCATCCATTCCTTTCTAAAGCAAATAAAACTTAAGTAACATTTCTTCTTTGAAAGAAGTGAAAACTGCATGACGTTGCAAAGCAATGGGCTAATTTTCTGATGCCCTTAATATCTGTTGAGAGCAGATAAGCATCCACACATGTCATAACAAATGAAGTATGTTCGGCACCCTTGAAGGATCAGGGTCTAATATGTGTAATGTGAATCATCTCTTTTCAAGGCTAAAACACTCAGGCTTCTTGCAAACTGTACTAAATTCTGCTTAGCATGTTTGAAATACAAGTGATGAAAAGTTAGTAGTCTCTTTGTTCAACAGCCAAATTCAATGTGGCACCTTCAATTTGCTCATTTAATGTTTCTGAGCAAAGATTTGACAGAAATATCGTAGAGGGAGAACATTTACCAGTGCCGTAGTGAGCAACACTGAATCAGTCATGGTCTTCAGTGATCTAATTTGAGAACTGATTGGGTTCATTTTAATTTTTAGTATGCTTTTGTAGTCATGGTGTTTTTTCCTGGAATATCTTGATTGCAGTGCTGCATAGGGGACCAAATAATTGTCATTTATGATTTCTATAATAATTTTAGCTAGGGATCTGAACTGGACTTTTCAGTAATGAACATTTGTCTGAAGAAGTGCTCTGTGAAATAGCTATTGGACTACATTAAAAAGGTTACAGATTGTTGACCTGATGAATTAGTCCAATTTGTTAATAATTTTTAAACCTAGATGATGTTATATTTTGGCACAAGAATTCAGATTGTTTTACTCTGCAATGTTAGAACTATTCTCTACTTTTCCTGCTTAACTTACTTTGTTATGTATGGCGGGTTGACCTTGGCTGGATGCTGGGTGCCTGTCTAGCCACTCTATCATCCCTCACTTCATTGGGATAGGGGGAGGAAAAAAGATGGATAAAACCACTGTGGGTCGAGATAAGAGCAGTTTACAGCAGCAAAAGTGAAGGTCACATGCACAACAAACAAGGGAAAACACCTAAAAGATCTTATTCCTTATGGCAGTGTCCAGACACTTACTGGGAAGTAGGGCTTCAGTTCCTGCAGCAGTTGCTTCAGAAGGTGAACGTTGTAAATAATGGGTGCTCTTCCCTTCCCACTCTCTCTTTCTTTCCCTTAGCAATTATATCTGAGCAGACAGCCTATGGCAGGAAATACCGCCTTGGTCAGTCTGGATCAGCTGTCATGTTTGTGTCCCCTCCCAAGATCTTGCCTACCCACACCCTACTGGTGTGTGTAGAGATTGTTGGAGAGACAGCACTGATGCTGTGCCAGCACTACTTGGCAGGAGCCAAAACCTGGTGTGTCAACACCTTCCTAGTTACCAATACAAAACGCAGCACTGTGAGGGCTGCTGTGGGGAAAATTAACTGCACTGCACGCAGACCCGATGCACTCTGACATACCTGAAAGTGAGTCCCTCTGCTAAGGGGCACCTTCCAAACCTTTGGATGTCCTTAGCTCTACATTTTGACTCCAGGGAAGTCTTGCCTTGCCAGGGCTGAAGGACCCTCCCTGACAACCCCGTAGAAAACATTGTCTAGGAGAGAAGTAAGTGAAGAGCTCAAGCACAGTGACTACCTGGCAACTGTACCTTGTTTTCCTCTGGAGAACAAATCCATAGAAGACCATTAATAATGGTGTATGCAGGTTAAATGGGCTTCAACCCCCCAGCCTTCCCTGCCAGATCACTATGGAGTCTGTCAGGAATTATCCCTGCACCGTAATGTATGCTTGTTAGTTGGAAATCAGGGAAGAAATAAGTCTGTAGCCTGGAATTTGCCTAAACATATCACTGTCCAGCACATGATGTTCTGTACTCCTCTGAGTGCAATTACCTCTTTTGTCTTTGTGCCCTGAAATCAGCTGAGGTATTGAGAAACAGCTCAGCCTCAAAATGCATGCCCATCCTTTTCAACTTGTGAGTATTTATATGCTCAGATGACATGTCTGTGTACACATCAAGCAGTAAAATGCCAAGGCAAAGACTTCTGAAAAAGCACACTTTGGTTCTAAATGCAAATGGATGCTTTAGCTGTGCATACTTCTGCTGCAATCATACATAAAGCTCAGCAGGCTGGGCATGAAAATTACTGTCAGTAACTCTGAGCAGCTGAAAGCACTGCTCCATTCATTTTTGCGCTGGGTGTGTGGATAAAGTTTGGCACCTGGTTATCCAAGTTCCACATGCAAACTGAGGATTTTGCATTCTGCTTTTAGAAGGATAGCCACTTTAAGACAATTTGAAAAGTTGACTTCCTCACTAAAAACTAACACTTCTTTTAACACATAAGTAGCACTAAATAAAAAGAAGAGTTTTTGTAGGAAAGAAAAAAAAATGTAAGAAGAGAAGTGAGATTTAAGAATTCACTGAGCAAAGCAGGATTTTGATGCTACAAGTGGATGGAATATGAAACAAAATGCCCAAGGATGAGCAAAAATTACAGGAAAATAATCTGGTTCTAAACAGAGAGATAGCAGGTATCATGATATTAGGAAAATGTTGCGTGGTTAGATATAACTCAAGATTACTTGTGTATAATGGACTTATACGTGTATTGATTTAAAAGGTGACAAAAATGGTGAATAACATTTGGGTGTGTTTAATTTTTGGTTTGGTTTGGATTGTTTTCTGTGCACATTTAAACACATTTCTTCTCTGTGCCTTATGACACAAAGACTTCAAAACATCAAAAGGCAGCAGAAAAAAAAAAGGTTTTACTCTAACACTGATATTCATGGAAATATATGGAGTGTATTCTTCCCTTACTTATATATCTTATGCACTGTTCAATCCAGATATCTCTTTGGCTCACACAGTTTATTCAGGATGGATTTTTCTCAACACTTTGAAGAACAGTGCTGTTTCCTGAATAGTAGAGGTAGTTCTGCTCACATTTTTTATAGCCATGGAAGGACTGGGGATTACAAGTTCCTGAACATGCTAGTACTGTTGCTGCATAGTATAAGTATATATTAGCTACTAGACTAAACCTCAGTTCAAAATAAAACTTTGACAATAGTCTGGTACTCTTGTAATAACTCCCCTGACCATATGGAATCAGACAAGGAAAGAATGTTTTCTCTGTGTTTTTATCCCCTTGACCTTTATCCTTTCAAAGAGTAAAGAGTAGCATTGTACTATTTCATGCAGCACAAATAAGAAGCATGTGTGTGGTATCACTGTAAAGTGTTTGTTGCTGTATTGTTTTTCACATACTCATCTCACTTTTTTTTTTTTTTTTTTATTTTTTTTTTTTTTTTTTTCTTTTTTTTGTCCTAGTTAGGGTATTTGAATCAGGATCAGGTATTTGGATCATGATGAGATGTGAAATCCACATATTCCAGGAAGTTGCTTAAGTTCATTCTAAACAAAACAGAGCAACAACAAAACACCCAAACAAACAAACAAATACACACAACTTTTTCAAAATATTTGGGACAAGGACTAATTTTTTTCATCATTTTATGGCTTGCATAATAACAGCAGGTTTTGTCTGGGTAGAATTGGGGGTTTTTTTGTGAGATCAGTGAAGCTAGAAGTTCATCTAATGACAGAATCTGTTGAACTATTTATTTGGTTATTTGCACTAAAAACAGTCTGCCGTCTTCTGCAGTGCATTAACTGAATTCATATGGAAAAAATGTATCCAGCATGTATCTAGGAAGATATATAATAGTGTTTAAGTTGGTTTTAGATGCTATACTCTGTTTCCAACCTGCAATAGAATATGAAAAATGCTAAAGACAAATTTTCTTCTTCTTCTCCTTCTTCACCTTCTTCTCCTTCTTCTTCTTCTCCTTCTTCTCCTTTTTCTTCTTTCTTGTTTCTTCTTTCTTGTTTCTTCTTTCTTCTATCTTCTTTCTTTCTTCTTTCTTTCTTCTTTCTTCTTCTTTCTTCTTTCTTCTTCCTTCTTTCTTCTTTCTTCTTCTTCGTGTTTCTTCTTCTTCCTTCAGAAGTTGGTATAAACCACAAGTGAATGGGACCCATAAATGGTATTCTCATCTTAAAGGAAGGGTGGGAAAGTGGTGGGAAAGCTAATAGGAGTCTTTTCCTATAACCTACTATGTTCATACAGTTTGTTGCCTAGTAGTTTCAAGATCCTGTGGAAACCTTCCCATTGTTTTATTTACACACTTTCTCTTTTGTTAAATAATGCTAATAAATAATGTAGAGAACGATAAGGTCTCCTCTGAGCTTCCTTTTCTACAGGGTAAACAACCCCAGCTACTTCTTCAGCCACTCCTCATATGACTTACTCTCTAGACCCTTCATCAGCTCCATTGACATTCCCTGGATGTACTCCAGCACCTGTTTTTCTTGTACTGAGAGGCCCATACCTGAATACAGTTCTTGAGGCGCAGCCTCACCAGAGCTGAATAAAGGGGAGCATTCATTTTCCTGATCCTGCTGGCCACACTGTTTTTCATACAAGACAGGATGGGCCACCTGGACACGCTGGTGGATCATGTTCAGCTGTCTGTTGACCACCACCTCACATCATTTTCTGGAAAGCTGGAATGCTTTCCAACCACTCTTTCCCCAGCCTGTAGCACTGCATGGGCTTGTTGTGACCCAAGTGCAGGACCCAGCATGTTCATCGTCTTGTTTTACCTCATACAGTTGGTCTCAGCCCATTGATCTGTTCTGTCCAAATCCCTCTCCATAGTCTTTCTACTATCCAGCAGATCAAGACTGCCACCCAACTTAGTGTCATCTGTGAACTTACTGAGGGTGCATTCACTCCCCTCATCCAAATTATTGATAAAGATACTAAGCAAGATTGACATCAACACTGATCCCTGGGGAACACGACTAGTGACTGGACACCAACTGGATGTAGCACCATTCACCACCACTCTCTGGGTGTGGCCAGCCAGCCAGTTTTGAACTCAGTGAAGAGTGCACCTGTCAAAGCCATGGGCTGCCGATTCGAAAGTTAAACTAAACTAGATGTGTAAGTTACCTTCAAGATGGACTTGAAAATATCCATCTTAGGCGATCTTTTCAGTAAAAAATTCACAAAACCTGAAAAACTCCAGAAGAAGTATTGTACAGTTTTTTAAAAGGAATCAGGCATTTATATTTCTTAGAAGTATTTGAAAATTTTTCTTGGTTCACACTGTGACTCAGTTCTCCATCTGTAGAGTAAGATCAATTCCTTCCTGTGGTTTCATTTGTAAATTACATTCTGCTATCAATGCTCTGTTAGTAGGGACTCAGATCATTTGCATAGCTTGATTTCACAGTGTTGGGGGTGTTTGGAGAAAAAGTGTAATTTTTCTGCATATATTGGAGTTTTAAAAAATGTGTCAGATTTGTCTCTGCAGTAGCAATCTTAGAATTAAAGAAACATGTATGGAAGTGAATGCTGATTCAGTCATTTAATATGACAAATTCTGAAGTGTCCATGCAAACCTACGTTTGTACTGTTTTGAAGCTGTAGACTGTTCACATAATCCTGATTGTAATACACATGAATGGAGCTTGGCTTCCCTTTCTAAGCAAAATGCATACACAAAACCTTAATTTTTGTAGTTTCCAAAGCACTATTCCTAAAAATAGTGAACTAAAAAGGGCATCATATAAGTACAGATTTCACTTTATTCACAAAGTTGCAGGCTATAGTTAGAATTCAGTAATAGTAATAGCTTAGTAGCAAAACATCTCAAGATAAAAACCTGATGCTCTGTATCCACCTACACCTTTATCAAATACTTGATGCTTAAAGTAGTAATGGCAATTTAATAATAAAAAGGCTGCAGGATATATTTTTATTTTATGCATCATACATGACTTTTTGAAATGTTATGAGACCTGAATCAAGTCATTTGGAAATCTATGGAGAGATTTTAGTGGACTTAAGAGGAAAAAAAAGACCAGAAAAAGTCTGAAGACTCTATAGAGAGAAGGTTATAATGTCTTACTGCAGGAAGTGACAAGCATTAAGATTTCCCATGGTACAGTTCTTGCTCACTTTGCCTTCATTTCTTCCCCCAGTGAACAGTCCTACCAACAATATCACCAACCAATTTGAATGTTAAAGAGAAAAATGTGAAATAGTGTTGCAAAGTACTTTCTCACAGATAGTGACTGCTAAGAGATTATTCTAAAACCTGAGTTCATTCTAAAAGCAATACTGGCAATTATAAAATGGGAGGGGGTGGGGGGTTGATGCATAAGCTTTTGAGTGAAAAGCAATCTTCCCATTACTGTTAACATTTCTTTTTTTCTCTTTTTTTTCCAGCTAGAAATTTTTCTTTCAATTCTGTGTCAGAGTTTACAATGTAAGAACTTGAAGCTTCCTTGGTTCCTTTGAGAGATTGTGTGCATTTGTTTGATATACTGAAGTTTTCAGCATAAAATCTCAACTGGGCTTAAAAATGGGATTTTCACTTCTGAAAAGTACCTTATTACAAAGTTACCATACAATACAAATGAACATTACAAAAATGGGCTTTACATGATTTACAACTTCATATTCAGCCCCTGTAATATAGAAGACTTGTTTTGTAATTTCCTTCTGAGAAGATAAAATTCTTACCCCTTAAAAGGTAAAACTAAAAAAAACTACAGACTCCACAAAAGGAAAGATTAATGGATCCTGCACAGGATCTAATCAGATAATACTAATGCTTAGGTATTAATGAAGCTGTCAAGCTCTATTCACTGAACTGAAGGACTGAAGTATACATTGTCCATTTAACCTTCAACACTGATGTAGTGATTTGTAGTCTGTTAAGTCGGTGTTCCATTATTGGAATCTTGTGCTTTTGTTATAGCAGGAAATAATAAAAGCATGATCTGAAGGCCAGTTAAATAATGCTCTCTGTTAACAGACGTCAGTGATAATTAGATAAGAAGAAACAAAAAAAGAAAATCTTTTCAGTTCACTTTCTCAGTCTTTCATTACTGTCTGTAGCTTGTAATGTCTTAATTATATTACCTGAAAAATGTTGAAACATTTCTGCCAGGTTAAGAGCTCTTGCATATTAATCATATTTTAGGAGTTTTGTTTGTTTCACCAGAATATGTTCTGTCTCAAAACCTGATATTCACCACAGGATCTGACGTTGTGTATCCCATAGAAACAGGCTGAGGATGATAACTGTAGCTTTTTTGGACATTGCCACACCCCACAGGATAGACAGGCTGTGCTACAAGGAACTGAAATAAAACATTACTGCCAACAATAAGTAGATATTGTAAAATTCCTTTGCCAATCCTTGCTTACCCTTTTCTAAACACCAACTGTTCTCCACTATATATGTATATATGTTAGACAGTTTATTTATTTATGTTGCATTAACAAGGATCCTTAGAGCTTTTGGATACTGTCAGCAGCATTGGGTACCAGAAGATAGCTGAGGAAATCCTAGGGCAGGATTCATGTTGCTGAGAGCAAATGTTTACTTCTTCCAGTTATTGATACTCCCTTACTAGTGACTAGTGAAAAACAGACATTCATAACTAGACCAGCTGATTTCTTTCCTGGAAGAATTTTGGTACAATCACACTAAGGACCATATGGTGTATTTCTTAGATGTACATGGCTAAGTTAGAGAAGGTTAAACCAGCCCTTAGTAAGCAAGGCTGTTTAGAACATGCATCTGCACCATTGATAGTTTTCCATCCTTCTCTGTGAAGAAATACTTTTCTAATGAAATTGTATTTTTGGTGTATTCCCTACTAGTCTAACACTCCTGTAATCCAGTCAAATAAAGTGTTCTCTTTCTGTATTACAAATGACATACCATGATTTAAAAGTGCATATCAGCCCTCATGATAATCATTCACGTGAAAAACCACATTTTTATGATTTCAGTTAATAAAGTTCTAATTTAGTCTTCTTTAGTCATTATAGAAATGTACAAGTATCATAAAATTACATAAAATACTGTGTTTTCATTATTTTGATAGTCTATTGAAATTTATATGATTTGTCCGATTACATATATTGTGCTATATGTACTTTGTCTATTAAATCAGAATTTTCGTAATCTTTTTTACTTAGAATGACTGTGCTGTTGGCATTAGTGTATCAGAAGAAGATATCTTGTCTGCAGTCTCAGGATATATTTCCGTGTGTTTAATTAGGTATCACGGTAATCTCAGTCACTCATTTTTAACATATATAATTGATTAATGAGGATAAATTAGCTTTCCCTTCTCCACTACATACTATTGTACATTCTGACTGACAATATACTGCATGCTAAAGGCTTGGTAGTTTGGGGTTTGGGTGTTTTTGGAGGTGGGTTTGGTTTTTTTTCTAGTTCAACAAATGTTGGCCTTCTATCTGACATTTTTCTGGTTATCATTTCTTTATTTAATATGATGCTTGTTCAGGTCAACATTTCATTAGTTAATAGTTTGCTCCTACTGGAAAATGTGAAGTCTTAAGATATTTGGATTCATGGTTGTCTTCTTTTTTAACCTTGCTGCTCATCTCGTCATATCAATTGCTAAATTGTTATCACCATGGAATATAGTTCCCGAGACATTTTTCATCATCATAACATCGCATTACATTTGCGTTATGGCTATGAGATTGTTTCATAACACATATATTTTACTTTAAATATAAAAGCAAAGTGAAAATTAAAAACAGTATTGCTCAAAAATAGTAAAAATACAGATACTAACTAACTGTATTCAGTATAGCCACCAGGATTCAGAGTTTCTTTTATGGCATATCTGTTTTGGGAGAGGTGTGGATACTACTGCTTTGATTCAGCACAAGAATTAAACACTTGCATTATGTGAGGAGCACACGTACTTCCATTCAGAGAAGCCTTTTGCTGCCACACAGAGTTTGTAAAAGTTCAGTGCCTTTCTGAGTTTGATGTGCTGCAGTTCATTTTTTATATTTAAATCTAGACTGTTTGCAGTTGTATTATAGCATCAGCATAATCACTGACTTTAAGATGCTCATTTGGGATTTATCCTACTGTAACTTGATGGAGAACACAGGCCCTTGTAGGTCAACAGATGTGTGTTTCACCTCTGCTGCTCCTTTGAGTGAATACTGAAATGTTTTGCAAATGCTGACGGATTAATTTGCAAGCACATCTCAGATCCCTCTGATGTATTCAGTAGCAGAACTGCAGAAAACCATTTTTAATCTGTTTATACACTTGGAATTATAGTTTGAAGATATAGTTCAGTAACCAGACTGCACCTTTAGAAGTGTTTGGGTCTTTTGCTGCTGTTCTTTATAATTAAGCTTGGAATTGCAAAGAAATAGTTAGCTGGACATTGGTGCAGCTTACAAACTAAGACTAGGTATAGGGTAAATGGTTCTAATATTAACTTGTTGCTTTCAGTAATTGCCTACAAGCTAAGATGGTTTTTTGCCTCTAAAATAATTTTCTTTATAGGACTATCCTCCAGATCACAGATATCTCATTAGTTGTAGGAGTTAATTTTTGATTGTAGCACAGTATTTATTTGAAAAGAAACTGTAGTTTCATCAAAGAAAACTAAAGGAGAAGAAAGGTGTAAAAAAAACCCCAATAATGTGCATTTTGCTTAAGAGGCAAAACAAAACAAAACAATCTCCAGGCTGCCTCTCAGTACAAATTATTGTCATATAAGCAATGTCCTTAAAAGATTGTCACATTTTCTACACAAACTTTTACAGAGCTTGGAGTAACAATTGTTCAGTCAATCCCAAAACTACGTGGAAAAAAAAAATCCAAAGAAAACTAAAACCTAAAAAAACCTAACCACAATTTTCTGAACTAGGTGTTTTCACCTGTAAATAACCTGAAAATATTATATTAAGTTCTTTTGTCTGGGTACTACCAATATGTTTTCCATCACCTTAGGTAAAATATTAAAAAGACAAAAAGAAATATTCATTCTCATTGGTGAAATAATGGGTGAGAATTTGGTCCTCACAGAAGTCACAGAAAGTTTTGCCACTATCTGAGGGAATTATTTCATTCACAAGCTAGAACCATTAAAGTCATTAGGGAAAATTCATTAGTGAGACATTGAAAACAGTGTTTTGAGAAAGCCAAAAAATGATCCATCAACTGTGTTCTGTCAATTGAAAGTGCTGGTTGTATGTAAATGGCAAAGTTCATTTTGTACTTACTAAAAGTTGTAAGTGCAACAGTTTTGTGTCAACATCACTAAATAATAAAATTTCCAAATAACTTTCCCTGTACAGGAGCTGGATTTTGAAGCTAAGACAAGCTATACCTTGAGGATAGAAGCAGCCAATATGCATGTTGATCCTCGTTTCCTGAGTCTGGGACCTTTCAGTGACATGACAACAGTGAAGATAATTGTAGAAGATGTTGATGAGCCACCTGTGTTTACTTCACGTTTGTACTCCATGGTGGTGTCTGAAGCAGCAAAGGTTGGCACTATCATTGGAACTGTAGCAGCCCATGATCCAGATGCCTCAAATAGTCCTGTCAGGTAATTGTAAGATTCTTTATTTAGCCTTTGTACTGAAGTTTTTCATTTTGTGGTGGGAGGGTCTTTGGTTATACCAGAAGCAATTAGTAAGATTTGTTCTCTAGCAGAGGGAGACTAAGATGTTCTATGAGTTTGCATCGTTTAACTTTTCTATCCTGAACCACAGAACATTTGAAAAAAATATATATTTTAATCTCTTAAAAAAAGAAGAAGATACAGTTTCAGTGTTCCAAAGGAAAGAAAAACCTCAAAATATTGATCATATTTATTTCTCTCTAAGATTAGGAAAAGCCTGTTATTATTTATAACAAGTTGTGTTCTCAAATGAATCAGGATCAAAAATTATAACAGACAATAATAGACATGTATGTGTGTGAGAATAATGAATAATGATCCATATTGTGTGTACAAGAAATAAGAATATAATAGGTCATAGACTCCCACAGAGTAAACTGGAGCTGAGGTGCCACAGAAGGAAACGTCCGTAAAAATTCTTTACATTAGAGAAGTGAATAGGACAAGATGCATCCTGCCCGAGTCAGGCTGGTTAAAGGCAATAATATTTTGGTTTTGTAAATTTTGCTGCAGCCAAATATCTTCCACTTGAATGGGAAGAGATACGATGGTTAGAGATGGATGAACTGTCCAGGCCCTCTTTCTTTGTCTTCAGTGTATGAAGAACCTGGAAGTCTTCCACAATATAATGTCCAGGATCATTAAGAAACCATAAGAGAACACAAATTATCAATTTTATGTTTACCTGTATCTAAGGTCAAAGCTCAAGGACAAAGACTCACCACCTGAAGTTAAGCCAGTAAAGGGCTACTTGTCATTTTTCCTATGCAGAGTAATAATATTACTTCTCAAAAGAATATGCAAAGGATCTAGAGAATAGTTGTTATGACTCAGGAATTTTGTGAATTTAAATATCTGCAGGAGGAGGAACACATACATAACTAAAAGTTCGTACTTAGTTTCATTTGTTGTAATTGTTCACTTAGGGCATACATAGAAAAGACCTTCACAGGTACCGTACTTGTTTGAATGTCACCTATTTTGGTTATGTTTTTATTTTCATGCGCTGAAAATGAGCTTGGGACTCTAGAGTAGCTCTAAATGCTAAAGCAGCGATTTAAAGTTGCAAAAATATAGCACGTTCACTCCTAGAGATATTATAAGTGTTCTCTGTCTTTCATTATATATTTGCAACATATTAAAAATAGATGATTCCTGTAGTGCATAAACAAGTCCTATACGGACGGTTGGCATGGATTTACTCATGAAATTTATCTTTGCTGAGCTCTTCCTTTGCTGTGGCAGTGTTTTCTGGCACAGATGTTATCATCTGGTGTATAATAACTGGTTTAGCAGAATCATTTGAAATAGGATTAAACATAGTTCCATTAGTGCAGGCCATGTTCAGAATACTTTTGACTCCTGTGCAAACATAAAGATGAGGTTTTTTTGCCTTGATTTGGTTAATTTTTACAATTTCAGCATAAAAAAATAGTTACATCACCAGCATAACTACCATCTCAAAGATTTCTTCTGCTTCATATTTGTTTAGAGTTTGAGGGGGAGGAAAAAGAAAAGTAATGAGGATTTATCTAAATGCTTGGAAACCTGCTATGTACATTGTTGAAGGTACTGAAAGATCATATATTTAAAGCTGTTCTACATCTGCTATGATACATCAGAGCTAGATTCACCTAAAATTGAAATGTGTTAAGGAGGATTAATGCATAAAACTTTTCATGATCTGTTTAAGAAGTTTAAATTATTAATCTATAAATAAGTATTCCAACTTCCAAACACTAGATTATCTTGGTACTGATTAAAAATTAAATTTCTTACAATTCATAAAATGTTGAAATTACAAGATCAGGTGCAAAACCTTGACAATACTAAGGGCTGGGGAAAATAATAAATGTTTTGAAAATAAGAGGTTATCTCATATAGACCAGAGCACTATTGATGTTTGAACTAGCTTAAATAAAGGATTTAAAACTCCTGCAGCTCAAAGATTTTCAAGTATTAATGGCTGCAAGGAATTAAAGGATTAAAAGTATTTAAAATATTTTTTTTTAGAATTTGAGTATGAATAAAATGCTTGTAAATAAGGAAAACTGCTTGCTTCCTATGCATAAAAATTATTTTTCTTCTTGTCTTATAAGAATCTGTCATACAATTTATATAACTTGTTTTCTTTTCCTCCCTCCCTTTCTCCTTTTCTCCCTCCTTCCTTTTTATTGCTTTCTTGTATTATTTTCTATTTCTGTCTTTCTCACCTCTCTATCTCCTCCTTCTCCTTGTAATTCTTCTTCTAATTCCTTTGCATGATAAACTAGTTTTTAAAGAAAGATCTGTGGCTTGTCAAGTGGTGTAGTTGATAGTGTTAATAATTGTAAAATCTAGGGGTTGGCAGGAGATTGACTCTCAGCTATGGGGCCTGCCAAGATTGACTATATAGCAGAGGTGACAGGCATAGTCTCATGGGGAAACTTGCCAGCCACAAAACAGCTGTAGAGCACTGCTGACCGAAGAAACAACATTCCTGGCACATAATAAAGTGAAAAGCGACCTGCAGTTAACATAAAATGAAAGAAGAAAAGAAAGAGGGAAAGATGTAATCCACAGAAACTGCTGTTATTGTTTCTCTCTCTCTTTATTCTCTCTCTCACTGCGACATAATACAGTAAAACAATTCTAATTATGCAACAAGTCTCTGCTCTTAGATTATGCAACCAAGAGGGATAGATAAAAACACAGTAACATAACAAAATAAGAACTGGTGTATTACAACATAAAACAAACAAAATAGTTTCATAAGATCATTATATATAGGAAATCCCATTTTTTAAATGTCTTCCATAATTCATTCTTGCCATGTTGTTCAAAGGATTGGGTTACTGTTAACATCAATAATTTAATATATCATCAGTGTGAGAGTAATAGTAATGATCACACTTATCACACTTGACCTGATTCTTTTAATTCATCCTGAGTGTAGAGAAGTGCTCTGGAGCACATGCTCGACCTAAATGAGAGTGCAAGAATCTCACCCAATATTAAATCGAATGTTGAGAATTTTCCAGTTATAAACCTAAATCTGCCTAAGCAATTGTCCCTTTCTCTCAAAAAGGTAATAAGCAAATCACCCACTGGTATTCTGACCTTTTAATTTATGCTGTTTTCTGTTTGCTGAGGAGCTCCTTTCTCCTTCCTGTTTATTTGGGAGGTAAAGATATGTTAAATCAAAGAGTTAAGGACATGAGCCTGTGTTGGTCTAATCAGAGTAAATCATTGGCAACTGACAGTGATACATGCAATCCCTTGACCCTATTCTGCATCATCTTTCTTTTTCCCCTCTGTCCCTGCAGCTCTGGGTGACTCAGGGACTCTTCTGCTGGGGATAGGAAGCTTTGTGCTCAGACTGCCAGTTCCCATGGGATCTGTGCCCAGCTGGTACAGCCTTGTAGCAAACTTCCCACTCACCTTCTCCTCAGCTGGCTTTCAGGAGAATGCTATTTCATTAATGCCTGTGTTTGCTTTACAGTAGAGGAAGAAAGAAAAGAGAGGGGATTACCTATAACCTCATTTAATAGGACACTGGGGGAGTGGAGCCCTCCACAGTCAGCACAGGTCACTGTGTAACTCTCACCTTTGCATATGGCTTTGTTTCTCTCAGTGCCCCAGGGAAACTGGACTGAACAATGTCAAACTAAGGAAACAGTGGAAACACTTTCCCTCAAAAAAAATCAATGAAATATTTTGACAAGCTGCAATTGAACATAAATAAAAAGTTTTCTTTCATCCTTTACCTAGGTATTCAATAGATCGAAACACAGACCTGGAGAGGTATTTTAATATTGATGCCAACAGTGGAGTCATTACAACTGCCAAATCTTTGGACAGGGAAACTAATGCTATTCATAATATCACAGTTTTGGCCATGGAAAGTCGTAAGTATGAATTGTAATGTTTTATCAACTGTTTATGGGTAAAACTTCAGGCTTGGTTGTGATCAGCTGCATTGAGAGAAATTCTGAGTTTCAAACCATGGCAGATAAAAATACCTTATTATTCAATGCAGAAGAAACCTATATGATAAAAATTAAAAAATAAAACACTTTAGGTATTTGCTTTTTTCTTTGCTTCACACCTAGTACATTCTTTTGAGTTCTGAAAAAGAAGTACAAAGGAAAATGAAATGTGTTAAGTCAGCAGTCTCGGACCAAGTGTCATTACAGGAAAAGTGATATGGAATATAGAGGAGAGCGGTTACCCAATCTTAGTGAGGGCACTCAGAGCTGATTGCTGTTGGTCAACCACAGCATTCTTAGAACATATGAAGGAAAGGGGATGTGAATGCTTATGTGGTTTCATTTTCCTGACTCTAAGGTACCACTGTAGAGGTTATTTTGTACTTGGTATTTTGTCCTGTGTAAGAAGATGAAAAGTGTTAAGAATATAACCCTTCAAATGCATACAAGAATTCTGCTAATGCAAGTTTAGACATAAACTTGTTCAGCTTTGAATACATTCTGTGAAGAACAATATATTTTTCCCTTTATATTAGAAAAAAAATATTTCTTCAAATTTCATCCTTATTACTACTCTGTTGGGTTGTGATAATAAAAATTATCAGTTCTCTGGCCTGCTATTTTAAAAATCCTCAGTTCTTGCTTTCAGTGAGCTTAATTTAATGTTTAACCTGAAAGCTTACAGTTGTCATTTAGTGTCTGTGTGAGTTTCTCTTGTATTATCATGAGCTGAATTTTAGTTTAGGAGCCCAATGTGGAAAAAAATTTTCCTGGGTAGTAACAAAACTGATGAGGTTGACAAGGGGCATATCTGACACAAACAAGAGTCTAGGAGCACAAGCAAAACCTTATACTGCTTTAATTTATGTTCATGGTCTGCTTAGTTTTTGATAAGCTTAGATCAGCAGAGGAAAAAGTGGTGTCAAAATTGCTTGCTTTCTTGTATTTCCCATGTGGAATAAAAAACCCCAAAACAAATGACTTTATGACTTACGTTTGGATGCATTGCTTTACATACTTAAAATATTTGCTATAATATGGTTAAAATACCTTAGATAGATACATATTTGAAGTTTTGTACAGCTTTTCATTTTTACCTGGTCTAACATTAATATTGCTATTTGTGTTAAAAAAAAGGAATGTTATATCTCTCAAAAAGAGAAGTAAAATAAATTGCACTCACTGATGTCCTTTATCCTTAGTGCAAAACATATCTACTCTTTCAATTAAGACATTAGATCCTGGGCATAATCATATTTTAGCTAGAGATGTGCATCAGTTTAAGAATGATTCATATTTAAGGTGTTCAACATGTCAGTGACAGTACTGAAACACTCAGTTGTGTGTGCACTTTAAATATTTTGGGATTTGCTTGGTAATGAATCTTCTCTTTCTTTTCTGTTATACATAGCTGATAAAATTCTGCTTTGAACTTCTTAATAGCCTGATCCATCTGAATTGCAGCAAAATGAAAATATTTAACCCATAATAATCATGGTATTCCCAGTATAAATAGTGACGATCTGGCTAGCTGTACACCTTGGCAATGGTTCTGCATCATTTTGCTGTTATCTTTCCATATGATGTGATTCAATACTGTGATTAGTAAGTTAGATATTCAGTTTATCCCTGAGAGTAAAATCTTAGTTTAATTGAAATGGTTGGAACACATAAATATTGTTTCCACTAGGTCCAGACGACCAAGCCAAGAGCTTCCTTTGTCTTTGAGGGAGGGTTTGTAATTGATTTGACATGCATATACAAAAGAAGAATGCAAATGAAAAATATACTTACCCAAAGAATAACTTGCAAGGAGCTCTTCTTGATTGTTTTGTTGTATTTTTTGCTGTAGAGAATCCAGCACAGATTGGGAGAGGCTATGTAGCCATCACTATCCTTGACATCAATGACAATGCCCCTGAATTTGCCATGGAGTACGAGACAACTGTCTGTGAAAATGCTCAACCTGGTCAGGTGTGGCTTGAGTGGTTTTATGTTTATTTTTATCAGATAGGCAGCTGTTCCTTGTGAAAGTCTGCCAGCTATAAGATCAGTTTATAAAAATCGTAACAACAAGATAGAAAAAATCAAACATAACATAAAAATCAGTTTATGGCAGTAAAAATGAGTCTTTGATGTGCATTACAAGCAAATAGTAAGAGAGGTGCAGGTGTAAAAATTACTAGTTGAAGATACTTTTAAAATCCCTGGCTTTCTTACTGGTATAACTGACAGATTTTGCTAAACTCATCTAATTTTGAATAACATTAAGAATGTGTACTTCCTCCTACTTTTGCTGGGAATTGGGAAGTTGTAACACAGAGGTTATCATGAGACTAAAGGCCTACCATTCCAAAATGAGTATACATTTTTATTCCCCTTATGTAGTATGGACCTTAAGGACACAATTTCACAAGGGTGATGTATTCTTAGTGCTTTTAATTATCCAGATATCTTCCAAGTGGTCCTAGGCTCAACTAAAGCTATATGGTGATGTTTTTTCATTGGCATCTCTCATATTTGGCCTTTTCCTCTCTACTTTTTAAGACCTCACAAAATATATATATTTTCTCATTCTCTCTTCTCTCTCCCAGAAAATTAGTAGATGTTGCACTGGCACAGATCCCACATATTCCCTGGAAGACTTTGTGCTTTATTTCCTTCTTCCAGTGTATTGTCGTTCCTGTGGCAGGTGTTGTTTACTGTACATTTCCAAATCACATCATAATTTAAATTCTTAATGGAAAACACTACAGTTACTTGCTTATGCTCATGAGAAATATAAAGTGTTTGTATGTGTGCTCTTATTGTTGTACCTGTTTGTTTGCCCTGTGCTGTGGTCAGAACCATTAGATTGGATAATTCATTTTTTATGGATTTTAAGCAATGGTGGCACTTATTTTAGAGGCAAATTTTGATAATTTTAGAAAATGAAAGTTAAAAATAATAATGCTAATAAAAATGAAATGCCAGAAGATAATATACTTATGGCACGCTTTATTGTTTTTCATGATATTGAAATATATTAATTTAAATGCTCAAAAGCATAATGGTTTTCTTGCAAAAGTTTATGACATTGATTGCAGCTACAGATAACTGCGTTGAGAGCCATTCAGCAGATACACTTCTTTCACTGCTATGTAGTTTTTACTCCAGGCTCTGGTGCGTGACAGAACCTAACTTTCTCCCAGGCTCTGTGGACCATTAGGCCAATAAATTTGGTACAATTAAAGTAAAGATTTGGGTCACACTTTAATTTTAATAGTGTTTGTATATGCATAGGAGATTAGAAAACTGAAATGCAAGATAATCAGAACTCAAGGGAGAATTGATACTTTTGATAGGGTTATGCCATGTATATGTACTTACGGTTCTGTGAAACCTGATGTATCTCAAAACAGGTGATCCAGAAAATTAGTGCAATTGATAAAGATGACCCACCAAACGGCCATCAGTTCTACTTCAGTTTAACAGCAGAAGCAGCAAATAACCATAATTTTACATTGCAGGACAACAAAGGTAAGAAAAATTTTTTTTGGTAAATATTCAACACTAACACCTTTCATTTTCAATGCAACATGCTCATTATGACCTACATAAACTTCACTTCTAGTAAGAACGTAAACTAAATGGCAATCAGCCTGCAAAATAATTTTATCTGTGGACTATTTGTCAAGGGAATTAAGCTGTTGTTTGAATCATTTAAAGCCCTGAGCCAAACAGAGCAGCTTCAAATATTTAAAACTTTTTTTTTCTCCCATCAGTCACCCTTCACATTTTTTCCCAGTATTTATAGGTTTTTGTCTAAATTAGATTTTACCTTGGGGCAGTGTCTGAAAAATTTCCAGGAATTCATGTTTTATTAGTATAACTCAGGGCATAAAAAATGAGTGCACAGTCATTGGAGAGGTTTTGTAATTTGGTTTTTCAGATTTTTTTTTTTTTTTAGAAAAACACATCTTTTCAGTAAGTATGCCCTCTTCTGAAGAATGCTTTTGACAGTGAATGCTGCCTACAATATTTGCATGGGCTTCTTATGACCATGTCCTCAAAGACTCCCATTGACATCACATTTCTATTAGTTAAAATATCTGAGAACACACTTCTAATTAGTGCAGTCATTAGTTGCACTGCATAATACAGCAGCTGTGCATGTGTCAGTCAGTTTAGCTATTAGCTGAAGCAAGTAGAGCTAAATAGACACGGTATTGCTCTTGTATTGCTCTTTTATGGATCAGTACTAAACCAGAGCTACAAAGTCATCCTATTAGTAAAACAAGAAAAACAGACATATGGTGGACTAAAGGACACTGTTTGTACAAACAGGCTTTGAATAACATTCATTAAGTATAACATGTGACCTAATAAAGTTCTCTCATGCAGCTCTTCATTGCCTTACCTTGCATGTAGTTACTGAAATGCTTAATTTTCTTGATATGAACAGCTTGCAGTTTGAAACTGAAGACTCTAATAATACTAATGATCAAAATAATAAAAATGCATTAGAATAAGACTGTTCAGAAATCTGACATCATTAAAAGTACTATAAAGTACTTAATGAAAAGACAGACCCTCTTAGAGAGAACTTACAGTTTGGTAAAAGTAATGATAGACTGTTGTAATGTCAGTAAAATCAGGGAGCTGCAAGATGCAGCAGCACTTGCCTCTTTTGACATTAGTTAGTTCTATGCATATCTCCTATGATGCTATATGAAGAGGTGCTTGCATATTTTGCCAGGTAGGTCATAACAGATGACACAAACTTTGCTGACTCTCAGTTTATCTGTCTATGAATAGATAGGTAAGCAGATAGACAGACCAAGTGAACTTTTCTATACATCCTAGGAGATGTAACTCCCTACCTTGCAGGAGCTGCCAATCTGTATTGAACACTGAGTTTTGCACATAGCTTCTCAAACACACAGACTTTTTAATCACACAACTCAGAGCAGCATCAATCCATACATTGTACGCTGATTATATTAGTCATCTTGATTCTCAGAAGAGACTGAAAAGAACAGCATGTCTCTGCTACATGTGCAAGTACCTCTCTTTGTGTCCTGACTGGATTTTTTTCTTGCATTCAAAAAATATTTCATTGATCTTCAGCACCTATTCTCCTATTAGTATAGTCATCACTTCCATTGGTATGATATCTATATCTCTAAATAATTGAAATAGATGCTTGTAAATTAAAATAAAATTTAAAGATGTATGTAGATACTTAATCTGATCACTGAGGGGTATTTTTTTTCTTTTTTATAATGATCTCCAGCTCTCTGTCAAGAGTGTGAAACTGTGAGCTTAACTAAAACCAAACCTCTATTATTTTGAAACAATCTTTCATGGAAAATAGAAATCATTTTGGTTAGTTGGATATTATTTCTTAGCTGGTGCTACCTCTAAATCCTCAAAAAATATATGACTAGGAAAGAAAAACTTGCTGAAATAATATTAATCTGTTTATAAAGTCTTTCAGTTAAAGACTATAGTATTTATAGGCTTGTGTTTTAGAAAAGTCACATATTTTATAATTTGTCTTTTTATTCCTTTATCTAGATAACACTGCGACAGTATTAACCAAAAGAAATGGGTTTCGAAGACAGGAACAGTCTGTTTTCTACTTGCCAATATTCATAGTGGACAGTGGATCACCTTCACTTAGTAGCACTAATACCCTCACCATCAGAGTCTGTGATTGTGATGCAGATGGTATTGCCCAGACATGCAATGCAGAAGCATATATCTTGCCTGCAGGACTTAGCACTGGAGCCCTGATAGCAATATTGGCTTGTGTCTTGACACTGCTAGGTATGTCTTCTTTCTGTTACCCTTATTTTCCATTCAATGCATAGTGGTAATATATATATAGCATATAAGCTTCAACATTCCCTTCCACCCTGATTTCTGTAAACAGGCACAAATAACATTCTAGGAAGGACAGCATTTGGTAACATGACCAAAGCCTTTAGATTGGGACTTTCAGTTTCAGATACTTTGGTTCTATGTCAAGCCTCCAGACATATGTAAGAAATAATAGCAAAAGGAAAAAATAGCACTTGCATCAAATATATTATTCAAGAGGTACACAATGAAGTTTATGGAACCACTTGGTTTAGCATTCTTAGCTTATATACAGTATCAGTGCATGTCCCTTTTCCATAGACAAAATTATTTTTAAACTTGTATTGATTTGCATAGAAGACATTCAGAAAATACAACAGATGTAATTTACTGATGAGAATCATAATTAATTGACATCTACAGAATGATATTTTGTTATTTCTGCAAATCGTAGCGTGGTTGGATTTTATGTTGAGCGGTGAAACTGCAACTACATAAAAGGCAGTGGAAAGTAACGGAACCGTGTCAACATCCTAGTTTGGTTAGAATTACTTAATGCCTAGTCATTAAACAGAATGACTACATGGGAGAGTAAAGGGTCAAATCAAGGAGGACAGATGAAGGATCGGTTGAGCAAAAGTGCAGTTTTGCTTATTGTCTGAAAATTCATGTGTTAACAGTGATACCGATTCAACACACAAGATTTTTTTTCAGTGTTGTTAGATTAAGAGATTTTTCTGTTCCCTGCCTGTACATATCAGTCAAAGGAAAGGGAGAAGACCACAGTCTTCTTGTGTTGGTATAATCCCAGTGGTTCTTTATCTGTCACTATTATCCAAGTAATTTGGATAGGACAAATCCAGAGACTTTTGTTCACACTTGTGTTCATGGCAGTATTTCCACCATGTGTAGATATCTTCTCTTTCGCACTCTGATTCACATCCCCATAAACCACTAGAAGGAAATGTTCCTTCTGCTAAAAAATATTTCTATGGAACTCTAAAAATAAAAACCTGTTGGATATTTTTTTACAGAGTAAGAAAAATCACTACCTCTGCAATGAACCCAACCAACTTAGTCAGTAGTTATATATAGGAGGTGGCATTTCTAAAGTTTTCCATCTGTGTGACAAAAAAACACTAACACCATAAGACTGTTAAATCTCACTCGACACATGGTTGGGTCTGGGTTTAAGGAGAAATGGAAAGGAATGATTGCCAAAAGTTTTACTGAACATTTCTAAATACCATTTTTCTAGTAGCATGCCTAGGCATTTTATATACACAAGTGAACTTTATTTGGACACGAAGCTAAATGGTAGAGTTCAAAAATATAGAAAAATATGGTCTCGTATCAACTGGCATTAGCATCAGTGGAAAAACACCTGTTTTAAACTTTAGTCCAATACACTTAGGAAAGAAAGTTCAGTAACAATAGCAATTCATTTGTTCCCAAAATGAAATGTCACCATTTCTGTTATACATATGAAGGGACTTTCTGAAAATTACATAGGAAACTACTGTAGTTACTACACAGTCTGTTTTGGTTGAAAGTTTTTCTTAAACAGAAGGACTATGACTTAAAGAAGACCACTGAATGGAGACACAGCATGTTACTAGCGAGCAACCTGCTTATTCTACTCAGTACACCAGGATTCAAATACAACCAATAAATTAAGAAACGTGAGCTTTTATTCCAGTCATTTTTAGAGTGTTCTGAACAAGAGTTTGGTAAAGAATTGAGAGTAAGTTCTGTGAACATAGTGTTTGAATAATGAGCTATGGACTGAAGAAAAATCTTGCATATAACCACCTTACCACTGATTTTATAACGCATCAAAATTGTTTATTCAAGTAGACATTTTTATGTCCTAACCTCACTTCCGATCGAAACTGTTCGTTTTGGGTACAGTTCAAAGGTGCAGGCACAGTTTAGGCTGCATTTATAACCCTGGCTTTGAGTCCTGCATTTTGGTACTGTAACCTGCTACTATTTTGATCCCAGCCACACCCCAGTCTCCCCAAGCATCACTGCTGCCCAGTGAAACCCCAGTCAAGTGTTGCTGCTTGTCTGGTCCCAGAGCCTTTTTTCTTCTTTCATTTGTTTTTAGATGTTCTCTGGAACCATTTGCATGGTGTTACTACTAGGAATTTACTTTTTCTCTTTTGCTCTTCACATTTATTCCTGAGAAAATTCCTGAAATCCACTAGCACAGCATAAAAAACAGGCTTCAGCTGTTGGCAGGTGGTTCCAGGACTGGGAGCAAGGGATGCATGTATTGTGTAGGAGTTTATCGTTGAGAAGAGGATACAGGCTACTGGATCAATATCTTTTTCTCACTCAAGGTTAACACGCAATGCAAAACCAGTCACATCCATCAATATCATCTTAATGTGAGTGCCAGTCATAAAGCAGAAGGGGCATGATATTTGCATAAATTGAATGAATATGTGCATAATGGCCCCAGTATCTTGAATTCTCAACTAGCTCTTATTTTCTTAAAGTTAGTATAGTATACTTGCCCCGTGAATCCCTTTGTCTAATAAATAACCATTTGTCTTGACCAAGGTTCATATTGTCTCATGGGATTTTCTAATGTTATTATTTTCACTTAAGCAACCAACTAATTTTAAATAAGCACAATATTTTCACTGATGCTAAGAAGGAAGAATGTTACTAAATCATACTATTTTATTATAATTCGATATGATATGATATGATATAAACTAATTTTGCAAACTAAAATAATTTTTAAAAGTTATAAACGTTTTACCAAAGTCTTTTTCTATCCTCATGCTCACTGATGAAGATTAAATTGTAAATTTTATTCCACAAGAAAGTTCCAGTACTTTGTTAATTATTCAAAACACCTTTGCAATTATGCAGCAAGGCTATGTTTTACAGAAAAAAACCCTCTAAAAAACTCCCAAAAAACTTCCACCAAAAACCCCAACAACCTTAAGGAAAAAAAAAAAAAAGGTGCTTACAATGTATTCTATAAAAAGCATATGAAAAGATAGTTTGATTAATTTTGGACATCACATAATTTTTAGAGAAGTAAGTAGGAATTTTTAATTACTATGGAAATTACATGATAATTCAAGGCAGTTTGTTTTTCAGTTAGCATCTTCCAGGCACAATAATTGTTTTTTAAGAAGTGTTTAGAATAAAAGGTTTGCATAAAATCACATGCAAAAAAAAAAAAAAAGAATACTTACCTGTAGACAACCTAAACATATTTGAGAGGTTAAATATTTTCTTTGCAATGAAGCAATGGAAAGCTAGATTGGCATAATACTTTTTCATGGTTTTTTCTCTCATACTTCTGAATATAATCTATTAGTCTCACCTATTTACGTAGAAAGACTAAAGAAAGCCTCTTATCGGTGTGGTACCAGAGTTTATAAATTAATAATACATTGATTTGACTTCAAAATACAGCTTTATATAATTATTTTTTCAGTTGAAAACCAGCAAATTTGTTGTTGTTATTATTATTACAATACCTAGAAGAACCTAATCAGCACACATAACTTTGTCATTTGTAAATAAGAATAAAGAGTTCTAGTCATAAGGATCTTATTCTGTAAATAAGTAAAATGCATACAGAATGTGACTATGTAGTGTGTGTGGGTTTTTGTCTTGCAGTTTTACAAGTGATAAATGTGTAACTGGTGGTAAATATATAACTGGGGGTACCCAAAACAACTCATTCAGAAGGTGGTTGAGTGTGCAGTGCAGAACCTGTTTTCTCAAACTTATGGAGCTGATTAGGGTCACTTAGTATGGGCATTTAAAGGTCACAGTCCCTTGGCAAATACCAGTCCAAACTGATTAAACAACAGCTATAGATGAAGCATTTTAACTGGGAATTAAATTCAGGTTTTCTGAGTCTTGGCCTCTGTAATCCCCATATCTCATCTGAATGTACTGGCAACTGCAAGGTATAACTAAATAGTTTATTAGTGTATTGCTTAGGTGGCTGATGATCTCCAATCATAAGCTTTATGCGTCATGACACACCTAAGGCATAAGCCATTGTTCAGATCTGCTTGCAGCTGATGTGGTTTATTGCTATAGTAAATGCCAGGCTTAGGGATGTAGTGTATAAACAAAGCATAGTAACACTTGTGATTTAGCTCTGTTCCTTACTATAAGAGCTCTGCATGTAGTCTTCTACTTTAGGTTGTCTCATTACTTTTACAGCTTCCTTCCAATTATGTTGCTGTTGCCTTGAGTTAAAAAAGAAAGATTAACACTAAAACAGAGAAATATATTTTGGTGACCTAAACCTGACTTTTTACCAGATCATACCAAAATGGAAATTTCATGATAATTCCATAAAGCACACTACACAAGGGAAAAGCAAAAATCCACTCATGTATTCAAAGGTGTTAAAGACTGATTTAGTTGAACGGAATCTACCAATATTAGCATTAAGTTTATACTGATACAAGGATACAACTATGTATTCCTACAGCTAATATAAAGACAAATGACATTTTTTTCTTGGCTATTGTACCTGTAAAACAAAATATTTCTAATAGTTTAGGAAAATCAGAAGAAATAAAAGGTTAGTTCAGATCTATCTTTGTTAATTCTGATTATTAAGTCCTTAGTTGTTTCTAATATCTATTGATGTTTGTTTATCACATATGAAAATAGTATTGTCATTTCATCTCTTTAGCATGCGTTCAGTGTATCAGTATGGAGCCAAATTAGTACCCTCAATGTGCCTTGAGCTTTCCCACTGTATTGTTTTCTCTAAAAATCATGAAATTAGGTTTTTACAAGTTCAGCCAGTCACTAATTACTGACTTAATCTCTACTTTTGTCTTCAGTGTAAGAAAAAAAACCTACTATGACTTAATGAGAAATGAATAAACTTTGAAGCCATTTGCATTTGATTTAGATATCAGTGAAAATTGTGCAGGGCTTTTTTTTCATTTCTCCAGCCCCTGCAAAGCTCCTGAAAGCTTTGTTCATTTAGAGGTTAAACTTTATTGTTCATAGCTGTTGGAAAGTCTAGAAATTAATAATCTTGTAAAGTCATCTAAATGCTAAAATATTTAACCTTTAGAAAGACTCCATATTTTTCTTGGCTCCAAGCACGTGTGAGAGGTAGAAAGAATACTACATAAAACATTCATTGAATCTTGATTTTTATTGTACCTTTAGGCAAACCTTCCTGCTAAGTTTTGTATTTTACACTTATTAGCAGGTCTTTAACTTTAAGTGTATTAAGAGGGACAGTTGAGTAAAAATGCATTTACACTTGAGTAAAATAAATTATTAGCTGCTTACTTATGTGGCAATAAAATTGTGGCAGTAAATGTTAAAAATAATTTATATTTGTGTTTTCCGCAAGCAAATTTGTCTTTCACTTTAAAATATATCTTTTACAATAAGGAAAAGCATTAAATGTGGAGTACAGTTGTCTCTGATGACAATTTTATGTTCTCTGCTGTATAATTTATGGCTTAATTTGTATTATACAAATATCAAAATGTTTTGAAATTTCATGAAAACCACTTTAAAGGTCAATATCTCATATTATGAAACTGCTTATGTAAATATTGTTCAAAGCAAAATGCCCCAAACTATTGACTTCTGAATGAAATACATAAAGCATGAATCAGGTAGATGCCAGGGGCAAAAGGAGTGAAAGAGTGATGCTGATTATGCAGTAATATAGAGATACAAGACATCTCTTAGTAGATGGATCATTCGATGTGCAGCTGGTAGCTACTGAAAAAAGAGGCAAAATGGTTATCCAATATATCCTGTCAAAAAGTTTTGGGGGACAAAAAGTCCTTCAATTCTATTTTTAGAAGTGTTGCACCAGAGGAAAATAAAAATAATACAGAAAGTCATTTCCAGCTTTAGCCAATTCCAAATAGTACCATAATGTCTGTGCAATTATGACATGGCTTTTTTGCATTTACAAATGACTGGTTTATTCTAGCCAAGTGATCCTAATATTGAATAATTCCTCACAATTACTAGATTGATACTGATTTTAAAAATTCCTCTATTAAAGGAAAGGCTTTCAAGAAAGGTAGTCCTACATCATTGAAAAACACCTAAAAGGCAATGCAATCATTGGCCACAGCCATTGGTCACAGACTTAATGAGAGGAGTGTCCTGATTATTAAACCTGATTTCCTTTTATGACAAAGTAACCCACCTAGTTGATCAAAAGAAGCCAGTTGATGTAATGTTTTTGGATTTCAGTAGAGATTTCCATATTGTCTCTCACTGTATCCCTCTGGACAAAATGTCCAGCACACAGCTGGATAAACACATCTTGGGGTGGGTGAGCCATTAGTTCATGGGTCAAGCACAGAGGGTAATCATGAATGCGGTAACATCAGACTGGAGACCTGTCACTAGTGGAGTTCCACAGGAACCCATCTTGGGCCCTGTACTCTTCAACATCTTCATAAATGATTTGGACACAGGACTGGAATGGATACTAAGCAAGTTTGCAGATGACACAAAAGCCGGAGGAGCTGTTGACTCCTTCAAAGGCAGGGAGGCCCTGCAGGGAGACCTTGACAAATTAGAGGACTGTGCAATCACCAACCTTATGAAGTTCAACATGGGGAAGTGCCGGATTCTCCACCTAGTGTGGCACAACCTTGGATATTTGTACAGACTGGGGAATGAGAAGCTTCAAACAGTGCCATGGAAAGCAACCTGAAGGTCCTGGTAGACAGAAAGTTGAATCGGAGTCAGCAGTGAGGCAGCCAGGAGAGCCAACTGTGTCCTGGGGGCATCAGGCAAAGCATCACCAGCCTGTTGAGGGAGGGGATTGTCCTGCTCTGCTCTGCACTGGAGTGGCCTCATCTGGAATATTGTGTGCAGTTTTGGGCACCACAAAATAGGAAAGATATTAAGCTCTTAGAGAGTGTCCAAAGGAGGGCAACAAAGATGGTGAAGGGCCTTGAGGGGAAGCCGTATGAGAAGTGGCAGGGGTCACTTGGTCTGTTTAGCCTGGAGGGGACTGAGGAGGGACCTCATCACAGACTACAACATCCTTGTGAGGGGAAGAGTAGGGGCAGGCACTGATCTCTTCTCTGTGGTAACCAGTGACAGGACCTGAGGGAATGGTCTGAAGTTGTGTAACGGCAGGTTTAGGTCAGATATTAGAAAAAGATTCTTCACCCAGAGGGTGTTTGGGCACTGGAACAGGCTCCTCAGGGAAGTAGTCACAGCACCAAGCTTTACAGTTCAAGAAGCCCTCTCAGGCACATGTTGTGACTCTTGAGGGTGGTCCTGTGCAGGGCTAAGGGTTGAACTCCATCCTCATGGGTCCCTTCCAGCTTGGTATATTATGTAATTCTAAGTGATCATGCAAATGATGGAGACCACTCCTAAGACTATCTAGGGAATTTCAGGGTTAATTTTATCTGTATCACCTTTTAGCTTTTGCTTTTCCAGATGTTTCTACAGTATTTAGTTGGCATATCAAAGTGCTGTAAGTAAAGATTGAAAACCTTATGAATGCATATAATAACATAGTCTTAACATTAAAAATAAACATAAAAGCAGAAGAGATTAATTGAATGTGGAATGACACTTTTCAATGTACTGTTATTTTTACAGTCATAGTGATGCCTGCTATTTTCTAGGAGTATCATTAACTCAGCAAATGTTATCCAGATGCTACAATATAGTATTAATCATTTTCTAGGAGGATGATTCACACTCCATCATGTCCCACAGATGGGTGCAATAGTCATATTATTGGTTCCATATTCTGTGTGTCAGCAATGATGTTTCTTTACCTAAACTGTATTTGAACATGAGGAGCCTTGAGCTAGTTTCTCCCAGCGCTTTTGGCTGTCACTGCAGTTCAGTATTAACTTTCAAGCTGAAAGAAACTTTAAGGATTAAAATTAAATAACCAATTACATTTCTAGCACTAGTTCATCCAATAAACTCCAGCCCTAGCAGTTCTCATTAGATGTAATTCATAAACCTCAAGTGCAGTACTTTGCAAATTTCAGGAAAGTGAGATCTTATATAGAGGTGCTTGTAATCAATGAACTAAGACAGTCTTTTATTTTACATATTTTTTAACAATTCAGTGTTTTCCAATCTATGATTTTTAACTTTATTTTTGTTCAGCAGAGACTGGCCATATACTTTAATTCAGTCTCTTTCAGTCTCTTCCCAAACCATGGTTGTCAAATTCTATTCCATTACTTTATGAATGTGCTTTTATCACTCAGGCAATTAAGAGTTCAGCAGAAGGTCTTCTTTTCCCTAGAATTTATGTTTAGCAGACAATATAGGATATAACATTAGAGATGAAGATGTTAATCCAGAATGATTTGGGAAATAGATTCTTTAATGTGTAAAAAGATTACACTTTAAAAGCTGTTTCAGAACCTGCTAGGTTTCATATCTAACTGCATAAATTGCCTGCTGTTTCCTTGGGTCTTTGCCATATAAATTAATGAGTGCTTCCACCACTAGTAAAAATATGAGGAAACTTCAGCACTGCTTAAACTCCAGTGTTTCTTTCTTCCAGTTCTTGTCTTGCTGATTGTCACCATGAGGCGACGAAAAAAAGAGCCACTCATTTTTGATGAAGAGAGAGATATCAGAGAGAACATTGTCAGGTATGATGATGAGGGTGGTGGAGAAGAGGACACAGAGGCTTTTGACATGGCTGCCTTGAGGAACCTCAACATCATGCGAGACACCAAGACCAGAAGGGATGTGACACCTGAGATTCAGTTCTTGAGCAGACCAACTTTTAAAAGTATCCCAGATAATGTCATTTTTAGGGAATTTATCTGGGAAAGACTAAAAGAAGCTGATGTGGATCCCTGCGCGCCACCCTATGACTCCCTGCAGACATACGCCTTTGAGGGGAATGGCTCTGTGGCAGAGTCGCTCAGTTCTTTAGATTCCATCAGCTCAAACTCTGACCAGAACTATGATTACCTCAGTGACTGGGGCCCTCGTTTTAAAAGGCTTGCAGATATGTATGGGACGGGACCAGACTGCTTATACTCATAGCCTTGGAACCTTTCTCTGAAAATGCACTGAAGAATAATAAAACAGAAAACTCAGCCTTCCAGACTGAGGAAAGTTGTAAATATTTCTCCATTTTTAAACTTTTAGGTTTTGTTATGTTTTGGGGTTGGTTTTTTTTTGCCTTGGTGGAACATATCTTCATTAGACTTGTCTAGGGACTGAACTGACCACACAGAATATGAGCATTTGGTGGCATTTTTGATAAAAAGAAATACTCAGCCACATTCAAACAGATAGCAACCCTCAAATACCTACAAAGGCAACTCACTTTCAAGAGTATGTTATGCACAGTCACCTCAGTGAGCCAGGGATACCCTGCAGATGCTTCACAGTATTCCTATATCTAGAATACAGAGTCTCTGGTATAAGAAGAAACAAATTTGCAAATACATCATTCAATACAACATTAAAATATATGGTATTTACACATGCAGGGTTTTTTCAGTGGATTTTCTTTACAGAGTGCATGCAGCTTGCTAGAACAAAAGCGGAAGGACTGACATGAAAAAGAAACTAAAGCCCAGGAGATACTGTTTTTTGTTTCTCCCTGTCCTCAGTCAATTAGAAGTCTCTAATTTTCTGAGTAGTTTTTGAGAAATTACTGTTTGCACTAAGAAATTCCATGGTATTTGTCATCAATTTATGAGGTAGCTTATAAAATGCATTAGACAAGTCTTATGAGTGAAAAGTTTTGTGATGCCTATGTAGGTATAGAAAAGATGTTGCTATCTATTTGCTATTTTTTTATTCTCTCTTCTGATTTGTACAGGAGAATTTATCCTTTTTTATTATTGTTTGACATAAAGTGTTATATTTAATTTGGAGCTCCAATCTCCACTAAATTCAGGTCCATTTTACTGCCTCATGGTATTAGACTTGTCAGAACATGCTGATTTTTCTCCAGTCTCAGATGAATGTAGGAAATGAAGCATGGAAATGGAAAAATTGCAGTAAAGCAATGCTGCCCGCCCTTCATCCCTCAGAAAGGATAGCAGCTCCAAGGATGTGCAGTTGTTCTTCTGAGCCATTACAAAGTCTGAGACATTGAAATAAAATATTTGTACATTGCATTTTTTGAAAGAAGACTACAGAGGTAGCTGGGAGTGTCTTTAATGCAAGATTTGATTTTCAAGGTTAAACTTGCTATATGCTTCAAAGACTGTAAACACCTTGCTCCTTCTCCTTCTCTTTTGCTGCTGATGAATCACAGTAAAAGATTTTTCAATTTCTTTCTTATGTTAAGCAATGTAATGCTATTAACTTCAAAAGTCATCTTTAGATCCTTCTGCACATAGATATTTTTCCCCCAAAGGTGTTAACTCACTACACATAATTTCTCTACTTGTTCAGGAGTGCCAAAACAGAAGGAAAACTGCTGTTGGTTAAAATACTGTATGGTTTTGAAGTAGGATTTCTTAGAATAAGACAGCTTTTTTATGATTCTGCCAATATTTATACTTAATCTTTCATGATTTATTACTAGATAATAAGGCATATATTCAAGTTAAATAGTGGGTTTAAGTATTACTTCAGATTATTTTTTTTTTGTTGTTTTAGATAAAATGTAGATAAGTTCCGAAATTAGAGTCTGCTCCTGCAAACTTTTTAGCTTGTACCTAACTTGAAATGACTTGACTTCCCTGCAATTACCGAGAGGTATATGGAATTGTTTGCAGAACTGTCTTTGTGAATAGAAGGTTCTCCATAGAGGATGATGCGCAGTCTAAAAGTACTTCTTTCTGAAAAAAGGATCCTTACACTAAAATCCTAATGTATGAGTGACATGAGGCTGGGAGATGGGAAATTATCATTAAGGCTTTGTAATTTTTGCAGCCCAGCATTATCAATTAACTATGTGGAAGTGGCCTTCAGCTCCATCAGAAAAGAAAAATAATTTTAATCATCTGCAATACATTCAATTTGAGTTACATTTTAATAGACAATCATTGTTTCATAATTCAGTAGATCTGCTTCTAGTTATAATAAATATATATATATAGGTTATATATATATATATATATATATGAGACAGATTTTGTAATGGAACTAAAAGATATCGTCCATGACTTTTAGTCATACATGTAAGATTTTCAATAAAAAGATGAAAAAAAAATTTAAAAAAAGAACCATGCGTATACAGTTTAATGAGAGCAAGATATGCTGCAGAATTTAAGCAGGTATTAAATCAGCAAAGTTTTGAGAGAACAGCTTTTTTATTAATCTCCTTGGGGTTTTTTTTTGGGAGATAATTCATGCATCTGGATTAAGATGTCAAAAATGCTGATTTTAGCACATAACACTCAAAGGAGATTTAAATGTGGTTTAGAGTAAACAGCCCAATTCCCTTGCTTTTCCACCTTGTATATCTGTAAAAAACCCAAAAAAGCTCCACTACTAGGAAACTATGCTAGGGTGGGTTTTTTGGTGTCCTTTCTGTGGAAAAAAATACACTCTATTCTGATGCCATACAAACTCTTTGCATATATATGTTTTCTGTTGCACTGTTCTAAAATAATTGAGTAAACTTGCTGTTACATTATATATGTTTATCTTCTGATTGTATTGTTTTGGTAAGAAAGAAAGGTGGAAATCCCTAATGTTTGATGACAGATGTTACTCTAGGATATACATAAGGTATGCATAATACACGTAATATATAGTGCTCTTCATAAGTTACCATGACTATATGTTTTCACAGATTATAATCTAATTCAAATTCTTTCTTTGAGTGTTATTTATATTGCATAGTCGGAATTCAAAAAGTATATTCTACTGACTAAATACTGTAAAATGTAAGAAATATTTTCTCTGTCCTAGAAAGGTAATGAAATTATTTGACTCATTTAATTAGAAAGGCCCTTTAAAAGGACATCCAGTCTTATTTGTTTATTTAACTTTGTTAAGAACTTCAATATCTGTCTAGAGGCCACAAATCCTAATTAAAAAGTACATCAAGCATTGCAATCACTCCCATAGTATAGTGAAATGGCAATATCTCTTTCCTTCCACCATATGCCAGTTGAATAGGCTTATGAGTGTTGTTAAAAAAATCTACATAAAATTAATCTGTTTGAATAAGATTTAAGGTAAAGACTCCTTACTCTACTTTGACCAGTGTGAAATCTACTGAATTCAACAATGGACATTCTGGCTTACATTTTTTTATTCAAAAGTGTAAACTTAGCATACTTATTCTAAGTTATGTCCCCACTAAGACATAGCATGGGCCTTCCTGAGCTTACTAATTCTAATGGCTGGGTTGATACAATCACTCTAGTACTCATGAAATTCGATGCTATGAACTGAAACTTCTCCTTCTCCCTCAGAATTAAGGGAGGGTAAAAAACCCAAACCCCAACAACTTCCTTCTTATTGCTTCTTTTGTTTGTTGTTTTGAAAGGGAGCAGGAGGATTCATCCCAATTTCCCTTTAAGGTTAAGGTCATTTCTGAATATTTTTTTTCCTCTTTACCCTTCAGGGGCTGGCAATAATCAATAAAAAATATTTTTTATCCTTTTTCTCTTTTAGAGATTTTGGATGAAAGCATGTTATGAAATATAAAATGGCAGCATCTTATTTTTTATGGACAAATACTCTTGTATGACACAAAGAAAAGTACTTTGTCATTCTGAAAAAGAAATAAATATACTATAAAGCATACAATCACATTGACTTTTAAGATCATTAAAGAGTTGAAAGGTGAACATAATTGCCTACATCAAATCTAGCATTAAATTCTTGATTGCAGTCTGTCGTGTGGCTGATTTAAATTTTTTATGTAGATTTTTTTTCTCTACTTTAAAATCTATGTAGAGTAAGATTGGTTTGAGACATCCTTGTGTTCACCTCATTCGGGACAGGTGGGATCAAGTACATTTTTATTGGTCTGTGGCTCTAAAAATGAATTGGAAAATATAGAAATATCACTTTATTTATTTGGCAGAAACAGAAAAGTCTACAAGATAGCCAGAGCTCTACAAGTTGTTGTCTTAACCATGACATCACTAAGTTTGCAGATGTATATTTAAGTTTTCCAGATACATCCTAAGATGTATTTTCACCCCAGGAACATTCCTTCCAAACCAAGAACTCTTCCTTCCTCTGCTCAGTTTCAATGCAGCTAAAAATGCATTGTGTTGTTCTCTGAGGGACTTTTTGTGGTTATCTACCAGAAGTTTTGTTCCTTGAACTAGGAGAATCAGAGTACACAACAGGTATAATCTATTTTTTTAGATAAAGGGAATGGAAAAAAATGTATATGATAGGCTATACTTTGCCTTGTTACTATATCTTTTCTCACAAAAGAAAGAAAATATTGTCTTGGAATCTTTATGTGAATCTTTATGTATCTAATCAAACACAGTGAAAGAGAAGAAAAACATAAGAATTTTCTGGAAATCAGGAAAAAAACCCCTTATTTGAAGGCACAGTGGTGTCTCACCCAGAGGCACATTCTCTTATCTCATATGTGAACACATATTTCATAAAATAATATGTATATTTAAATATCCCACCTACACCCTATTCCTTTTAAAATATTTCTTTTAATCCAAGCATATCTGAAAACATAATCCTACTTTCAAAAACTGTCTATCCCCATCAATGCCTGATGTAGAAAAACATATTTTAGACTCAGGCAAAACTTTTAAGATTGCCCTCAGGAGAGATTCAATTGAAAATATTTCACCGTATGAAAGTTTCATATTTTGACCCCAAATAGTTTAAAAGCTGTTAAAGGTATTGCGAAGACTGTTGTTTCAATGATTTTTTCAAGTCCTGGGTTATTTCCTAATAAATGATATCAGATTGAAATTCCTATTCCTAGAAATGGTGTAAAGTTAAATGGAGTTTAATATTTGATTGATTAGCTAGGTCATAAATTTATTGTGCAGCATAACAGCAAGCTGAATGCTGAACAGTACTAGAAAAAAGTCAAGGATTCTATTTTCTTCTTCTACTTGCCACCATCTCAGCTAAAGTCGGAATTTCTTTTCATTGTACACCAAAGACAAATCATGTTGAATCTAAGTTGGACACAATAGGGAATTAGATCTTGTCTCCTCTTCACAAAAACTAAAAGACTGTTTACTAGGTAATTCTATTCAAATACTCTTGTCTGATTATATCTAGACTCCTAGGTCATACTGCCTGAGACCTGGGAAATTGTTGGGGTTTGGGGGCTTGAGGGAGGTGGGTGTTACTGGTTTGTGGTTTTGGTTATTGTTAAAATTGGCATTCTTGCTGAAATGCTTATGTTTGAATAACTTGACATTTTTCATTGCATTTTTTGGGTTTGTTTTGATTTGATCGAACCACATATATCCTGACTTTTCTTCTATGTTGACTTCAACCCCACCTTTTTTCTCTACTGTTCATACCACAAAAGAAAGTCCTGAGGTGTTCCCTCTCTTTGATGTCAAGAAGCTATGGAGAAAAAATAAATGTAGATAAACTTAGGATCAACAGACTGCAGTGAAACTAATCTTTCATTTTCTCTAAACACAAACTCACAAACACCATAGTTAAGCTGCCATTAACACCATTCAAATCATGACATGGATCCAATCTTGCAACTTTAAAATATATTGTCCTTTTCTGGCACTATTGTCAGCAATTTTTACATGTTTAATGAAGTCAGATAGAATTATCAAGAATTTTTACCTGCTTAGTTTCATCATTATTATTTACATCATGGTCTCAATGCACAGAAAAAGAAGGAAAAATTACAAAAGTAAAACAGCCCAAGCACAAAATGTCCATATGTGCACATTTAATGCAGTGTTTTAAATATTACTCTGCCTTAGTATTCCTAGTACATTGATATCTTTTCCTCTCTTTGGGACTAGCTGGTAATAAAATATGGTAAGTGTGATATTGAGCCAGATAGTCAAGCCACATTAGACCATTTGAGTCTGACAGGAATGGTCAGTCTGAATTTCAATGTTCTGTCTCCTTAATGATCGAAACATCCATTACTATTATCATCACAGTGTTGAAATTATATGGAAAAAGAAAGGTTTACTGATGCACATACAAAATGCTAGTGAAACCTTGATAATGTTGAAGTACTTGGCAGATCTCTCTGTGGCTTTCAAGAGGTGTCAAGATTTATACATTATTGGAGAGACAGATAAATGATCACTTACGCCATCGGGATGAGAGATTGTTTGTTTGAGCTGGATATCCTTTCTTTTTTATGCAACCTCTTCTACAGACTTTCACTTTTTAGAAGTTACAATCTGCTGCTTTTAATGGTAAAGGAAGTAGCTTAATAGGATGTTTTTAATGGCATAAGCTACTTACTTGCTATCAGCGTAGTACACATAACCTTGCTGCAACAAACAGTACCCTTGCTCATAAAGATTATTTCTGTGCACATGCTAAATACAGACAGTGTTACAAAAGATTAACATTTGATGAATTACCAGTGGTAAAATACTATCTGGAGAAAAAACAAAACAAAAACAAACAAACAAACAAACAAAAAACACACCAAAAAAACCCCACACCAAAATGAAAGCCAAAAAAACCAAACCAAACCAAAGCACATACAACTGTTTCTCCAAACCAAACCAAAACACATACAACTGTTTCTCCTTAAAATTAAGAACATATAGAACATACTTATTTCCAAGCTATGAAAATTAAAATATTATACCTTTCCTTAGACTGTGTGACCATCTGTAGCTTTACTGACTTCCATGACTGTAGGTACAGTCCAAATTAACCATAACCTTCTTGTTTTGAAACATGTTGTCATCCTTATGCTTGAGATTTGGTCAACGTAGAAAGGGGCAGTAGAAACAAAATGACAGAAAGATGAAGAATATCAACCTTTTTTCTGGTGTTTTTACTGTTTCATACATAATCTAATGATGTTAAAAATAACATTTTACCAGATGCTACTGGAATACAATTTCCTCTGACATAATAATATTTCCATCCTGTGAACCAATATCTTCCAACAGTTTACAGTGCTTGGCCTGCTCTCATGTTCAAGTATAAAGAAAGAAACATTCAGGGGAGAAAGTAAACATGTAAGTGATAAGCTTGAAATTTTCTATTCCTCAAAGCATTAAGTTTTCCTGGTTTATGTGTGAGGAACACATGAATAGAGTTCTTATAGACATACAACCTGGTATTATTTCTGGCTGGGTATTTGTTCATGTTTTTCCCCTTCAGTTTGTAGTACTGTGTGACATATAGAACACAACTACAGAGACAAATAACTGTATTGTATTTACCTCCAAGGATACTGTGAATATTCAAGTAGTTTAAGAAATATTTTTTTTTAAAACAGGTTAGTGAAAACAAGAGCATTTCATCTTCCCCTTTCTCTACTTCTCTCCCCTTTTGTCCTGTGTTCTCTGAAAAAATAATCTATGACACTAAAGCTTTTGCTGATATATAATTTTGGGTACTTTTTTTGGGCTCTTTTGGGTACACCTTCAATATCTTTTGTAGTAGTCACATGTAGAAGGTGAATGGAGAACAAGCCAGTGTCAAAGGTCAAATCTTGAGAATTAGGAAAAAGATTTAATAATTTCCTACTCAATTTTTTACAAACTAGTTTTGAGGTGGAACTATGATTTATCTTTCCGTGTAAGTTATATGATAACAAAATAAAATAATATGAAAAATTGATACTTAGTAACAGCTGATCATGAAAATAGATTAATATATTATACATTACATATTTTTTTACTGTGGTTTAGCACAGGTCAATATACTTTTATGAGACTCAGAGATTAATGTAAACCAACATGGCTCATGCACAAAGCACTTTTGTAAGGGATTTTTTATTCAAATAGCTACTGTAAAATGTGAGATTATTTTAATATTCAAAAGCTACGATTCCTTGGAAATCAACAGAGGTAACCATCAATCCAGACTTCTTGTCCCTTGAGAACAAGTAGATATATGCAAAGACAGAAAGGGCAAGCTTTTAGAATTTAACACCTGTAGTGAATATGTACGAAAATCCAATTGACTACAACTGAAAGGAAGATAGAAGCACCAGAGGTGTCTTTCAATGCCATTCGTTCTAATCAGTAATTTAGCCAATTATTGTCATCTGCCTTAACAGTTGTCTTATTTTGGTTTGGCCTGTGTGAACTCCAGAAAACACAGCTTCAGAAACTGAGATTTATGTTGCCTTCTGGTGAATTTTGCATTCATGAAGAAGTAAAGAAAAAACAGGCCAAAGCTGTGGCTGTCTGGCAGTCTTACCTCACCTACAATATAGATAAGACTGATGGTATGTGGAGACCATGCTGAATGTCACGTGAAAGAGGAGATTTCCTCAAAACCTTTGTGTTTGTCAGCGCCTCAGGAAGGCCATGACCCTTGAGCCTGACTGGTTTGTCAGCGTCCCAGTTATGGGAACACTTGACTGAGCAATCCACCAGTTTGGAGGGCAGTTTGACTACCTTGTTCAGGGACACACACCAACAGCGTAAGAATGAACCCCTCCTGGGTCCCCACAGTTGAGTATGTTACCCACCGCTTGTGACTGCTGCTGCCCTTGAAGGACTCACACTTAACAGTTTACAGAATAACACTCTTTATTAGTATAATAAAAAAAATTGTGACAGGTTAAGATTGAAAGATTGCCAGTAATAGTATCTGACTGCAAAAACTTATTCAAAGCAATATACAGATAAGCTCTAATCCCTAACAAAAGCTAGCTAGAGATAATAATTTAGTGTGCATAGGGGCTCCCAACAGGAATGCCTGTGGGGAAGAAGATTGGTTTAGACCACAGACTGACCCCAGAAGTTGAGATGGAGTCTTCCATAACTTCTCCCCATTCTTAACTTTTAAAATATTTCTTCACAGAGATTGAGTGACACTAGTCATGCTCAGTGTGGGGTGCTTTTACATTGGAGGCAGGTAGTTTTGGGATGGAGGTGTGCATCCGGATAACATCTGAGGTAACCTTGGGATGAAGATGAGTGTCAATATTACATTTGAAGAGAGTGATTTTACCACAGTTTCTGGTTAAGCAGCAAGACATCTTTTATCTCCTTTGGCTGACAGTTGCTATGTGGCTTATCAGCTAGAAGTAACACTGAGTTCCCTCCTCTGCAATAATTTCAACAGAAGTTGGCTGCTGTGTCTCCACTTTGTTCCACCCTTCATTTCATCCCCCTTTAGTATCTATTGTGTGTGGGAACTCGGGCATGTTGACCACATTCCATTCAGGGAGTAGCCACTGCATTTCCCCCTATAATTCCTGTACTGTTCCAGTTTTCTCTAATTTTACACCCAGTCTTTTTCCTACATTGAATGACAATGTCTTACTCTCTCATTTTTCATCATTTCATTATTTCCTGTATATATCCATTGCTCATCTCTTTCTGTACCTTACGAGGTCTCTCTATATGGTGCTGCATACCAATGGTCACAGATATTGATTAAGCGGTATAAACAGAACAGCGATACTAATGTTACTCTTACTGCTAATAACAACGATGGGTCTTGGAATCAGACTATCAAGTTATCTGCCCAGCTTTGTAAGTGATCTGCTCTTTGACTCTGGTTGATTCATCTGTCTTTGTCATGCTACGATATAAAGGCCTGAGAAAAAACAGAGCACTTTCAATATTTTGGAGAATGAAAATAGTATGGCAACACTTATGTAATAGGTGTTCGTTTGGGTTTTGTTTGTTTATTTCAGTTCTGGCATAAGTCTGGAGTGAACCATTTCTTATCCAATGACAGAAACAATGTAATTTCAGTTCTATATATGGGATCTCAAGGAAGCAGCAAGAAACAGGAAGGAGTTCTGAAAATGATTTGGCATTAGGAAGGTATACGAATGCAGTATGGGATGGAAAGCTATAGGGAAAAAAATCACACAAATAAGCTTCCAATACTTTAGTTTCATACATTTTATGTTCCACAGAGTTTCAAAGACAGAGAGATTGAATTAATTTGCATAGTTATTGTGTCTTTGAAGTAAGTGTTCGAGCAAATCCACAGTGAAACAGTGGCATACAAGCATATTTGAGAGCTATTTAAGGTAAAAGAAAGCTTGATGTCCTTCTGTTGAGTATACAAGGAGGTAAAGGCAAATACTTGATTGCTAATTTAATATGAAAGAAGTCATATTTGCAAGTAATCAGAGAGGTTTTGGGAATGTATCTTCTCCTCAGCTAACTTATTTCAACAGTGAAAGCTGGTTAAAATCCACTCCTAAAGTAAAACATGTATCTTTAAAACCTTATGGTTTAACTAATATGAGATTAATAGACAAAAACTTTATTGACATAGAAGACCCATCTGAGAAGGAATAATTAATTCATCCTGTTTGCCATTCAATCGTAAGCAAACCCAGTGGCTTTGTAAATTTAAAAAACTGCCCTCTCTTTGGAAAGGAGAAATTAAATACCCTCACTAGCAAGTTGTATTGACAAAGCAATGTGTAGAAAAAGCTAATGGCCTTGAACAGAATACCTCACTGAATGATATCTCTAAAGTTAATCTGCCATGTGTATATGGAATCATCAGTTAGAAAACCAAAATCACTGCTCTATTAGAAAATCAAAGTGGGGGTGACTCTAGTAAGCTCTCATCAACTTCAGTAGAAAAACAGCTTTTGCTCTATCACTTTATTTCTGTAATTTGATTGTGGATGGAAAAAATATAAACTAAGTGATACAGGAAAAAAATTAATACATTTTTTAATTTTAAAATTGGCCATGCTGTCCAAAAATAATCTGTGTGAAATAATTTATCAAGATTCAGGCCAATAATCTGGACTGCTCATATTTTTACCCAGTGAATTAAAAAGGATGTCAATACTCTGACTGCAAAATTAGTTTCTAAAGTGAATGAGATCTCACAGAACATGTGTTCTACTGTTTGCTTTCAGGATGTTCAAGAGAAAAAAACAAACCACAGAGAAACAGAAGACATGAGTTCAAAGAGCTCAAAGAGGACCTTTTGTAACTAGAGTAGTTGTTTTATTTGTTTTGCAGTAGCTCAGAATTTGTGCAATATAGTGGCAATTATTTTATGCTATAGTAACAGTGAATCGACCCAGAGAAGAATATGCTTTTCTGTAAATGAGGCCAGGTACAGAACTTCAAAGGAATTTAGGTATATAACAGTGGGGCAATTAAAGAGCTGTAAGGGCCAGGAACAGAACTGAAGACCATATAGAAGCTTTAACTTTTTATGTTATCTTATTGTATTGAAAGTGATTATACTAGTCCTGTATTTACAAAGAACGAAAGCATTTTATGAAACTTTATCTGCACAATTTGCATTAAAACTGTGTAGGCTAAATTCTTTAGATAACTTCTTGTCTTAGTTACAGGGACCAATTTACCACTACGTGAGTATAGCCAAAGCTGTGTATTCTACACCCTCTATGTCATTTCTATGGACTGTTAATAATATTTTTGAGGCAGCTGCCCAGAGCACATCTGACACCTCAGGCTACAAGCTGAGTGTTAAGGAACCCTTTGAGGCATGGGAACTTTTCACACCAATGACTCAGCCAGGGAGGCATTAGCACCTTCACACCCAGCATGTGTGGTCATCTCTGCTAATGAGCCGTTAGGAACTGGCATAATAGGCAGCTGCAATGACCTAGACCATCAAAGATTCCAAAATTATCCCATGACTCACAGAGTTAAATCACCCATTGCAAAACTGCTTGCCATGGGGGAGGTACTGGGTATTCCCACCGAAACATGTAGATATATAATCTTTGGTTTTTGGGACTTCTGGTACCACTTGTCAGATCCAGAGGAGGGCAAGAACCTCAACAGGTGATGGTGACTGTGACTGCCACTCTCAACAAGACTGCAATCATTACTTTGACAGAACTGCTACCATCATCCTCACGAACAGATTTCCTTTCCTTTTACTTTGTACTCAGGGGGACCACATGGCACTCGGCACAGGGACTAATGAACACCATTTTGTTCATGCTCCAGGGTTCTGGGTTATACATCTGTCTTTGTGGATTAAAAAACAGTTTTTCTCTCTATCACTATATTAATTGTAATGTTTTTAGTAAATTGTAACTCTGATATGTAATCTCTCTTGAGTTGGGTTCATTTCTTCTACCAGTTTACTTTGAAACCAGCATACCTCCTTAATTTTTCATGGGAATCTTTGGCAGTTAAAAATGAAGTGTTTTAAAATTTCTAATTTTATATATCTTCTTTCTCTGTGTATTGGGTTTGTGTGGCCTGGTTTTGGTAGTGGTGGAGGATGGTACTACAAGGGTGGCTTCTGTGAGAAGCTGCCAGAAACTTCTTCCATGTCTGGCAGAGCAAGTGCTAGCGGGCTCCAGGATGGGCCTGCTGCTAGCCAAGGGTGAGCCAATCAAAGATTAGAGCAACACCTCTGTGGTAACATATTTAAGAAGGAAAAAAGTTACTGTGTGGAAGTAATTACCTTCAGAGATGAAGAGAGTGAGAATATATGACAGGAATAAATATACAGACACCAAAGTCAGTGGAGACGAAAAGGTAGGAGGTGTTCCTGGCAATGGAACATGCAGCCCATGTTGAAGACCATCGTGAAGAAGCCTGTCCCCCCTGCAGCCCATTGAGGTCAACATGTATACAGAATTCTACTTGTACTCCATGGAGGAGACACACTGGAGCAGGCAGATGCCGAAAAGAAGGCTATGAACCCATGGGAAGCCTTATGCTGGAGCAGACTCCTGGCAGGGACCTGCTAACCCATGGAGACAGGACTCCAGACTAACCCAGAAGATTTCCTGGTAGGACTTACGACCCTGTGAGGGACCCAGTCTGAAGTGGGGTGTTCTCGAAGAATTACACCCTGTGGAAAGTGGCCCACGTAGGAGCAGTTTATGAAGAAGTGTAGTCTGTGGGGAGGACTCCCGCTGGAGAAGTGCATGAAGAACTGTCTCCCATGAGAGGGATTCCATGCTGGAGCAGGGGAAGGACTTCTTCCTGAGCAGCAGGAGAGACAACATATGATGAATCGACCATAACCAATTCCCTGTCTCTCTGCATGTCTGAGTGGGAGGACATAGAGCCCAGGAAGAAAGGAGGGGTGCAGGGAAAGTGTTTTTAAGATTTGTTTTATTTCTCATTATCCTGCTCTGATTTTGTTGGTGATAAACTCAATTAAAATCCCCAAGTCAAGTCTGTTTTTCCCATGATAGTAATTGGTGAGTGAATTCCTGTCCTTATTTCCACCCATGAACCTTTGCTATATTTTCTCTCACCTATCCAGTTGCAGAGGGGAGTGATAGAGTGCCTTTGGTAGGCATCCAGCCAGGGTTAAACCACTACACTCCACCTGCTGGTTGAAGAACGACACATCAATAAAGCGTCTCTTTTTGCTATTTATAATTTTGTAAAAACTAATCTTTTGTCAGCATAAGCTGAAGTATAAAATCAGAGTATCTTGAATAGCAAGTTAGTTGGACTTAGGACAAAACTGTAATAAATCTTGAAATAACCTATTTTTTTAAAATGATTTTTCTATAAATAAGAGCCTACTAACCTTTACATTACAAGACAGAAGGCAAATGTAATGCTTTTTAAACATATTCTCCAAAGATACAGAGATGTGTTATTTACAGCTAACAGGCAGAGAAGTGAGTATGTGCTAGCTGACATGATGTTGGACTAAAAGGATGCAACTTTAACCAGCTTAGAAAAAAGACATCTTGTTTATGGTTGAGTGTATTCATCAGAGAGCTGTTAAGTGTGAGTTATTAAACACTACACTTCAGAAAATGTAACTGAATGTGTAAGACTAAAAATATAAATTATAGTCTTCAAGAAAATAAATGTAGCCTACTCCTATTTCTAAAATTTATATAAAGTGTAACATTAGCATACAAATTAAAGGTCAATTAGTAGTGGCATTACATTGGTATTGTGGAGGTTAGCCATGCTGGCAGCTTGAAAAATAAATCATGGACACATGATTTTACAGAGGTCTGTTACAACCATACTCATTTCCTTTTTTCTGTTATTTTTCCTCTCCTCATTCCCCTTAAATTCTTTCCTCCTTTAATAGAATTCATCCATTTAGAGACCTCTCAGTCTCTAGAAGGTTAATATATACCAGATACTCTCATTGCTTGGGTTGCAAAACTAGATTGCAGGAATATGTTTTGCAAGCACTGTTTCTGGTAGTGCTGCCTTCTACATCAATCTGCAACAAAATTCTCTACCAGTGCTTACCTGTGGTCAGAATTTTTCCTATTTTTATAAAAGGCTGAACATAAAAGCAATACATTTATTCCCTGATGTTTTCTTCTTCTGCCTGTGTATTCTATGAATTCTAAAAGAAAATGTTTTCAAGAAACTGTGGTATAGATTAAGGGTAGAGTGCAACAATGGCCTTCATGTCTCAGGAAGTTACTAGTGAATTAGTAAGACCACATACTTATAGAAACTGAGTTGTGAGTGGGAAGAAGTAGCTAGTCAACAATAATTGAAAGACATTACATTGCACTTAGGTGGCAATCAGGGTGCCTATGTCAAATGTGTTTTTAAACTAGGTCGTAGAGTGTAAGTCTCCGCATAACTGCTGACCATTAATTTAACATCTTTTTCAGCAATCTCAATAAAGACAAAAAGCACTGAATTAACACACAGATACAGTTAAATGCCTTCTCTCTTTCCATATGATTTCAAAATGTTTCCTTCAGGACATTTTTTTTCAGACACACCAGTAAAGAAAAGCTGTATTATTAGCCATCACAAGGCAAGATCAAGAAAGCTTTAGATGTTAATGGACTGTTAATTCAGCATTTTTATTATAACATTGGAAACAAAAGAAAATAGTTGACTCAGCAAAATAATTCAAGCTAAGGTCAATCATAAAACCTTTCTGATATTTAATATGTTGCCGTGCTCAGCTTTCAAAACCTCTAGTGGTTATGTTCAAATCAGGTCAAAAATAATCATTAAACCAGGTATGTATTTAGATAGCATTTAAATCCAGCTTTTTATGAAGTTCCAATGTCTTCCTTTTTTCTTACACATTTTTCTTTTCCTTTAACCTATTTGCACATGTTCTCTATGCAATAATCTCAGTAAAATTCTGAAAATAACAAGTAATGTAATTCTGAAACACTACAATTTTCTAGGCATGTATTGTGAAATAGAGATTAGAGACAAGATATTCTTTTACATGGAGAGGGCAGATATCTCCACCAAGTACTGAAATGAAACAGTGAAATACATTCTTTTAGAACAGAAAATATATTTATAACAGAGTTAGCCAGAGAAAGTAATCTGATGTATTGAAATGTAAGAAAAAAATTAGCCTCTGACTTCTTCATTTCTTATGTCTAATTGATAATATTGATTGGCTTGAATGAGAAACACAAATATTTCAATGGAACAGACAAAGAATTATTTTCCGTAAAAAGGGCAAATTTGAGAATGACTTTTAATTCAAAGCAGGAGGGCACAATAACTCATACGGAAGAAGTGCAAGACTTATTGAATGAAAAGAAAACCAGCACAAACCAACTTCAAATATGTCCAAAAGATTATTAGAAAAACAAGCACAAAATATGAAAAAAGACTCTGCAATAAATTTGCCTATGACAAAATCACAATGAACTACAGAAACAAACTGAAAATAGTCAAAAGACAGTTAAGCTGAGTCTTTTAAAGAAAATTACAACTGTCAGTGACAGAGATAAAAATAGAAAAGGTTCAGCAGGGATAGGAAACAGAAGAAAAGTGATATTAATACAAGCTCTGAAAGGAGAGGAGATCAAGGTTAATCTATTCCAGTTTCTAAAGGAATACTTTTGCCTCAGATTCTTTTTTAATGTGACTTCTATACAGAAAAAAAAAAAAAAAAGGTAACATAATAATAAAAAAAATAATAAAAAAACCCCAAAAACAAAACAAAAAAACCCAACAACAACAAAGAAGTATATAACTGAAATCATGGTATATGAAATAGGAAAAAAAAAAAAATAGACTTCATATTCTAAAGAAATCAGGATAGTCCCTTTACTCTCTGTCCTGAAGAATCTATTCCTTAAAAGAGTGATCATTTGAAATGGAAAGTCCAGTACTATGAATCAATGATGGGAATACTCTCTGCATGAAGAGGAAAAAAAATGCAGCACTGTATGTACATCAGATGTATGTACATAACAGGCTTCAAGACCACATAATGGCCTAGAAACATATTTCGGAGAAAAAAATTATCAAATCCATGGAACTCAGCAGACTTTTGAGTAAGTTACAAAATTATTATCTAGCACACTAAATTAACTCATAAACATTTTTCTTTTTTCCAAATACACATATGTGCATATTTTCTGATGCCTAATCCATTAAAGTCAATTCCAATCTATCTGGTTTTACAAAAGCACTTCATACAGTTCCTTATAGACAGCTATATTTCAAATAGACTTACGTTAATTAGAAATTACTAACAGCTCAGTAACAGGAATGTGACAAACATTTCATTGAACAGATCAGAATGGGAAGAGATTTGACTGGTTTTCCTCGGTCATTTTTCTTGGGATAGATATGTTTAATATTTTCATTACAGACTTTTATGCAGTAAGTAGATGGCTACCCTGAGATGTGCAGGTATTAGAAAGTGGAAAGTATTATCCATACTCAAGAAGACCTGATCAGTAAGTGGAAGAGTCAGATGAACTTGTGAGCTAAAGCAATGGAAATGAAACTAAATTAAATAACAAAAATTCCAGAGTTATATACTACATGATTAATGAGAATTTGAGCATATAAATGTAAACTATATCTATTTTATGTGGCAAAAGAAAGGAAAATTTGAAGGCATTGTTGAGATATAGAACGACTGTGACATGACAGTGAAAATGCTGATGTTATCCTAGAACACGTCAAACAAGCAATTCTCTGTACAGATAGGAAAGTATTGCTCCCATTTTGCATTATTGTTGGGACCTTACTCTAAATATTCTACACAATATTAGTCATCTGATAAAGATGATAAGGATGACTGAAAATTGAAAAATCCCTATGAAATCATGTTAGAAGACAAAGTAAAACAAATGTAGAGGGGAGATTACTTTCTTTATAGATGTGAAAATAGAAGAAGGACAAGAATTATCTGCTATAGAAGGCAATGCTATGTATCACCACACGATTATGAAAGGGTCATGAATAATGCCATCACAGTCAGAAGGTTGTTTCTAAGAAAGGTCCTAGGTTTAGCCTTTCCAATATTTTGGCTTTAACACTGAAGCTGAAAAGATTAGAGAAACAGGGATCACATAGAACAAAAATACATCAATCATATTTCTCATGATAAAAGATTATGTGTATCCAACTCATTTAAATTTTTGATGTCTGTTGAAATAAACTTAAATGTTTCAATGATTAAAATTGTGAACCATGTTTTTTGGTACTACACAGAAGTTAAATGTCTCCTAGACAAATAAATTGGGTCTTGTTTTGGTGTTCCCTCTTTCATTCTCCTTCCAAAAAGCATTTAGAGACTCATCACTGTCTACGGTACAAGTTCAAAAGTAACTCCAGCAATACTGATCATTTTTCAAGTGCCTACATGGTATTTCATGCTTAGATACTGGAGTGAGCATCATATATCATTAAATTAATAGTCAGGAAGTCAGCCAAGACTGACTGGCAGAAAACATTGGAGATTTGTTTTTATGTATTATCAGTGTTCTTACTTATATGGTTTCATCTAACAAATGCTCACATCCTTCCTGTAATCTCGGACAGTGTCAATGTCCTTGATGTTCTCAGCTATATTTCTGTACAGTTTTGTAGCTTTTGATCTCATGTTAAAATACTGAAATCTTTGGTTTGTGGAAAGAACATAGTCTTGTGACTTGTGAGTTAAGGTTTTCTGGTGCCTATCCAAGAAGACGCTGTTTAGTCTATAACTGGTGAACACTGGCCTCTATTGCTATAGATAATTTTTTTTGTTTGCTTACTTGTTTTTTGGGCGTTTTTTTGTTGTTTGTTGGTGGGTTTTTTCGCCCTCAAGCTCTATTTTTTTTCTTTATTTGCATTTATTTATGAGCTTCAGATGTGTTATTGACTCTTTTTTCCTATGTGATAAGAGAAGTAATACCACAATTTGTGTAATTCTTGTTCTCTGTGGTCTTAAAACAACATTCTGGGTCTGAAAATTTATAATTTTGATACTGTAAAGAAGAAAATTCTAGATGTTAGAGTGTCTTAAACACTGCAAATGTATATACCTACAAAATCACTGGTTTTAGTTAAGCTCCTCTGACTTGTCTTTTTTTCCCCCTTTACTTATCTCATCTTTCCCAGTTTCTCTCATTTCTGGCTGACTATCTAAAACTACCTGTTATCATTCCCCTACTGTATGTCACTCAAGACCACTTTTCCAGTAGTTAATTGGGAAAAGACAGCTCACTCTGGCAGGAATAGCTTCGTGATATTTGCACGCAGGAGTCTTTATCACTAAGTTATCATGACTGATGCTGCTCTATATATATCACTGTATAGGAAAGAGCAAGACATTCAGAAGACATCTCCAGTATTTTTCTGTACAGCACTCCAGAAGTGAAGTGGGGAAAAAGGAAAAAAAAAGGTTTTGTCAGATAGAAAAAAAAAAAAGCTAAATTGAGATTATAGAAATTCATATTTTTAATACTGAAGGAGTAAACATAATTTTAATCAGCAGTTTTATTATTCTTATATGCAAAAATAAACAAATTTAGCACAGTATGGAAACAGACTTGTACAAAAATATTTATTTTTCTTCTTAATCTTTTTCTTCTTCACTGCTTTCTCTATCATGATAAGAAAGTAGCAGGAAATTGTAGGTTATATTCTCTCAGTTATTTTGTTATCTGTTTTAAAGCACTAATTTTTACATAATAACTTTACAAAATACATATTTTTGAAGTAAATATTCATATACAGAAAGCAGAAGGCCTTATAATATTAGATTCACTGACAGCAGGATCATATTACCTATAAATCAGTACTGCAACTTTTTCCCTAATTAGGGAAAGGTCAGTAGAGAATGAAAATAATAATCACAGTGATAAAATTTCTCTTTTATATTATGTGCTATGTGTGAAGAATTCAAAATATTTTTGAAGCTCAGTAGCATTTAGTCAACTGTTAGAGCTCTATTGGCACAGGGAAAGCTAAGAATCAGGGCAGAGAAAATTTAAGGGACTTACCCAAGGCCACACAACCTTTGGAAGTTTAATTCCAGTAAGAAAAATAAGATTCCATAAGTCTCCTTCTTACCTAGCTATACCTCATTCCTGCCAAGTATCTGTCTTACAGACAAATCTCCTTGTTCTCAATTGTGAAGTGAAATGAAAGGAAATGAAGTCACCTTGTGTGATTTTATTAGCTGACCTGTCTTAATGAAATATTGAACCCTCTAAAGAGGGTGCATAGAATTTATCCTTCTTGTCCTAAATATGTTAATAATATTCTTTTACTCTTTCTCCTGTAGAAATTTTGGATATAACAGAAATGTGGCAGTGTCACCAGAGATGCATTCTTACAGGACTATTTTTTGCGTCTGGGTAGACTTGAGAGTGAAAGAGGGCAGATGTGGTAGCAAAGGACTGACTGCACTAACAGCTTAAATAAAAAGTAAATGGTGGATCAGACAGAATGTGAAGGAAGTGAAATACCTTCTATCTAAATATACACATGCAGTCGCAGCTGTTTCCGAGGTAACACAATGTGTCTTTCTGAACAGTAATTCCCCAAAGCAGGTGTAACTTTCAAGGGATGAGTCAGTGCAGAAAGACATTCAGAACCATAACATATCTAGCAGTAGCAGTTAGTTATTTTAGGAGATTTTTACCTTGACACAGGCGTTTTTAATAATTACTAGCAAAAGTTTGCCAGGAAAGTGATTGCAGTCTTCAGGCAATCTCTAGACCTGCTACTTGTAGAGTGATCTGTACTTCTGTCTGTTGGTAAAAACAAGAACAAAAATACGTTGATAAGAAAGTCAGGAGGACCAAGAAGGGGAATGGGATTCAAGTTTCACTGCCTGACAGAACAGCTGTCTGTAAATCTTCTGTGCATCTTTTACCTTTGCAAAACTGGGTACTAGCCAGTAGTGTACAATCCAACATAGACAGGTAATCCAATTCTTTACTGCCTGAAGCCTGTGTAATTTTTCTACAGCTTTTTAGTTTGCATGTAAAATGCTACTATTCTGATCATATTCACACTTCTTTGCACAAATGATAGTGATTACCTAAGGCAGTGTGGGATCAGACCAAGGAAAACAGAGAAGAGGACTCTTTCCTTATGATCGATACTTAAGTAAGAAAACATGGAATAATAAAATATGGAATAATAAGTAACACATGCATTTACATGAGTTTTCACTTCCCCCCTCCCCCCCCCGAGTTTGCAACAGCATTAATCAATTTTTAATTATGAATTCAGACAGGTGTTAAAATATTCAAACTGCATAAAATTTTCCAATGGATTATCAATGCATTCAAGCACATTTAAAATTACAGTTTTGTAGCAAACCTCTAAAACTGCTACTTAATCATCTCTGCAGAAGACCTATCTAAAAACTATGCAAGTATTGGAAAACTAGATTCCTTCTGTATTACTTTTGGATGATGTAATGTACCGATTAGGACTTTGCTCAGAGTGCTAGTGGACTAAAATATCTAACTGTAGCAATGAGCCTCTGAAGATGGAGAAAGCTAACCACAATGCTTTGAAAACAGGCTTTTACTCTGTTGTAAAATGGAGTCTACCCTGCCTGTGTGTTACTCTTCTTCTTCCTAGAACCCCCTGGGAACACCCTTATTAGTATGCAAGAATGTACTTGGGCAGGTTTATGTGAAAAGCCCCCTCATTGGTCTTTTATTGGCCCCTTCCCTATTTGCTGTTGACCCTCGGTTTTCATTGGTGTGAGTCACTTCCCTTTAAAACCCCTTAAATACCCAGACCGTGGGAATGGACTCTCTCCCTGCTTCCTCTCTTGCGGCCGTGTGTGTCCTGGGACATCTTGGAGACCACGTGGCAAGGAGGGGAAGGGGAAGGGGAAGGGGGAGCGATCCAACTACGCTGTCGTATCTAACAATGCATGGAATTAATATGGAACATCTACCTGTTAATCTTTCTCAATCTTTGAGTACATCTTGCTGCACCTTAGTCTATTTATTACATACTCAAAGGTTTACAGTGAAGAACTGCAGGTTTGCAGTTTTAATGGGATTTGTGTGCTTGTTACTCAATGTGGTCCCAAAAAAGCTTTTACAAGATGTGACTGTTTGTTTCTCGTTCATACTTATATTGTTTATTCATAGATTGAAAGAGGTCTACAGACAAGGAAGATGTGACTGGCTGCTTTACAGCACTATAATGGAGAGTAATCATCCACCATTTATGTTCTCCTTCCCCCTCCCAGTTTTACTCATATGTGGTAATAATTGTAGTTTACATGAAACTGTAGCAAATATAAAATATACATGTTCTGCTGTAATTTTGAGAAATTACAACATACTAATGTGAATAATTTCTAGTGCTACATCAGCATTTTAGGTAAGAAGATGATGTTCAAAGAAACCTCGAAAATCTTGAGAGATATATCAGGACATGGGTGAGATAAAGAAGTTAATATCCACAAGAATGTTAAGAATGGCTATAGTTCAGACTAAAAACCCTGTAGTAAAAAGTGAAAAATTAATATAGAAGAGACCTAGCAAGTACACAGTGCTGAAAGGTTCTCAAAAAAACTTTCCCAGGCTTTAGTTTAGAATGGCTGTTCCAGGACCCATGGCAGCTAATATGTCCTTGTCTGTACTATTCAGATGAAAGCTGAGAATGGAAAATGCTTTCATGCTAGGCATATATATTTCCTTTGATTCCAGACAGGCTTTGTTTTTCTCAAAAGAATCTGCCTATTGCTGTATAAACATACTTCAGAGATTTCATATTCTTTGGTAATGGTCAGTTTACTCATCAGAGAACCACAGACTATTATGAGTGTATGCATATTCCTCAGCTACCACATCGGACCAGGCAGTAATGCTTACTGATTGGCACAGTTTGCTTGCAAACTGCAAAAAGCATCCCATTGCATTTTGAGAAATTACTTTAATCTATTATATGACACAAGAGAAACAAAGAAAATTGGTTCTGCAACTTCCATTTGTATGGAATTGAGATAAAATCATTAAGATTGGTGTGAATGAAGAATGAAGAGGATTTTTCTGCTATAGAAGCAGTGGAAGAAAAAGCAAAAGAATGCTACACCTGTAAGAATAGCATGTGCTGATAGCATGAAGGTTGCCAGGAGATCATCAAGACTCACATACACTTATGTATTGATTTTCAAAACGTCTGTATCAATAGACAAATAACTGAGTAAATTCTGAAGGCTCGTAGAGGTTGAACAGAATGGAGAGATTAACCTCTGAAGAGTCCAACAGATGTGCAAAATGGGCATGTAGTCATCAACCTAAGAAAAACAGAGGAGGTGATGAGTCATTCATTCCTTGGAATCTGTATCTTCCTGGGACCACCTACTGTTGTAAAAGCACCTTGGTCACTGCATGGCAAAGAGAATGCTAAAGCATAAAAGTCTTGGTGACTGTGAGTATGTGAGTATGAGTATTAATGTGAGTTAAAGTACTTGGGGTTTTCTGGTCTATTTATTTATTTATTTTCATTTGGTTTGCTTGTTAAATCATTTTTCCTTCCTAGATGGCTTTTTGTTAGTTTTGTTACACTTTTGCTAGCACATTCTGACGTTACTCCCTATTTTCTCTATTTCTGTTTTGTTCCTGTTTTTTTTTTCCTTCACCACATATTTTCTTTCTGCATGAGCTGAAAACAAAACAAGACAAAGCAAACAAAAAAAATCCCCGAGCAAGCCAAATGACTAATCAAGATGCAATTCCTAATATTTCACATATAGTACTTTTCAGCCATAGAAATTTAGAAGAAAGAATGCCAAAAACTGAACCACAGACTATGAACAAGTTTCAAAAATATTTCCCTTAATAGAAATTAAACAAGATGTCTTCTGTCAAGAGTATCCAATTCAGTCTGCCTTTTGGTACTTTGTAGATCTTGCAGAACTCCTGAAAATCATATGGAATTCAGTAGAGGTTCTGTGGTTAGTTTGACTTGTTGGTTACATGATTTGTCCATCAATGTAGTTCACAGAAAACTGAAAGTGTGTCAAAGGCACTAATTCTAGAAGGAAAATGTATTTCTTGGTTATAAAAGCAGAAAACGATGTGGAATGAAATACATCTACAGTGGATTTCACAGTATGAAGTGCAGCTGTCCTCTGCACAGCAAGCCATGTTGAAATATCAGTGCAAAGGGGCAACAAAGGCCACTCCTCCAATCAGCTTTTGGGGACACCTTGATTATAAAGGGGGATGCATTTGTAGTGCAAATTCTGATATTAAGGACAATTGTATCAGGTCATGAAGGATGCACTCCAAAAAAGAGCTATCTGACCCTCTTAATTATTTCAGCATACTGTAGACAAAAGTAGACAAAAGACAAAAGTTTCATGTTAGTTCTGAGAGTATAAAGTGAGAGGAAGTAAAAAGAAATACTTCAATTAAATACCTTTTTTCATTAAAAAAACCCAAAACAACAAACAAACCTCAACAGCTGCAATTTCTACCAAGTCAGGTAGTTCAAACTCTACAAGCTCTAAATGAAGTCTGTATGTGAATGTCTCACATTTAATTAGCGTGTGACAATTTGGAATGTTAGCCACCAGGTGCGTATGTGTCTAAATAATTTCAAAGTAATTAGAGCCTCCTGAATATTAGTTCAGGTTAGCTGTTTATCACTGCATAGTTAACATTCTTCCATAGTGCCCATTAGTTTAAACATCACTGGCATTTGCTCAAAAGAAGGAAAGAGAAAAGGAAAGGGACAAAAAAGTAGGAAGAAAGCATGTAACGCCTAATAGTTTTTTATTGTAACAGCTAGGAAATTTGAGGCGGGGGAGAGGGAAGAGGGAGGGAAGTGCTGTTGTTTTCTGTTCCAGCTTTTGCTTAGACATTTCAGTGATTCAGTTCTGAATTATGTCTGTGGCTTAATCTAAAGGCACAGAAGCAGTCATACTCACTATTTCCACTGACTTGGAACATGCCACTGACAACTAGACGTGGCCCAGGCACAGATTTAAGTCTGATGTCCTGAAGTTGTTTTTTTATCATGTAGAATAAAAAAGCAGATGAAAATTAGAGAGAGGACCTGCAAGTCTGAAATTTAGCTTTGTAGCCGAAGAAACAACTGCAACAGCATACCCCAGCTGTGCTTATTACTTCTGCACAACAGTGATAATTACCAAATTTCTATATTTATAGAAAACTGGTGCCTCATAAATATCCAGCTGTGCTTTTATCGAAGTACAATATGTGACCATTTTCTATAAATATGGACATTTGGTAGAAGAAGAATTGCATTTTGTAACTGTTAAAATGCTGAATTAAGTTATGGGAATGTTTAATTATTTATTTATAATGCAGGAAAATTCCGCCTTGCAGGAAAATCAATATGACTCATTGCCATTTCAGTGAACCCATCACTGATCATTTAGTGATTTTTGACCATGTGATTTTTGCAGTATGTCTTGACAGGAAACAAACAGATTATCAAAGTTTTCAATCATGACTAATGTGCATAATAAATGACTATGCAGACTATAATGCTGGAAACACTGGCACCAATAAGTCTGTCAATGGTGTAGAGCTGCACAGGTAGAATGAAACAGAGACATTGATTCAGATGAGATAGGTGGAACATTTCAATTATTTATCTGCAAGCAACCACAGCAGCAGCAAACCCCTGACATAGCATAAGGCAGTTAACTTTGAACTTGGAATAGATCTTAGAGTCACCAGGGTACCTCAGAGGCACAAGGCAAGTTGTCAGTAATTAATGGCTTGTGGATTTAAGAGAAGAGCAAGGTGTCAGCATTTACTTAGGAAAGTATGTGGGACCAATCTAGCTGACAACTGCAGGGAGTTTTGCAAATGTTTGCAAGACGCATCTTAAGAAATATTCATCTGAAAATGACTATACTTATAAATGGATTATGATATCTAAGATTCCACATGCCTTTTATTGTCAGTTCTCTCTGCTGTTCTTCCTCCATCTTGTCTAATAAGATTTACCTTAAAATATTTGTCCTATTTTAACAACAGCAGCAGCAGCCAAAGAGAAGTAAAACAACCAACCCCTCTTTTATGTCAGAAAACCATCTTTCTTTTTATTAGTTCAAATGGTTCCAAAGGTTGTTTATGTATAGTGCATGACGTGTGTGTGGTGGCAGTGGCTATATATAACACAAATACACAACACTGGCAAGCTGGATTTCAGTCTGCTGATGATGAGCTGCCTCCCTTTATCCCTTTTTCCTTCTCAAAATAAACTGCTAAGGTTTCAAATGCTATCCTTTCTCCACGTAGTCATTGGACTAAAATGGATTTTAAACTTTTCACCTATTAAAGCTCTTCATTTTCAAACAGCACTGATGGAACCTAAAACAATAAAAAACTAGCAGAAATCACAATGTCATCCAGAGAGGGGGAAGGGGAGAACTCAGGAAACCGAATTGCTGCTTATAAAATGTCAGCAATTAAAATTAATTGAAAATAATTAAGGAACTCTCATCTTCTTGTTGCTCCTCAGTGTTTATTTAATTTTGATAACACTACTATAAGTTCACACACAGGCTGAAAACATGTTGAAAATGATCTGCAGTTTCATTCCTGATCCTTTGCAGAAGGGTGTCAGGGCTCTGTGGGAGCCAGGAGCCATGAAACTGCAGAACCTGGAAGTCAGGGCCATTCCACCACCCCAGCCAGGAGCAGGTGGGCAGAAGGACACTGGGGCAGCCCCAGCCCCGGGCATGGGGCACCTCTCTGGGCACAGGTCCCTCTTGGTGGAGCCCAAGGCAGGTCTGTGGGGCCAGGGGAGGAGAGAGAAAGGACAGTTCTGTGTGTTATCATCTCAGCCCAGGAATGACCACTTCCATAAAGAAGAAGCTTTCTGGGAAATTATATTTCAGGGAGTTTGGATAGCAAACATATTTTTACCATATTATGACAATACAAGCAAAATAACCATAAAAAAAATCTGTCCTCTTTGCTTTTGGCAACCACTGTTCAATTCTGTTTTCCAGCTAGGATTTTAGCAGCTTAAAATCAAAATATTCATTCTGATATTAAAAGGGATGAAGAGAAGACTGCATTTCCTAAACAAAAAAAACCTACTTAGTGAAAGAAAAAGAGGCAAGGCTGTAGTAATAACCAGTGTTCTGAATTAAAAAAAAAAAAAAAAAAAAGAATGTATTTGTGAAAACTTAATTTTGAACCCACCACCATTTCTTTGTATCTGAACTCAGACTATGGCCAGGCTGGTAGGGACTATCAGTGTTCATACACCTTCTCCTGGCTTCACATGTCCCTGGGTGTTCCTTATTGTGGTCCCTCATACAACTTGTGGGTGCCCCAGCTGTGACAGTAAATACTTGTAGGTCATTGGAATAAACCAGATGAGTCAAATGATCCAGGGTAATGACAAGCCTTGGGAACGAACAAATGCGTAAAGGCCTACATCAAATAACACTCTGAATTTAATTTACTTATGTTTACTGTTCTTGGAGGCTTTCAGACTTGATTTCTATCAAGAAGAATAAAGTGTTGGGTATACGAGAAGTAAGAAAGTAAGTTTTAGTCTGCAGAACAGGGAGGGGTTATTATCACCTAAGAAATATTTACAACTCCCTGGAGAAAGGTGGGGAAAATTTCATAGAGCATAAAAAAAATAACCCTGTCTAGCCTTTGCTTTTTAATAATAATTTTCTAGGAAAAAAAAAAAAAAAGAATTTGGTAGAAAAAAAGTTTCACTGAAAGCGAAAGAAAAAGGTGTAAGAAGTTTACCAAACCTGGCCTGGTTCTGGATTAACACTTCACTAATTAGTTGGTTTTTTCCTGCTTTGATTCTAAATGTTATGCCTGTACTGAAATCAGAACATGGAGTGTTCCTTAGCAATAGCTTATCCTCTACGTCTTTCTTTTTTTGAGATGTTTGAGCAATGACTTTTTTCTAGTGGATATTTGCTGTCTCATCAGGTCTTCCTCACTTTTAAAATGTAAACTACTTTCGCCTGTCCTTTGATTCCTTTAATTTATTTCTGAAATTTCCTTCTGAGTCAGAGCATTTCCTCCAATCAGCTGGTATGCTGCTGGGCTTCTATTTCTTTTGTGTATTGTGTCAAGTACAGACGCGTTTAAAGTTGCTCTTGTCAGCATAATTCTGAGCATTACAAGACCTAGTTGTATGGCACAAGACTTTTTATTTCACAGCACAGGCTGAAGCTAACCTAATCCTTTTTAAAGATGAATTACAGGTGTAGCAGATTGGTGAATGTGGGCTAAGCACTCAACCTGCCTCAGTTCACAAAAAATATGAATATATATGTAAGTACAGAAGACTTGCTAAAATATTGGCTTTTTAGCTCAGGCTGTTGAAATTCATGTTTATAGGTTTAGATTTTCTCAGTCTGTCTGTTATCATTATTGACAGTTTTTCAAAACTTAGCTGGACAAGATTCTGAGCAACTTGATCTTGGTTTGAATTTAACCCTGCTTCCGCAGAAGGCTTGGCTAGGCAAGCTTCAGTTTCCTTTGAACCTAAAGTTATCTCTGTGTCTATGAATCATAATGAACTTGATGAGCCTCTTCAGTAGTGAATTTACTGTTCATTCTCAAAACCTCATGACCTTTGCTCATTTTAATTTATTTTTATCTCAAGTTTTAAATGACTCACTAAAATTCCACTGCATCTTGTATTTGGTATTTAATCTGATTGTTTTATTTTGCTTATAATGTAACATAAGAATATAAGAAGTTGAGCAGCAATTAGTATATTTGTCACTTTTTTCTTCTTCTGATTGCCAATAATTATATTACTTGTACATTTTGCTGCATTTTTTCCTTTGCCCCTCATAAAAACTGGAGGGTTTTCTTATATATGTTTAGATTTCTAGTCTTGAAAAACAACTCCCTTCCAAATCTGTGGAAGCTGTGAATCCTACATTGTTTCTTAACAGCATCTTGAAGTTCTCATGCTCATAGTTACTGAACCAGAACTGAAGGATTTCTTCTTATCTTGAAGGGATAAGGCTCATATGATATACAAAAGAAGGAAAGTTCAAATATTGATGTGCTGTAAAAGTGATGTGAGGTAGATGAATGTTCTTATTAGACAGCATCAGCTTTTAATACAGTAATAAAATTTCCTGTGTTTAGGTGATGTAGTAAATTCCGGCAAGGGATATTTATGCAAGTGACTATTGATTAAAGGCACCTACCTTAAGTATTAATAATGGTAGATCTGCAGCAGAAAATTTTACAGATCTTCTATCAAATTTCCCCTACTTAACAACTGTTGATATTAAATTTTTTAATCCATTTTTAAGAGATATCTTGAACAGAGTGGGTAATAATTACAAGCCAAGACAAATCCATATTTGTGATTGAATTCTATCTCTATTCAACCTCTGGACTCATAACCTCTCCTCATTTAACATATTCCCTTCCTCTATAACTTACATAAGTTTCTATTCAGAAATTGTAAATTCTTTGATTCAGTGTTCCTGGAAAGACAAAAATCTTTTAAAATCCTTTCATTGTTGAGTGTTTAATTGATTTCATATGTATATTTTAAACTAATCCATACATACACTAATCCAAAGCAGACAGCTTCTCATCTCCAGGTGCACTATGGGATCTCTTATTAAAAAAGGAGTCATAGAGAAGACCTCAGGAAATAGACACTTTGATCACGTATTCTATTTCCAAATGCATCTCAGTCATTTATCTTTCAATCACCCCACACAGTTCCAGCAGTGACTCTCTTCCTTGGTATTCTTATTTCTCCTCATTCATAATGAATAAGAAATAATATCTGTGTCAAAACTGAGATTCTTCTTAATCACCTCTGCTGTAGAAAATTTAATTTTATTTGCCCCTTTGAGTTACTCAGTTTTTCAAACCCCTCAACAAGACTATGAAGTATGTAGACAGTAGAGGTCAAAAGTTTATGATTCTCCAAAGGCAGAAAAAGTGGAGTTATAGAATTAAAAAAGAGAAAATAAAAATAGAATATAAAAGAGAAAATAAAAATTGAACAGAATTTCTTAGAAGTTTAGTCAGTGTTTCAATATAGCTTTCTTTTGTATCTGTATCAAAGAAAAAAGGGAATATACATGCACACAAACACACAACTCATAAACACACAAAAAGTAAACAAAACAACAAAACCCCCACAAAACCCCCTGGTGAATAAAGAATGAATGGTGATAACAATTCTCAGGATACTGTTGGAGGGAATTAAAAAAAATGGTGTAAGCATTACAAGTTTTCCCCAAAGACCACAGATAAAAAGGTTTGGGAGCTGGTGACCCAAATATAAAATGAATGAATGCAAAATGTTCTTCTTTGAAGGACAAAATAACCCAACACGATGATACAGTATTTTTGAAGCCAATGGTTAAGAAGTGAAAATAAGCTGCTTCTGGGGCTGCTGATTGTAGATATATTTATATGTGCCTACTGCTTGAAGATACAGAAGGAAGTATCCTGTGACAGGTACATTTTTGAAGTGTAAAGGTTAGTATCAGGTAAAACATTTCTTACTAGTCTGTCATCCTTTTTTGTTGCCTTTCCCATGAAGTAAAGTGTCACCCCAAAATTTCCCCAAATCACAGACTCAATAAAATTCCCAGTAGAAATCAGGAGACTATAAAACAGCTCTTAGGGAGCAGACGAAACTTTAAATTTTTTTTTGTTCAAGAAAACTTCAGCCAGTGAAGTATCTTTATTTTTATGCCAATTGTTGAAATAGCCCTTGTAATTTCACTTATGAAATTTCATAAAAATGCCTACAGTTTTGCTTTAAAAGCCTAACCAAGTTGGACTCATTCAGTAGGAGAGCAGTCCACCAATTCTATATGCCAGGTCCTGTATTACAGGATGAGATTAGTGCCCAGCCTTCAAGTGACATTAGATTGTGTGGTCTCTTCCTCATCAGGACTAGACGTATTTGTGCATGAAGAGCTCTAAGAATGATCCTCCTAAACATGTCTTCAGACATTTAGAACTTTTTATTAAATTCAAGTTACATTTGTTCTGTTTCAGAGCGATTTATTTTATTTTTTTTTTTTCTCCCAGTACTGTCTATTTCTACACAGCTTCTCCCTCCTTTTTGTATTTGGTGATATTTTCTAAAGCTGCTATATCCCTTCGTATTTAGCCCATACTTATTTTAACTCCTCAGTCATGTTCCAGTTAAGAATGTTCACTTAAATGGAACAGTCACCTGTCCTTGTCATTAAGAGGCACCCTGTATAAAAGATGTTTAAGTCCAAAGAGCAGCATATCAAAAAGGTTAACGGCAAATGAAATGGTGCATTTCAGTGTTACTTAGGAACTTCATTAAAATTTAGTACCCATTACTGGTCTTTTTAAGATCCCAACTTCCATTGAATCATCTGATTTTGTCCTTGTAGTTTCGTTAATAATTCAAAAACTTTTGTTTCAAACCCCTCATGTCAGCATCTCTGTCAGTGTCATGCTAATAGTTTGAACTTCACCTGAATATAAAAGGAAAGAAGATCAGCATAGACAGGAGAATGAAACCTGAATTCCAGCGTTGCAGTAGTGATCAATCAAAGGAAGTGTATTTTCCACTGAGAATACCAGCAGGCTAAAGAGACTTGGTTTTTTTCTTTTCTTTTTTTTTTTTTTTTTTAATTAATATTTTATTGTATGATAAATAGAATCATATGTTTGTACTCCAAGGAATATTCATAGAAATTTTAACTATAAAATGTGAACTACAGATTATATCATGAAGACATCTCATAGTAGTTCATTGTCTACTAGTTAGCATAATATTGTCAAACACTCACATTCCAATTATAGAGTAGGAAAAGGAAGACACACAGACAGAGGGAGGGATGAAGGGAGAGAGAAAGGGATTGTGTGTGATCTTCGGGTTCTGGTTCTGGTTTTAGTTAGGTTCAAGTTAGGAGAATAATTGTATAAGAAAAAGTAATATAGCTTTATAATAAATTCCTATGTATTCTTTTACATTTATAAAATGCAATTATACGTGTTGTCTCTGCAGAGATGCAATCCATAGCTCACATATTCTGTGAAAAGTATTTTCAAAAGGTAAATACAAACATTTCAACAGACAAATTGGTTGCCATAGAATCGTCAGTCTCCAGCAACCTTGTATCTTCCTTTCTACACTCAAAATGGAAATCACTTTATGTTTAAACAACATCTAAAATGTTCTTATGAATGCAAAAGACACATGTTCTAAGATAATAAAAAGATGTAAATGTAAATGGCTCATTCAATAAATATGAATCTTGCTCATTGGAGGTTAATTTGTGTTATTCTTCAAAAATATCATTTTAGCAGTTATTTTTGCTGTTTTGTCAATTACAAAGTGTTTGTCCACATATATTTATTTTTGTTTGAAGAACATTAAAAGAATAGAGAATTTCTTGAAATAGTATCATAGTGATTATTCATATGATATTGTTTAATTTCATGAATATAACAAAATATTTTTCTGATTCTGGTAGCTTTCATGGAAAGACTAAATCTTTCTGAGTATCTAGGTTAGTCTGCTTGACCAAGGATTAACTTTCTGGGGACTTTTCTGGTTAATTGACATTCTAAGAACTTTCTTCAGTATTCTCACTATTACATTTATCAAAATTTCAGAAAACTGTAGTGTACATAAGAAATTTTACCAAAACAATAATGAACAGAAAAAGTCTGTTTATTTCCCCTTCAAAGGAGAAATGTTTTTCCTATTGAATATGTTTGGCTCTCATCTATACTACAAAAAAGAAAAAAAATAAAATAAAAATTCTGTTTAAAAATCTGTTTCCCACATATCCTTGACTAACATGTTTGCTGAGAATGACTATTGTATGGCAGCCATTCAAGCCCTATAAAAAAGACTAGCCATGCATGCAAGGATTTCTTCAACTAGCTTGTTGGAAACAAAATGTTTTCTTTTGATTTACCTTTCAGCTTGTGTCCACACAGTTTACATTTCTATATAAGCCAAATGTCATTACACTTCACTCACAGGCATCAGGTTCCATTGCATTTGAAAGTACATTATCTGCTGTATATATTTGTATCAAATGAAACAGATACCTTCTGAGAAACTATTTTGAATATGCAATACAAGTCATATCACATAGGGTGGCTCAACGGGAGAGGATTATAAGGCCAAGTCCTTCAAATAAGGAGATGTAATTTCTTAAAATCAGTGCATCTTTCTTCTGTATATAGGAAATGTATTATATTCACTGTGTTTGAATAGCACTTGTGAAATTTTCAGGGTAAGATGAGGGGCAAATTGTCCTATTTGGTGTGATATTAACTGTTAATGTACTTTTGTAAATGTAAATTTTGTAAATGTAATTGTAAAGGAAGACGTGACATGTTTTCTATCTGTGACTGTTGGCCTGAGTTTTGCAAAGAGAAGATGGGAACTATACCCTGACTAATTTCTGGGAATTTTGTGCAGGACCTTCATGTATGTTTTATACTTCCTAATAATTCTCTGCATGAAACTCTTTAGACACTACCTCTTAACTTTTTATTTTCCCAAAATATTTTCTGCTGTATGAGAAAACATGAATCTTAGGATAAAACCACTGGCAAAATATGAAAATCTTTGAAATTGTTCAAATGTCTAATTTTCTGTTAGAAAATACAAGTTGGTCATAACTGAAAGTTTCCATGGGTTGGCCTGATTTGTTGGATTTTTTAATTAGCCACAAACAGGCTTCAGCAACAGCCACCAGTTTCTGCTATTCTAAGACTTCAAAAATGCCTTTGATTTGGGTGGCTGTGGCTTTCATTGTCAGATATGGGGAAAGAGTCCTGATGTCCAAGCTGTCGACAGAATATTGCCCAGACACACTCAGTCTCCCAACACATCAAGGAGGGAAAACAAAGTCAAGTGTTTCAGAGATTGAGATAAATAAAGAATATAATGCCAACAGTTTTTTAAAATGATGCTGTTTTTTTTCAGACATCATTTTCCAATTTCCTTTTTAGAAGTATTTTTGAAATTTACTCTTAGAAAATAGGCATTTTTCCTCCCCAGATTTTGGAATATTGTAAGAAAAGGAACGCAGATTGGTGACTTGCTAGTTCTCACTCTGCTTTCTTTATGTCTGATCAATTCCAAATATTTTAATTGCTTCCTAAAACATTATCTGCTATTTTCTTTTTTTCTTCCCTTGATAGTGTTTTTTCTCTAGTGCAAATCTCCTGAAAAAAAAAAAAAATCTTTACAGTTATTCAGAATGGCATCAAGATGAGTAGGAAAGCAGGAGTATGATGACTACTTTTCATGGTGGGAAACTGTCCATCTTTTCCCAAATGCCTTTATACTTCCTGTTGGAGTTGAATCAGGGCTACACACTAGTTATGATTCTTCAAGTCCCCATTTCATCAGCTTATAGGAAAATAGAAATATACACATTGAATTCAGTTTTAAAAAAAGATCAGCTCAGAGCACTTAGACAACGTTTGCAACTTATACTTTTTGCTCTCTTTTCCTACTTTCTTGTACAGCAAGGATAGATGGGACAAAGACATTAGGTCTTTCTGAAGAGGGAGTTTTGGGAATTCTCTCTCAGGGACTAGGAAATCAGAGTGCTATCAGAACTACAATGTAAACCTTCAGAAATAAGAAAGAATTAGTAGACATCCATCAAGAAATAACGGTAAGAGGCAAATGGACAACAGCATTTTTTTACCCAGAAATTTCCTGGGTATCTTGTCACAAGGGCGAGAACAATCCAAATCTTAGATGGAGTCTGAAAGCTATGAAAAATGAGCAAATGATCTGCTTTTAGAGATCTAATCTTGAAACTTTTATTAAAAAAAAAAAATTGCTCTTTAGATAAAGAGACAAACCACTTACATTTTTGATGGACACCATATTATGAGGAAATTAGATGCTAGCATTTAGAAGAGAGTTGACAAAGAGATTGATTGATTGATTGATTGATTGATTGGAAATTTTTCACTGAAATGTTTCTGACAGCAAATGATTTGTCAAAACTGAAATTATTCCCAGAAAATTATTACCTTGATTAAAAACTCAGTTAAAAAATGAGAGAAAATTTAAAATTTTCAAGTCATTCTTTTACATCCTTTATGTAAGAAATTCACATTTTAATTTGTATAAGACCATTTCCCTATAGAGCTAGTTTCAGATTCTCTCTGTATTTTAGGTTTTGAACTATTCTCACTGCTGGTATGTTGGTGTCTCTGATAATTGATATTCCTTTTCATTTACTGTGTTAGATTTGAAGGAAATAGTGAATATTTATATTGGAAAGAAACTGTCATGCATATTCTAGTTTGTTATTATTATTGTTGTGCTGTAATATCACTAAATTATTTTAAATTTTACTTGTCAGGGAAAAGTGGTAAAATGGCACAAAGGACTTTAGAAGGAATGGCTGTAGATAAGTATTATGAATTAATAAGTTTCCCATAGAGTCATTCATTGCAAAGGTAGTTGATGTTTTAAATGTTCACCAGTAACCTGTCTAGCCTATGGCCAGGCAAAGCCAATTTTTCCTTCAGGCTTTTGTTTGTTGTTAATATGATATTGATTCTTTCACAGAAACTTAAAAATAGTCAAACTTACTTCCAAAAAATATGTTCAGCATTCAGACAGAGAGTGTTTAGTATTTGTAGGAAAGCACACTCCAACAACAGAAAAAGTAATGATTTCAATAATCTAAACAAAGTGCAAACATTACGTTAAGACATTAGTGTTTGGGGTCAAGGATTTGCTTTAGTTTACTTATTTATCTTTTTAATTTTCTCTATACTTAGTTATGATGCTGCACTGAAAAGGCGTAATCTGAAGCTATAAACAACAGCTGGACACACAAATTTTTCATGTTAGGCCTTTATTTGTCTGTCTTTTCTATAAATGATCAAATTGGCAGAAAAATGAATTAGTAAACACAATAAAACATGTAAGAAAGAAGGAAGGTAAGTGCAGAACAAACATATAGCTATCACTAGCAGTCATTATTCACTTTAGAAAATAATGATAATCATTTTTACATATGAGTTACTAAATGTATTCCAAATGCTGGCAATTGGAAAAAAATTTGATCGTATTTGCAACTAATGGTATAGTACCATTCTTGTACCACTAGCTGTAAAATTTTGCTATCAACAAGTCTCAGCACCATTTTTCAATCCTGTATTACACAGAATCCAAAATAGGTGCTTTTTACCCAGAATATAATAAACCTATATAATACTCAATACTTTTTTGACAAAATACCAGATTTGTGTCCAATGTAAGTTAATGTTCTTTTCGTTGTCGAATGGAAAACTGAATTGCAAAATCTAAAGACTGCTGAAAAATTCTTCCACATAAACTTTGGCTAGTTGAAATTCCTAGATAATGCCTACCCAAATCAGATAAAAATGCTCCTAATTTAAGTTTCAGGAGTTTTGCAGGAATATTTATGATTTCTTTAACTTTGCTTTTATTTCTATAAAGGTATGATTCTATTAGTATGGTCTGCTGTAAAGTATTCCAAAATGTTTAGAATTCAAAGGTATATTCAAAGACTTACTTTTTCAAATAAAAAAGCCAAGCAAAGATAAAAATGGGATAATTCTGTGGCCTTTAAACTGTCATCATAATTTAATATTTAGTGAAATGCTTAGAAAAATCACAAATTTATTTTATTGTTACAGTATTTTCTTCTATTCTATCTGGATTAAAATAAAGGATAAGGATAGAGAGGTTATAATTTTTTTGGAAGATTTCTTAAGGAATTCCTTATATCATGGACATAGTTTTAGGGTCAGAGTAACAGATTTGCTCTTGTGATTATTACTCATCTAAAAAGTTAAATATGTAGAATTCATATCTATCTATCAAAGCAGCTTTCTACTCCTTTTTATTTAGCTATATCATAGAACTAAATTAATATGTTTTTGTACTTTCTATTGTGTCCTGTTCTTTGTAAAGTCAAATTAAAGTTTCATGCTTGATAAAAGGAAGGCAGCTGTTTTTATACTTATTGTCTTATCTGAATTGAAACTGTACTTTTCAAAAGTGATTTCTACCACCTCTTCCTGCAAATTAGTCTTGCAAATTAATAAAACCACAAATAGTTTGGAAAAATAAGATTCTATGGTGTCTGGAAAAGCAGCTCCTAGCATGCTATATGCTGACTGACTTTTTATCTTGCAATTGTATTGAATATGTTCCTGAACCCTTTGTTTTCCAGGCAGTGCAATATTTTGCAGAACACACCATCAGTATGTCTTATTAATACATCATTTGCATGACAGATTCAATGGCATGCTGAAGCAACTGCTCATCAGAGCAGCAGCACACTGATGATTTATCGCTGTAGCATATCATCAGAATGAGGCTCACTAATAATATATGATTAAAAAATATCTACAGGGGTATTATGCAGGAATGGATTCAATTCAGGCAGCAGAATGAAAGTATAACTTGTAAATCCAGCCATTGTCACTGATGTAACAGTATCTGTATTCTTGCAGAGTGTCACATTATTGTCTCCTAGATGCCTTGTCCTTTCAGCATGAACCCTGAAGCTCTATTGCCAGGTGAGGTGTTAGCTCACCATTATAACTCTGTTTTTTCTTGGCATAAGACATTGGTTAAACTGTTCTCCAGGGTCCAATTCCACTCCCTTCTCTGTTATGGCTAATAGGGGCATAAGAATAAGTCCCATAATGTACTGGTAATGTTCTTCTGAGAGATGCTCTTAGAGAGTGTGCCTTGAAATATGATGCGAAGAGGACCGTGGCATTTATTATCATTAGTTACAAGGTCAAAGCCAATGGCATACAAAGCATGAAATGAAAATTGGATACACAGAGAATGCATTGCTTAAAGATTGTCTACTAAATACGCTCTTGCTATTGGAAGGCTTTGCTACAGAGGAGGATCAAATTAGCTAAAAAAAGGTTGCAAGAACATCTTCTAAGGAAACACACAAAACATGAGGTAGTAAATGCTCCTCATTTGGTCTCAGTCTTAAGAGCTTGGGAACTCTGCTCCTTTTCTGCAGAAGACATTGCGGTACGCAGAATTCTCTGGTTATATCTATAATCTTATTGAAGTGTCTCATCCTTTTTCATCACATTTATACATTTGTACGTTATCTTTGACTAAAATAAAACAATTCCACTGTGCAAGGAATTGGATGCTTCCAACTAACCAGTTGATTCATGCTAATTTAAACACCATAAAAGTGAATCTTGAAATTACTAAAGAGGTGTTTATTAATTTAAATATTTATGTAGTGTTATGTCTTAGAAAACAGATGAAGACAACAATAATGTATTAAGAATAAATTTATCACAAATTTATATAAATACATAACACAAAAACAAACATACACTTAGGCACATATGGACACAGAATTCACATAATACCTACATCAAAATTATTTAGTACCCAAGAATGGAATCATACCTCATTAGTTAACTGACTCAGAGAACAATATTTTCTGCATGACTTATGCAGACCATTCAGGAACAATGTGAAGCATATATATCTTCAAAGTAGTGTGCAAAACATGGCTAACTAATCCATTTATGCTAATCCATTCAATTAAAGCACTTGAATCTAAATGACTTTCATGAGTCAGGCAGAACCTTTTTATGTTTTCAAAGATTGCTTTCTACAGAGCCCTTCTCTATGGGTAATTTTCCTTTTTTTTTAAACCATTTTGTAATCAATGAATGAGGTTAAACTGCCTGGATCTACCTGAATGTCAACCACATTGCTAGCTTAAAGTTTAAGACTAAAAAGAGACAAACCATACAGTTACATCTGCTGTCCTGATCTGGATTTTTCTGTGTACCACCAAGAACATCTATTTTAATTCTAAGAAATCTTGATAATTTTACCCTGAAGATAGAACAGAGTCAGCAACAGAGGAGGTATGAAGTCTTTCTTCTTTTGGGATACCTATATTTGTACATCTGTAGGTGCGTAACAGAATTTGGTAGGTTTGGGTTGGTTTTTGTTTGGTTGGTTGATTGGTTGGTTGGTTTTTTGTGGATAAGCATCCTCCTTCTGCTGCTACAGTTTTTTACCGAACAATTCCATTTAGTATTTCATTCCCAAACCAACATCTTTCATGGTCTCTACCTCCACAGATCTAATCTTTACAAAGACTATAGTAAAATGTTTACTTTTGTTTAGCATCCAGTTTATTTTTCCCCTTGCTCCCACAGTTCAAAATTATTTAACTTCTTTGATTGTCACTTTTCTCGTACTTGAAGAGAAAAATGATGCATCAAAAAAAACTTGCTCTGTCATGTTATTACTATTTCAAAATGTAATTTCACTGACATATTTGATAGGTGACAAAATGTTTAATTAAGATATTTCACACTAGCAATATTATGGAAAGAAACAAGTGGCTAATTCTTACTTATTTATTCAAATTAAATATGACTTTTGAAGGTGTGTTTTGTTTTACTTTGCTTATATTATTAGGATTATCAAGCATTTTTAATCCTCTGAATTATATATACTACCATATTTTTGGGCAATCCTACTGAAGAAAATAATTATTTGAAAGAACTGAAATTACCTAATGCAATCTCCAATAAAACAAGGTATATTTTCAAGTCCCATCTTTTCTAGCTATTCAATCACAGGATTCCCAGACCAATTTTAGACGTTGTCAGTGGAGATGATTTTTCTCAGATTCAGTGATTCACAATGGTTTAAATCTTGGCATACAATGAGAGTTTGTATTTTTGCCTTTCTGTGCAATGTCCAACATGCATTGAGGTATCTCAGGGGTTCTGTTATAAGCCTTCTATTCTTTTTTGGCTGTCTGCTGCCTTTAGCTGCTCTGGTTTGACTGAGTGCTCCAGGCTTATATAAATTGGCATTTATATCAAAGAGTTTTTAATTACTGGTGAATTAACTATACTCAGGATTAGAAACCTGCTGAAGACAAAGAATCAAAACACCCTGATATTTATATGACAATGAACAGTAATAAATAACAAAATTTAGCACTAATTGTTATACTCGCCTAGTTTGTTCCCTGCTATATCTGCCATGACTTTAACTGTAACAACACACTAACATTTCATAGGCTCATAGAATGGTTTGGGTTGAAAGGGACCTTAAAGATCATTGAGTTCCACCCCTCTTACCATGGGCAGGGATCTGTCAGTATAGGGCCTGTTAAAAACTCTTCATCTTTCTTATAATCTCCCTTTATGTATTGAAAAGCTTCAGTAAGCTTTCCTCAGAGCCTTTTCTTCTCTAGACTGGACAATTCCAACTCTAGGTCTGTCTTCATAGGAGAAGTGTTCCAGCTCTCTGATAATTTTCGTGGCTATACATTTAGCCATGTAAGTAGTTCTGTATATATGTTTTCATATGTCTAAACCAAACATGCAATTTTGCTAGACAAGGGACATCTTTAGTTATAAGTTTCTTATTGGTCTTCTAGTGCTACTAAGGACAAATTATTTCCCACATACCTAAACACTACAGTTGAGATGGCTCAGCACATTTTCTAGCTTTTTCAGCTCACTCTACTGTTATCCATGAAGGTTCAGTATCAATTTTAAAATGTTTCTTGCCTCACTAGACCTTGCTTGCCCTTGAATTCCCTTTGCTTAATAAGCTGCTCTTTCTTCATATTCTGGTTGAGTTCTAAGTGCTCAAGATGCCAGTCTGCTGATTGTGCCAAAATTGAAGCTGAATCAGCTGGTGGAATTGCTTTGACATCTACAATGTGGAAATATTACACTTTTCAAATCCAAACTGAAGACTTTTCAAGCTTATTTTTGGTTCCATGAACTTGAATTATTAAATTATTTAAATGTACATAATGTTTCATTTGGGACTGTTATCTGAAGAACTCTTTTTCCAATTTTGGGCTTTCCACCAGGAGAAAGACACTTATATATGGGAATGAGCCCTGTGGAGGGCCACAAAGCTGGTCAGGGAGCTGAAGCACGTGGCATGCAAGGAAATGCTGAGAGAAGTGTCTGTTTAGCCAGGAAAACAGGTTAGCTTTGGGAGATGTTATTGAGGACAGCAACTACTTCAGCCATGGGTACAGACAGGCACAGGGCAGGCTCTTCTCAAAGTGCGACAGGGTAGGACAAAAGGCCATGGAGAGAAACTGAAATATGGCAAATTGCAAGTATATATTAGGAAGTATTTATTTATTAGTTTGCTTCTTTTATTTTACCTTTAAGGTAGTCAAATTTTGAAATGGACCTATGCAGTCTTTGTCTCTGACTTTGGGGATGTTCAGAGCTCAGCTGGACAGAAGTCTGAGAAACCTGGTTTGATTATACTTTCTTTAAGCAAAGAATCAGAGTAGCTGACTTCTGGAAGCCTCTTCTGACCTGAATTGTTCTATGATTGTGCTATATACATTCTGCACTCTCAGACACCTAAGATTTGTAATAATTTTATTCATTTGCAGCATGTTTCATGCTGTACTTGGTATTGTTATTTGCCGGTGCTCCCCATTTGAAGCAAGTAACTGTACACAACAGTATGAGATCAGAAGATTTTTTTCTTTCATTTGACTTTGTACTTGTAATATCCAGGGGAGTAAGTGATTGAAACAACAAAAATTACTTGAATTACTGGTACAGGCAGAGAAAATAAATCAAATATAAAACTCAATGAGGACAACTTAGTGCCACTTCCTGGGTAGTAAAGATTGTAAAAAAATGAGGAATGAATGACAGCCCCAAACTCTGCTTCTGCAATAATATCTGAATCAAAAGCTGGGACTTGGACAACGCAAATCCTCAGCTATGAGCTGAAGTCATCTAGCAATAGCTGCTGAAACTGGTATGGCTGATGTCACATAGGTTCCAGCTATATGCCCAATGCAGTCTCCTTTTCAGTGTTGCAGGAGAACAGAAGGATGTGTCATTTATTTCCTAGCTGTTTCTAAAACTCCCTTCTTTTAAGCTTTTGGTGGAGGGAAGGCTTTATCATGGAATTTATACAGAGTGGGAAAGATGGTTGCAGTAAAGAATTGGAATTCTTCTGTTTGGTTTTGGTTCATCTTCATACTTTATCTTATGACATCTGTGTTGCGCTATGGAAAATTACTGAGAAGTGAATGTAAAACATAAAACACTAACTTACTGTTTCAGTAGCATTTTACATTTCCTTTATGCTCACTTTCTACTGATAACATTATTACAAAAAATGAGGGAAGTATAGAATACGGATTTTAGTTTGTTTTTTTTTTAATAGTTACAATTAATAAAGTCAACATTTGCTAATACATGCCAGGCAATTATCATAGTTACGGCAATTGACTCCTAGCCTCAGTAAATGGGATAAAATCTAGTAGCTGAGATTACTTACTTTTTCTAGTGACCAAATTACCTTATTTGTAATATAATAAACATGAAACATACCAGTTTTATAGACCTGCAGAAGACTGTCTTCATGTCTTTCAATAAAATGCAGACACCATGTCTAATATCAACTAGTTATATTTGCTGTTTGCTGATTGTTATGACTCCTGCTCAGAGATGTGGCAAAATTATGGCAACTGCTACATATTACATGCTGGTTTTATACTTAGGAATGCCATAAAAAGAAACGCACTATCTTCCAGTTTTCATTTTTTGCTTTTAATTTCAACATTTGGAAAATTATGTTCTTAATCAGCTTCAGTCACAAGTATTTTCCAGGGGTTTTATATAGATATATTTAAAAGCATGGCAAAATGTTGCTCCAAGAAACATTTATTGCCAAAATTTAAATTCTGAAATGTAAATATACTTTATCTATTATCTTTCAATGCAATGGAAGAACACATAAAGAAGAAATGTCTCCTGTAATACAAAATCAAACCAGACTGTTATGTAAGTTCAGCGATTGCTACAAGGCTTTCCTAAAGTGGGATGCCGAAGAAAAACAATAATAGTCTGAGTCATGACTCATAATATTCACTAGGGGGTGAATTTGAAATTTTTTAAGACCTGTGTAAAGTCAAGATAGATTAACTAAATGTTTTGAAACCAAAATAACATCTTGATTTTGTTAAAGGCACTGATCCTCGAGTCTGTTATTTTGCTATGAACCTATATCTACAAATGTCCTGGTTCCCAGTATTGACAGAGGTGACCATGCACCAGAGGACTGCATTTCACAACTCCAATGATACCAGCTGAAGTGTTTTGATGCTTTAGGCATGTGTGCACAGAGCACTAGCTCTGTAAGGGAGAGTGGACTGTGATATTTCTTCCCACGACAGGCTAAACCTGCATCACGAAAAGTCTCTCCCATGTACTCTTAGTAATGCTGCCCAGACACATCAACCTCTTCAGTGTCTTCTAAATGACTTCAGATGCATCACCACAAAAAAGGTATCATTAAAATGCCCAGATTTCAAAAACATACACAAATATTTAAACAAATTGCTGTTTCCAAGAAATATTTAATGCCCATTGCATTCATAAATAATGAAGACATCACCAGTCATGAAATATGAAGCAGGTTGGTAGAAAGGCATTATATATTTATATATATAATTACATTAATAATGTTATTTATGTGTTATGAACTGTCCATCCATCTGAGGTACATGTTAAAATACACCCAGCATTCATTTTCTATAAGAAATAAGAAAGAATCAACTTTTATACAAGTGATTTTCTATTTAAGCAATGTTAAAACACTTTCAAGGAGGAATATTCAACTTGTTTTTAAAGAAGAAAAACTGCAAACTACAATACTACGTTTTAAAAATTGATAAATTTTTACAGTTAACTCACAGAACAGGAAAACAGTTTCATTGTATGCATGGAATTTCTTAAGACTGCTTCACACTACAACTGTTTTCATTCAAGACAGCACTTAAGAACCTTTCTGCCCCAAGATTATTCCTTCTCTTTACTTCTTTCTTTCATTTATCCAGAAACATGATAACTTCCTTATAGCTAAAATGGAGCATCAAGGATCCAAGTTACATTACATTAGAAATATTTGGGGCCTTTTATTTCTACATTTTGCTTACTCAGCCAAACCTGAGCTTGATTTGGGAACACTAAGAATATTTCTGGACGGAATAAATAAGTACTGCTGGACGTGTTCTCCTCCATCTGTATTCTTAGTCTTGGAAGAATGGAAATAATATTAGGTAATAACTCCAAACATGCAGAGAAAGTGGTTTTAATGCATTCCTGACAAATTTTGTACTTTCTATAGCATGATGCATGTTTTTGTGCATTCTGTATCCTGTGATAATGTATCTGAGGCTTCAGCAAGGTATAAAAATTATTTGTGATGTGAGAGGGATTGTACTTTTAGATAAATGTAAATCAATGACTGCTATAGAGTTGTTTATTACTGTGTTTGGCCATGGAGACCCCATCACTTCTGGTCATATGTATAGTGACAAAATATGTTGCTGACCAAAATTAGCTAAAAATGTATTTTTTTTTTTTTTTTTTTTTTTAAATGAAAGAAACTATAGGAAGAATTTGAGTAGCACAGTAAATTTTTTGAAGTGTACACAGTTGCTCTTGGAAAGTCCTTTTCCTACTCCTTCAATTTGTTTGTAGATTTGGTGATTATTTTATTTTATAGTGTGAGTCCATAATAAAAATAGTAATTAAAATTAAAATAATATAAATTCAGCAATTCTTTTTTTTTGTTGTTGTTGTTTACAACACTGTTGATTTTTTTTAAATTTTTTGCAATTTGTATTAAAGACTGCATTTTATTTACCATAAACTTTGACATTGACTGTTTGAAACAAAAAATAAAACTATCAAAAAATACTATTTTTAAAACTATAAATATATAGATAGTCATATTAAAACAAACTTCATGTGGAAAACATAGGTTTGAAGACTTGATTCATTTCAATGGAATAATGATGAATCTGAAATGTTTTAATGAATTTCTTTATTATTATTCCTGATAATTTGCATTTGATGAAAAAAAAACCTCGTGAAACATTAAGCATCTTCTTGGCAATTCATTAGAAATGTTTAAGGAGGTTTTAGATGGAGTATACTCTTTTCTCCATTTTAAAGTTTCATGCTGAGCCCTGTAACTACTAGTATAGACATTTTTACTCTATTACAATATAAAAAAAGTGTTTTTCCTTAAACCAGTATTGAATAAATGTTTGACAGTAGAACAAATACTCATTAAAATTCTCAAAAAGCCTTCAACTGCATTAGCAATTTTAAGATACAAAATATATTTGAAAACACTGTCAAAGGAGCCTTATTTGTTAGTAGACAAGAACTTTTTAAATTACCATATCGTAGCCATCATTTGTGGTAATTAGATTATAATGTTACTTCCTACATGTTACTGTTTATGTTATAATGAACTCTCCATGATATTTTGATTCCCCTTGCATGAATTACAGATCTATTCACATATTTATTTTGAAAATTAGTTATTTCATGTAAATGAGTATTACCTCATGACAATGAGTATATGAAGTCAAATCTCACATTAAAAATAAAATCGTAACCTTGGATATTTAACACATATTGAAAGCAGAATGAACTAATTTCTCTAACATCATTTAAATTTGCACACTGCCATCCATTCAAAACATAGTAGAATCATGATTAATATGATTTTGAGTCATATTAGTTGGAAGTGATTTTCATCCTGGAAGAACATGTATGGGAAAATACAATTTAATTCAAGGTAGAAAGGAAAAATATTAGTATTGTTTTAAAAAACTAAAATTATATACTGGGGATTGACAGTCCTTTTCCTAATAAAAATCTATATATAGTTGCACTATATTCTACAAATGTTTATTCATTTTGAGTTTATATGAAAAGAAGTTGGGAAAAATCACCCTCACCCTAACTAAAGTTACCTTCACTGGGACTAAATCAGTGCAATTCACTTGCACATGATGTTGTCATCTGTTTTGTTCCGGTTTATTGATATAAAATAAATTACTGATTTTTTCTGTCTTTCTCAAAAGGCATTTTAATAAAGGAAAAAAAAAGTAAACATTTGTGCTAAGAGAGTCAGGAGTTTTAATTCTGTTAAAAACCCCATAAAGCAATTTATGGCACCAAGAGAGAACGATGCATTTGAATATGTAAAAGTTTCCTGTTCCTCATATATTCAAGGGAAGATATATTGGCTTGCCGAAATCCTAAAACTGCTTTAGATTTTAATATGGCAGCCTCTGCATGGTAACTAACTTTTATTATTAGCTTTTAGTCTATTAAATTAAAAAAAAATAAGAAATGTTCCTAATGCCAGTGTAACTGTTTTGGAAAGAAAGTACCAAATGACTGCGAAATTCAGGGTATAAATTGAAGACATTTTCCATAATGCTCTTGTTTCAGATAGTACTTGAACTCATTAGCTTTTTTTTTTGTTTTTTTTTTTACAAACTTAGAATCAAATGGGTTGTGCAGAAAGGGGCACTTTGATGATATAATTTAGATATGTAAAATCTGATCATTTTCTTCCTCACTAGTTCATTTCCACTTAGGGCTCAGTAAAAGTAGAACTGCCTATCAAATATTCATAGTACAGCGAAGAATTCTACTTTTTTACTAAAGTTTATGCAAAATTGACTGATCAAGGAAGTGACATATTCCTTTCTCAATGCAACTGGCTTGCTTCATCCTGTCCAAGGGAGGATACAAGCTTCCAGATTTAGGAACGCCAAATCATCATAAGAAAAATATTTCCAACTTCATAATAGCATAGGTCTTAATTTTATATTTTTAATAATATTTTAAATTAATAGTTAATAGTTAATTAGAATAGTAGTTGATAAAAAATCACGGAGAATATCCTTCTTACTTAAAATATGCAAGTAATCAATAATACCCATTTAGACAGTGTAACAGATTTATTTTTTTTTAATGACACTATTTTCTACCACAAACATGATTGCAGTTTTTTTCTGTAGAAAAAGAGTAGCATCAAGGCCACATAAGCTGTCTCAAATATGATCAAGTCATCCACATTAAAAAATATGGGTTTCACTCTTGAATATGAGAACTACAAATTAATCATAGTCTCATTTAAGTTTTTCTAGAAAATCTTGGAAATGCTTTCTGTCTGCTTGTCATCTGCTTTGGCATCCAGCTAATATCAATATCATTCATTTAATCAGTGTTCTGGGTTGTGAGCCTTGAGTTCTATCAGGACTGCCCTGCCTTCAGTATCCCTCTTTTCTCAGCATGTTTATGCCTTTATTAATGCAATTTGTTCATTTGATGTCTCTGTTATCGCCTTCTTTCTTTCTGGCCAGTAAAAATCTGGTTTAGCTACCTGAACAAATGTGACTTCATGACGTATTGTTCCTGTGTCAGTGAAGGTTTGGATTAGTGGTTCCCATAATTTGGTATGTTAGCTGTGCATGTTCATCCAGTTCCTGTGAGATTTCTTTTTGAGAATACAATGGCTGAGAGTTGTCTACCCTTGAGTGATGAGTTTGAGAAAGCTTGTTACAAATAAGCAAGAAAGGAGGATAGGGAACAGAACCTTGCTGTCCTCAGGATGAGAGATGTTGAAACATGTTATACTGCATGCTGTATAGCTTTGAGCCAAAAGATATAGAACAGTTATTATTGTTTAGTAAATAGGTTGCTATTGTTTAATGAACACACTGCTATTGTTTAATGATCACGTAGTCTGCTGCACAAAACCCTATATAACCTGTGTGAATTAGTAATAAACTGAGCATTGACCATACTTCTATGAAGACTGTGTCTTTGACTCCTGGAGCTCCTCGCTTCATTCAGTGGACTCATTCTCTGTATTTTAGAGTGATACTGGTAAGGAACAACAGTTACCTTGCATTCAGAAATGATGACTTTGAAAACTTTTAACTGCTACAGTTAATTTCAATTTGAATAATAAAATATCTGAATATTTCATCCAGTAAGTATAATACCACTCAGGTCAAAAGTTTGGAGTTCTTTACTTCATTGCAGACACATTGCTAGGACTTTGAATAGACAAAAATGGATGTGTTTCACTTCATTCAGTAGTCCCCATGAGGATGCTTACATGAAATAATGAATAAAAATAACTATGATGTTAATATTTTCAACATGAAATTTAAGAGTTTATATTCTTTGTATATTCTTGAATGACATATAACAGAAATTGAAAGATGGAATTAATAGAGAAGGTTCTGATTCAATGATGCAGTGTTTAAGGAAAGAAAGCTTCAATTTAGAACATGCCTTGGAAAATAGAATTATGGTAGAGGGTTATACCCTTAAAAAACATACTAATTTTGCTTAAAAATAGATACAAGAAATATAGGAAGGAGATGATTCAGATTTAACACCAATAAAAGTTTTAATAATACAAAAAGTTGGAGAAAAACCTCATGTGAAACTATTGAGAAAAAAAGACTGTAGGACTAGAGGGGATCTTTTGATATGCTAGTTCCATTTATTCTTTAAATCAAGTATCCTTTCATACATTTTTGCTTTTTTAGATTACATTTTAAATATCAGAGTATGGCCAACCTTGCTGAAAATACAATACTTTTGTGCACAGTCTCAATATTCAAGCAGCTGTAAACCTGATTCCCAGTCTAATTTTCTTCAGGGCCTTTTTGGGGCTGTATTTTGTTATGACAATGGAGCCCTTTGCTCACAATTCTGGAAAATCAACTTTCTTAAACATCTATCTTAGATAACTTGTACTAACACAATAGTTTGGATAAGTCTCCTTTCATCATGGCTAGGCTTTGCAAATGAAGATTTGCAAGGGCTCTACCCACACTTGCTACAAGCACACTGGTGGCTAAAAAGGCCAATGTGAGATAGGCAAGTCTGATTGCAAAAGGCACAGTGGAAAGT
>JAWWTY010000077.1:96362343-96378777 GCA_035222235.1 Margarornis squamiger | reverse complement strand
TTTTTGGTTTTTTTTTTTTTTTTTTTTTTTTTTTTTTTTTTTTTTTTTTTGTGTTTTTTTTTTTTTTTTTTTGTGAGGAAGGCTTCTAAATATATCTGCTTTGCTAATCAATTCCTTTTATTTTGCTTTTTAAGTGTTTTTTTTTCTATGACAATGATTGAATCCCTCTTTTCTGTAACAATTATTCATTCAGAAGTTCTTCATATAATGCTTTTATCTTTTTTTAAGTAGAGATACATAAAACTTTTTATCCTAGCATTTCCCAATCTCCTCTATAACTGAATCCTTCATGATTTAGTAGTAGTTCACTAAGTTAATGAGATTTTCAAATTTTTACTTCTTTCCTGATCTTTGAAATGCTCAGCCAATTTCACTGTTATTTCTTCACCTCCTGAATTAAACTTCCATTTGAGTCAGTGAAGTCCTTACTTTAACCCCCAAATTTAATTTCCTGCACACATAGTTTAAAGATCTTTATTTATTTATCAAGCTGTTGGCATTTATTTAAGTTCACTTTGGTTACTTCTTCCAGATTCTCATTCTTAATTAAGCATCTTTAATTAGTGTATGAGTGGAATCTGTAGATCTTTGCCATTGGGGAAATCCTGTGGTGCAAAAATCTCCTTGTTTTTGAGTTTCTTTTGTCAAAGAGGAACACGTGAAGAACAAATTACATATCAGTGTGATGGTTTATGCCATCTGGAATGCATGCAAAGCATTCTGATGAACTTACCTGGCTGCATCGAATAACTGCCAACCTTTGAGGGATTTTGCTGTGTAAAACGAGGCAATGCTGGCTACTCTATATAGAGCTCTCATCCTTCACCAGTTGCTTAGACAATATATTGCATATGGTAAAATAAGAGACGTCTGCAGAGAAATCCACTGGGTTAATCAATTCTTTTGTTAATATGTGTGATTCATAGTCTCAATGTTTTTGTCTAGCTATTTTATTTCTTTACCTTCACCAATATATGTCAATTATCATTCATCATACAAAAGCGCAGGGAAAGAAGTCACGAAAAATATCTCCACTGATGACAGGTAGGAGGTATTAAAACACATTTAAGTAATTAGAAAACATTGGCCACTGTTGGTATAAGCAAAGTTTCACAGTACTTAAAAAATAAGATATTGAACAATAGACTGTTTAGTAATCATACAATGATACAGGAAATAATCATAGAATAGTACAATACTACTCTTTACATCTCAGATTTTTGCCCTGCATTCAAATTCTGTTGGGTTTTTTTGTGTTGGTTTTTTTTTTATTTTTTTATTTATTTTTTTTTTTAATTTTTAAATTGGAAGAAATTCTGTCTCTTCAAAGACAGACTTGGCTAACAAAAAAAAAAAACAAACCAAAAAAAAAAAAAATCAAATAAATCCATCTGTCTTATATGTTCTAGGATGCTGAGCTTCAAACTGTACTCTTGCTTCTATACTCTAATAAAACAACTAAAGTAAAAGCATTCTACGAATAAGCCCTGAGGGGTGGACTTATGAACTTGAATTTCATATCTTGAATGACTCCTGTGTAGAACAACTTATATCTTCTATGTTTTTGCTTGTAATACAGGATAGATTATTTTCTTTGTGCCTTTTAGTCAATTGAAAGGGATATTTTCATGCCTTCCAAGTCATATTACTATCTTCAGTGACTAACGTGATTAATTAGATGAACCACATCTTTGCTTATAAGTGACTTCTGGAAAATGAAAAAAATACAGTCAGTTTGGAAAAAGGGAGCAGGAATTTTATAATTACGGGGAATTTTTACTGAAAAATAAGTTATGATACTCTAAGTGTAAAGTTTAGAAGTAAAATATTTATTTTCAACATATTTTTATAGTCCTTCTACATACCTCTTCCACCATCCTAGTCTTAATTTAAAGTTTCGCCTTTCTTCCCTTTCTTTCTACCTCTCCCATTTCCTTTCTTCCTTCACATATGTTTTTCCCCATAAATTGCATAACACTTATTGATTCTGTTTTCATGTTCTTCCAGCTAATTTTCTCCTTTTCTCTTCTCTGTCAAAACACATACATTGTTTTAAAAAATTACCTACCTTGCCTATTTTGGTCTTCTCCAACTCTATTCTAGTCTTCTTTATGCTCTCTTTTCTGCTCATCCCTTCCTTGAAAAACATTACAATGAAACACATGTGGATCATATTAATATTTGTCTAAGTTTATTTGAACTGTGACCCTTCTCTATTTTCATTTTTTAAATAAAACCCATGACACCACATTTTGAGTCCCGTGTACAACCTTGAAGAATATGTGACTGCATTATAAAAGCATCCTAGAGCAAAGGAAGTGTTCATGCTGATTGCAGATTACTTGCTAATTATGTTTGAAGCTAGAAAATAATTAAAAAATGAAATGCACCAGTTTTATCATTTTTTTGAGAGGATGACTCCAAAAAATCTATTTGCATAAAGGCATTGAAAATTCAAAATAATTATTTTGTATAAACAAAGAAGATAATCAGAACAGTGAAAGAAGTTTTTAAGGCAGAAGAGTGAGGAATATTATTCCTAATATATTGATGCTTCAAGAAAGTTTTAATTTGGAAACATAATGAAAAATAGTAGCTTTCTCAACTAATATCTGTACAACATAAAAACCCAACCAAACAAAAAAAAAGAACACCAATGAGTTTTTGCCAGTGGTATTAATTTTCCAGTTACTTCAGTAACCAGACTTTCTTAAGGTGCCCTCCTCCAGCAGTTCTTTTGTGTCTCCTAATCTATTGTGTTCCCACCTATTGACCTCCAAACTGTGCAGGAAGCATGAATAAACTGTTGGATACAAAAATGATGAAGCTTGAATTCTCTACAAAGAGACTTGTGACAGAAAACATTAGTTACAATTTTGAAGAGATGATAGGATGAAAAAACACTTCCCTTCCATATATGTACAAATTACCTGGAGTCATAGAAAGCCTTTGAGCACAATGTAGTAGTGATCAAATAAAACTTCTTATGCTATCATAATGTGTATTTAATTTTGACCTTACCAAGAAAAGCTGCACAAAAGCGACTAAATTATATAATTGTCCTTTTTACAAACTTGTCTTTACTTCTTGTTGATGCACAGCAGAATTTCAACAAGTCATTCATTTGCTATGGTAATTACTGTTTAACTCAGCAGCCAAATTTCATTGTAGAGGTGCCATGAAGGCTTGTAAAGGAAATACATCTAAACCAAGGATTCAGAAAACTTTGAAGCTAGTTGTTGAAATAATGAACTTTAAATTAACATTTTTTTTCTGGGAAAAAAATTACATCACTACCACAGTATATATATATATGTATATATGTATATATGTATATATGTGTATATGTATATGTATATATATATTGAAATATTTCAGTGTATCTGGAAGAAAAACTAGCTATTAATAAATAACTGTCCTTCCTCCCCTTTTTCTGATTCATAATTTATCAAGTCAGGCTGCAAAACTAGGCATGGATTACACAATTTTCTTTCTAGAAATATAAAATTTAGTAGATTAGTACAGAGAATTTGTCTTAGGATTATGAATTTACTTCAGTGTTTTCACCATCTATGGTTCAGACAACAAAGACTGAACAACAGTATTAAAAAAAACAAACCCTTTCCATACTTTTAATGGGATTTTAAACGGTTCTCAAGTCAATGATTTGTCCTTCTATTTTACTCCTGACTTTCATGTAGTCATTTTCCCCTCTCAACTTGACCACTGTGATATCAGTAACTACCTTGCCTGATCTCCTATGGCCACTATAAGCTGAAACCAAACCTAATATGGAAATACAACAAGACTCATCTAGGAGGTAGGAAAATAAATTATTAAAAATGTACATTATACGTAATTTTTCAAATCAAATGTACTTAATTTTGTAATTAAATTTTTGGGATTTTTCTTGCTTTTGGTTTTAAATGAAATACAAATTACTGCAATGTGTTGATGCTTCTGTCTGATCTGATCTGAAAAATGCTCAAAACCTAATAGGTTAAATTGTCAGGTGCAGGTTACTGTAGTTCAGCTAGCAAACACAGAGGGATTCTTCCCCCTCCCATTCCAAGCAGCAAAGATTGAGGTCAAAGACCTCAATTTCTTCATTGAGACTCTTCTGTCACCATTTAAACATTGTATTTTAACCTTTGAGTTTAAAGCATGGAGGAAAAATTGCAAGCATGACTCTCTTTTATTTGGGGGTAGAACAAAAGATTTTTGTTGAACTAAGGCTTTATAATTTGTGCAAATATACCAGAGAGAAGGAAGTGTTGGCAAACAATAATTGAGGTGAAATTTGAAGTCATGTCTTAATTAGAGCTTTGCAAACCTTACAAGTTATCCCAAAACAGCTGGAAAAAAAAGTTGGTTACTTCAGAAAGTCAAAAACTTTTAACACTGGGCTCCTGCACAGGTCCTCCAACTTCCCTATTGAAGGAATCTAAATATGAAGAAAAAATAATTAAATCTTAAAACATTTGTGAGGGAAAATCTCATTTAAGGGAAAGGTGGTGCTGATACTAAGAGAGATTTGAATATTTTACAAGTTAGAGAAACATCTTTATTCATATTTTGTGAAACATATGAAAATCACACACACAAGAAACATAAATCCAACTTCTGCATGACAAGGATAATATGTACCTCTAATACAAATAATTATTGAAGGACTCAGGGGGTATGTCAATATACTTAGAGGCAGGGCTGCTATTCAGAGAGTCCTAAGTAGGCTGAAGAGAAAATGAGCATAAATTGAGAAAAAAGTTTTTCAGGCTAGATATAAGGTAAAGTGTTTTATCCCTGAGAATAGCTCAGCAGTCTACCCAGAGATGCTGTGCAATCTCCATCCTTGGAGGCTTTTAAGACCCAGGTGGACAAACTCCACAGCAACTGGGTGACCTCAAAAGCGATCATACTGTGGGCAGAAGGTTGGACTGGAGACCTCCTGAGCTCCCTTATGATCTGAGCTATCCTTTGAATGTAATTTAAATACATAGGTGAGACTGAAAGACTGGTGTAAAGTACACTTAAGCTAGTGTTGTCTTCAAGAAAAACCCGTAGAATCACAGTTCAGATCTCATTCAATTGATCATATTTCCCAAATTTGAAGTCTCTCGTTCTTTCAGATTTGTGCAAAGATGTATATTTATTCCAAACTCCCACTGATTGTTTGATTCAGCCTATACTCAAGGAATGAGCAATTACAGAATATTGCTTACATTGCCTTAAAAGTCACCTGCTTCTGTGTTTTGGAGGGACCTTTTCCTCCTTTACAATTTCTGAATGGAGAGACGGAATCAAAACCTTATATATGACATAGATAAAATTTACCTTTTACCTTCTTTTTCAATAGGCTTATTACACTTGTATCTATTTAACAATATGCTTTTAGCACATTCTTCTTTTATGATCCTCTTTAGTGACTATCAGACACAAGAATTCATTTAAGTGCTCTAACCAGCATGATTATCATGGTTCAAGCAGCAAGTACAACCCCTCTGCTAGCCTTCACCCAGAGAGGATCCAGCACAGGTGACAGGTGCATAAAAGGCAGTAGTGCCACATTCTGTTTGACACAATGACCTGACAACTGGGGAGATTGCAGATTGAAAAGCTTTGCTCCTTGTTACTCGGTGGTCAGTATACATACACTATAAGCTCTTGCATCCTTACTTGATTTAAAGCTGTTGCTACTTTCATGGATTAGGGAAGCAGTGGAAATGCAAGCATCTTTGAGATGACTAAGATGACATCATTGCTCAAAACTTTCATCAAAACCCCTTCCCTCTCTTCTTCCATTCACCTTCCCAATGAGATGGTTTTGCTTATCTGACCCTGCAGTAAAAAATGACCCAGCTAAATAATTGAAAAATAAAACGATTGCCATTAATATAGCTTTCTGACTGAAAAAAGGATAAGCTGATCACCAGAGCTGGTGCAATTTATGCAAGTGGAGGATGCAAAACTCTGCCTTCTGGTGGCAGCAAGAAATTATTCCTGTTTGGAGATTTTGTGAAAAATCAACCTAAAAATTTGGCTCAGTTGATGTTGGGGGGCTTGTTAGGCTAGTGCAACCTTATTTGAAATATAAAGGCAGAAGAAGAATGATTCAAATGTTGAAAGGGTCACCCTGGTTGTAGAGGTCTACTAACAGCAGTCATGCTTTTATTCTTTTCCTCTCTATGCATATACCTATAAGCGGGATTTTAGCGCTTGGGATTTTTTTCAGACTATGAAACCACTACTATGTCTCTTCCCCCCACCTTCCATCCCAAATTTTGTTTTGTTTACAGTTTCATAAATTTTCTCTCTGCCTTCAGTTTTTCAGGTGACTTGCTACTGCCTTTCCCTCCACAGAAATGTGCATCACTAGACTGGAATGTATAGTAGATTAAGAAAACATAAATATTCTTTTTGTTCCCTGCAAAAGAGAAACATATGGAAAGGTAACAGGTATATAAGTCCAGAAGCTCATAGGATTCCAAGCAGTGGGTCATCAGACTGTCTTGAAGCATATATAGGCAGTGATATTTTAAAACTGATGCCAGTTTTTCTTGATGAAGTCGATGTTGTTTTCTTTTAGTTTGTTTCTATGGCAGGAGAGTATCTTTGGACTTAACAATGGTTGAAGATTGCACACCAGTTCCTAAAGAAGAATGGCTAAAGATGGATATAAATTTAGAGCTAAATTCTTGCAAAGTATCAGGATATTTTTTTTTATAGGAATGGTTTAATTTTGTTTTTCATGGAAAGTCAGGTGTTGGTATAAAATATTAAAATATTAATTCAAATTTTATATTATCTTTCTTAGGAAAACACCACAGTGCATTTATTGTAGCATTAATTTCAACATTCTCTGCTTTCATGTAGTATGGACTTAAGGCTAAACTAAACAAAACTCAGAACTATAGAATTTACATGAAATCTGTATGAAAAATCCTCTTTATGACATTTAAAAACTATTAAGTAAAATTTATCACCTATAAACTGAGCTGGATAGTCTCAAAAATACAATTATTGAGATTTGGGAGAAAGGAAATAAATTCTTATATTTTTTTCTGTTTTAACTAAGTTTTAAAGGTAATTTTATATATGATTTTATTTCAAATGGTCTCTAAATTTAGGATTAAATAGTTTAAACTTTTACAAAAAGGAGAAAAAAGCACACCAATATGTAGGAGAGAGGCATCAGTAAGAAAAAGTATAAAAAATGTAAGCTCTGAAGGCAGATATCAAAAATACCAATGACATATGAAATATGGAAAGAGCTGGAAATTAATAAATGAGAATAAATCAAACGAAACAAAAAAAAAAATCCAGGAGACCACACCTATGAAAATCAGTGCTGCAGGCAAAAAAAGGAAACTAAAGGAGGAAGAAATGCTGGCATGACATAACAACTAATAAGAGCTAGCATATATCTAGCAAAGGGAGGTGTGCTTTTACTGTTGCAAGAGAGCTACTGTGTAGTGAAAATTTAATTAATCCTGGAGATCAAAACAGTAGTAGTAGCAACGCATTTTAAAAAGTATGAAATAATGGATATACTTTAATATCAGTGTTCCTTTCAAGTATATTTGAAATACATATTATCACGCAAAAAAAACATTAATACAGACAGTTACAAGAATATGTCCTGGTACTCTTGTGAATGATATATCATATATAATTCTTGACAAATGGAATTATAGCCTGAGGCCTGAGATTCTGTTACTCCCAGACAGTAAGGTGTTCTAACTACCTCCAAGTAAGCATCGCAAGTCCAGAAAATTAATCTATCAGGTCCAAAACAATTTCTCTATATGCAAGTTATATGATGATTCAAACATTCCAGTGTTTTTGAGACTTGGTTAGATAATAAGGGATCACTAAATTTATTTCAAACATTCCATTGTTTCTGAGACTTGGTTAGATAATAAGGGATCACTAAATTTATTTCAAACATTCTTCTTCAATTTAAATCACACAGCATACATCAGAATTCCTTAGTAAAACTTTCTATATGCAAGAAAAGATGTGCTTACTTGAAATTCTACTTGGAGAGCGTATCTTAGTCTAAACTATCCGAGACAACTCCAGTTTTGTTACATGTATGATCCTGAATTTGCAAGGCACCAAATTCTTCTAAACAGCATTCAAATTCATCTTAAAATCAGAGAACCAGTTAGGGAACATCTATACAAATTCATATTCTCTTATAGAGAATCTTGGATAGAAGTTTGATGTCAGATGAAAGGTTTAAGCACACATTTAGTACACCTTTAATCAATTATGTGAAATAGAATTATTCATATTGACCTTGAAAGAGGCAATTGTTCAATTTTTCAGGCAGTTAAAAGATAACACTTGATATAATTTTGACCAAATATTTTACAAATATTTTTATTTATACTTTATCTTTTTTCCGTTTTAGACATTTTACATTGAGTATTGTCAACAGAAATTAATTTTGACTTAGGTCAAGTATACTCTATCATTCTACTAGTGAACTAACGCTGCCTCTGTATTTAACTCTTAGTTTTCAAAAGCCAAAACCTTGAGAAAATACTTCTAAGATTAGAATCTAAGGTATAAAATAAAGGTAATGTCCGCTGGATTTCCCCAAGAAAGATTTCACTTTTGCTGTTCTGCTGTGAGATATGGGATAGTTTTCTTTTTGAAAGAAACCTCAAGGTCACACCCAAATCTCACAGTTTTTCCATTTGCTTATTTCATATATCCCAGGTCAGCTAAATGCCAGAGCTCTTTACTTTTAGATTGTTTTACCTAACTGGCATAAAATGTCACAACTGCAGTGAACAAGCCACATCATTCATCAGCTGATTTAAACGAACCATGTATTTATAGAATGCTGACCTATGTCTGGCAAATAGTAAAATTTGTTATACTTTGTTGAAGTATATCTAGAATTAATCCCAGTTACACATTCAATTTCAGCGTGTTAAGAATTTATAGATTTTAATGCATCCCTCTGCCTGGAGAACACGAGCGAGGCATGTTTGATTAAAAATATTCTAAACCCCATCTACTCATCCACTGCACTGAGTTTTAGATTGGTGAAAAGGAAACTTCAGACTTGGTATGGTATTATTAAATAATAAAATGTAAGCTAAAAGTAAGAGAATACAGTACGAATAAATTGAAAATATTAATGAGCCAATGTAATGAAGATGCATGCATTTTTAATGTTATTTTAAGTAAAAATATGAATACTTTATGTGTTCCTTTTAAGGTTTTCTTGAGGCAGTAACTACATACTTATGCAAATTACAATGAACGTATATTTTTCCTGGTCCTGTAGCAATGTATATGACTACAAATCTCTCTATTTGATATGGTAAATAATACTTAAGTATTTATCTTCACAATTTTTGTTTAAAACAGAATCTGCTACAGGTATGTAAAGTATTTTATCGCTTGTTAATACATAGCAAAGTGCTATGTAATTAGGTATGCAGCAGAAGCTTTCTGAGACTGTGGAAATGTTAGCTGTGACCATATACGTGTTTTCAAGCTGTGCATTGACTTATAGCTCTTCTGGAAGCTCTGGTGGAAGAGTCAGGGCATTGTCTCACTGGAGGAGATACATGTGGAGTGTAACCCTCGAGAACGACATTGTGCGCCTTGGTTTCCCTTTCTCCTCTAAGGTGAAATACATTGTAGTTTCAATTTAATGAGCCTAACACAATCCCAGCTCACACTTTTCTCTCTAAATCTTACATGGAAAAAGACATGTAGAACAGAAAACCAAGCAGAAAAATTTATTACCTTCATCTTTCTGGTGAAATGGAAATCCTAGAATTTAAATCCAATGAGCAGTACTTAGAAAGGGATTTGGGTGTCAAAAAACAAGTGCTTCAGGCCATTTTTAAAAGCATTTTAAAATTACCTAGTTTATACCTGGCAAACTAGCTTAAAGTTTTTTTGTAGTTTTTGTGTCACTTATAACAGCCCTCATGAAAATCTCTGAAAGGGTGCTGAATCTATTGTTTAGGCTCCTAACTTCCCCTTTAAGTTGCCATTTACCTTGAATTCCCATCTGAAATATATATTTACCACAACATTCTTTTTTTTGTGGCTCTGCTTATAGTAGCTGTGAGGTTGCTGCAGCTGATCTAGCACAATCTGTTTGACTTTCCTGGAGCTTTGTCATTGCATCTTATCTGTGAGCTTGTCTTTTCTGCAGGCAGCAGTGAGTAAAACGGCTTGGATGATCATATTCTTTCAGACTGAAAACAAGAGTTATTTTGACATCTGGAAAAAAACCCAAAACATTGCTTTGTTTGTAAAAGCCTAAAGAGATATGATGAACACTGTGCTGATGTTACTGCATAGACTTCAGCTTTAGGACCTTCCCAAAGGAGGATTAATTGTTTTTCATACAATGGTGGGTTGGCACCAGCCAGGGGGAAAGCTCCCAGACAGACAGTCATGTACTCTCATGCAGTAGGATGGGGGACAGTGTCAGAAGGGCAAAAGTGAGAAAAACTGAGAGGCAGAGACAAAGGCAAGTTCATAAATAAGAAAACCAACAAAACAACACAAAGCAAAAACACAGAGTGATCACTCACCGTGTCCCACCAGCAGACCAATGTCCACACATTATGTTCACAAAACCTCTGAGCAGCAACTTATCTAGAAAAAGTCTCCCCCAGTTTTATTTCTGAGCATGGAATGTCCTTTGGACAGCTGGGATCAGCTGTTCTGGCTGTTGTCCCCTCCCACCTTCTTGTCCACTTCCACAGAGAGCAGAGTGAGATTTTGTGCAAGTGCTGCTCAGCAATAGTTAAAACACAGGTTTGGTCAGAAGTTTGAAACCCACCACCACAATGCCCATTATGAAGAAAATTAAATCTGCTGTAGCCAAGAGTAGTACACATACAGCTGCCTACTTGGGGCAAACAGCATAGAGAATGAATCACAAAGTAGGGTGAGAGAGTTTTTTACACCCACTTGCCCCAATACTCTGAGTTAAGCTATCCAAGCCAGAAGCCTTTTTGCTCCCTTAGTCTCATACTTGTCCCTGATGAAACACAAAAGGAGAGACTTTGCTCTTCCTCATTCTTTGATTCATACAAATTAAGAAATAATAATCTTTTTAAGTTTAAATATACCTTCTTTCCTGTCTCAATTAAAAAAATATTACCTGTATTTCTTGGCAAATTAAAATCAGAAATACATTTATTAAATCAGTTGGGAAAATATAATTTCTCCTGTGCTGTGAAAGTTTTGAATTAGAATTACAGTCTGGGGTTTTAATCAATTTGTTTGTTTTTTTGTTTCATGTGGCCAGTACCAGTAATACTGGAAAACAAATTCTTTCTGGATTTTAGCTTTTCTTGGTAAGTCTGAAGAAAGAGAAAATAGAGCAGAATTCACAATAAAAGTCACTGCTGACAAACTGGAAAATAAGAGAACAAAAAGCATTTTATCCTTCTAATGCCTAAAATTACAGAATTGTTATAATATTCATAGTAAAAACAAATACTAATTGATCTTTTTGCATGTGATGTTTGTATGAAGATTTTGATTTCTCTTTATCCTGGTGGTTAACTATTGAGTTGTGATTTTATATGTCATAAGACTATTCAAGGACCATTTTTTGTCATACTATTTTTTAAAAAAATGAATTATGAGTATCTCTCTTTTTTCTGCCCTTGCTAATCCATTGAAATAAACTTACCTACATTCTCAAAATGCACAAAGAACTGAGATATTACTGACAATTTTTGACAACAAAAGCTCCGAGTGGTGGTGAAAATAAACTACCTGCCAATACATGAAGGTCAAAAACATTGTCAGCACCATTATAAAAGCATGACCTGATTCATCATGTGTTTGCCAGCTTCCCAGTTCCCTTGTGATAGCTGCTCAAAAGCTCTGCTTGAAGAGGTGAGAGTAAAAGGGGATTATATTAATGGGGATCATGTAATATTTGCCGAGCTGGAAATCCTTCTGGACCAAAGAAAACATTTTATTTATTTATTTTTTTTTAATACTGCTTTTTCTCTGTAGTCCCACAGAAATAGATACAATTACTATACTAAAGCCCTCTTTTTTTTTTTTTTTTTCCCCCAGGATTGTAGTGGCAGGGGGTATATACCCATTTGCTGGATGTGAAAACTGGATTTGTACTATATTGCACTGTATTAGAAGTGACTAAAATTAATTTAACTGCACTAACCCTTTGATCATGTAGCTGGCCTTTCCTTTGTTTAAGCTCCTTGCCTTTCTGACTAGAATTTGCTTTTGTCAGCACAGCAGCAAGTGACATATGGTATTTTTGTTGTTACTTGAAATAATCTTCTGTAGATCAGCTGGATTTCCCAAAAGAGCTTTGCATTCAACATTAGAGAGAGAGAGAGGAGATGAAAGAGAACCCCAAATTACTATACATTCCATGATTAAAAATCTCAGTAAAGTAAGCTCCCCCATTCAAACCAATATATTTATTTCACATTTTCAGCAAGTAAAAAAGGATGAAATCTGTTCTGTGATGGATCAAATTCTTGTGAACCCTGATTTAGGAGGTGAAAGAAGAAAAGTAAGCTGTGTTTGTTGTGAGTTTTGTGGGGTTTTTTGTTTGGTTGGGGTTTTTGTTTGTTTGTTTTTAAGTGTCTGAAGTATTCATAAACAATTAACTTATTAGCTGTTGGCTTTGACACAAACAAAAGACTGTTGTACATCACTCTGAGTTACACCCTAGCTCCTATATCAGAGCAGCTAAATGCTGACCTGCTAATATAATGGAATTTTAAATGGACGCATGTAATATCCGTGATTAGAAATCCCCACATATAACAATATTTTGAAAAAAAACCAAACCAACCAACCAAAACAAAGCAAAACAAATAAGCTAAAGTTACACAGTGAGAATTTTGAAGCTGATATTGTTATTTGGCATTAAAAAATGTTCTCATTGAAGTTAATGGAGAGCATAACGTAGAAACTACTCAAAAATTTGTATTCAGAGAAAGAACAATAAGTATTGTTTATGCCCACCAGCACAATACATCGTTTCTTTTCTTCAAATTATTGCATATTGAGGGGATACTTTTCTACTGAGAGGCAACAAAAAATTAGGGCAGTACTTATCCAGTCAAAGTGGCTGAATGTATGGAAAGGGTAATGCCTCAAACTAGGTTTAAGTTAGTTCACATTTCTTTAATAATTGCATTTCTGCATTAAACTTGTTTTAAACAGGAATATGATTCACAGTTCCTAAAGGCTAAGTTATGACTGTATGATGGAAGACAGTTATGCTTCAAAGCCTATGAATTCAGATAAAAAAAAAATTACCGTAACTTTCATAAGTTTTTCAAAGGTCAGTGAAGGACTGGAAAGTTGCATGAAAACAAAAAGGAGCTATGGGCAAAATAACTGGAATTGATAATGACCTTTAAATCAATGAAGAATGAAAATAATAAAATACTTATCCATATGGAAGAGCAAAGATTCTCATAAAAAAATTCAACAACAGAATATAAAGTAAAATAGCTCATTATGACTGGAAATGATGGACTGGTAGTGCACTAAGGCAAAAGATTTCTCTTACACAGAAAAGCCTCTAGGGAAATTTCATTTTAACAAGTAGTTTACCATGTGTGTTTTTGACTGTGTGTGTGTCTACCCATGTGCAAGCACACATCTCTAGGCTGGACTTAATGAAGCCAAGAGAAAGCTTCCATGTCCTGCTGTTGCATAAACCTGGAAGGTTTTTTATCTTGTACTCCCTTTTGAAATAAGAATTAAAAATACATTGGAACAAGTGAAAAGTCCTGCCTCATTAATTTTAATTTCCTGTTTCATTTTCACTGTTTTCATTTCTGTGTCTATTGTGATATGTAGCTAAAGATCCACTGTGACATTCTTATTTTGATATAAAATGAAGTTGGCTTTTTATACTTTGGTAGGTTTTAACCCTAATATATTCAACAGAATATTAAAGAATATTCAATATGTCAAGAGAATATTTTTTAATAATTTCTCTTAAGACAGAAGGCATACAACTGTATTTACTTCCCTACGCAGTGATACAGAATCTATTGAAGCCAATGCAGTGATTTCATTAACTTACACATGATTTGTTGTTGCAGACAGGATTTCAGGATCAAGGGACTGACTTCACTGGAAGCCAAGAAGGCTTATCATCTATGAGTTCTTAGTAATTGCAAAGACTCATTCAATTAGAAAACCAAACAGTCAATTTAAGTAATAATGAATAGGCAGAAGAATTCCTTCATCCTGAACAGCTAAATTTCCTTGTTATAAACTCTCTACTGCATGACATCATTAAAGGCAAATGAAATATTCCTAGATTATGGAATTCTGCTTATAAAAGCCAGAATCCAATAATGTTTGAGATCGGTTGTTATATGGAATATTGAAAGTATTTCTGAGGAGCAGACTAACCCCAAGGTTGAACTGAACAGCAGGAGGACATTCCAGAGAGCACAAAATAAAAATTCTAACTGAAGAATAAATACATATCCTGAGAACTGAGATAAACTTTTTTTTTTTTTTTTCATGTTTTGGTGGAAGGGTACACACAAAGTGCAGCTTGGAAAGGTAGTAGAACTTCAGAGTCTAACTAAGAGTTCATGGGATGCAAAGATCAAAAAACAGAAGAAATGAAGTATTAAGTTACCATGGATCTCATTGATACTAATGTGTTTTGGTCCTCAGAAGGGAGGATCAGTGTAAGAAAAGCATCTGCTGACTTTTCATCTTCCTCTAATGAATGCCCTGAACAGAGCATAAGGAATGGAGAAAGCTTGGTGCAATTACATTCTTCTCTCTGGTGAACAGCAATAGGACCCAAAGGAATGGCATGAAGCTGTCAGGGGATGTTTAGGTTGAGTATTAGGAAAAAGTTCTTTTCCCAGAGAGTGGTTGAGCAACAAAACAGGCTCCCCAGGGAAGTGGTTGCAACACTGAGTATGACAGAGTTCAAGAAACTTATGGACAATGCTCTCAGGCACATGGTGTGACTCTTGGGGCTCTTCTGTGCAGGGCCAGGAATTGGACTCAGTGATCCCTGTAGGTCTCTTACAGCTCAGGATATTCTATGCTTCTGTGATTCTGAGATATGCATCAATTCCTTTGTCAGTTCCAGTTTTCAAAACTGGAAGATTGCTGGTTGAAAAGCAGCCATTAAAACAGTGTTTAGTTTTTACAATCCTTCTTTCACTTAAGGACAACTCTCTGTCCCTTAAACCAAACATCACTCAAGTTCTTGCATTGTGGGTTATATTTAAATCTTTTCCTAGCTATTCCAATGTGGCCAAAGATGTAATCCAACATTTTATGTTTCCTTGATGTACAATTGTGCTTTCTGAGCACAATTTCTCACATTATTTTACTAGAAAATACAAATCATGCATTTCAAGAAAAGTGAACAGATGCTCTGGCACAGATTTTTTTTTTTGTCCCAAATATAGAAATTCTGCAATTTAATTAATGGCTGGGAATAGCAACTAATTTGGCTGAAGTTTTACATGTAGCAGTGCAGGTGCATATTTATTAGTCTTTTATTTAATGAGTATGGGTCAACTCCCTGTTTGTTGAAGGGCAGAATTATTACAAGAAAGGCATAAGACAGAATGTCCAGTAGCTTCCATTCACAACTTCAGAAATGTTGGAGTGTTATCTGTCCAGCCTCCAATCAAGTATAGACCAAATGGTGGACACTGAGGAACAAGTAAATAAATGAATATGGTGACAGCTCAACTAGGTACCTATATTGATCTTATATCAGAACAGTATACTCTTAATGAAAAAGATTTTGTAATTAAAAGATCATTAGATTTTTCTTTTTAATTTTCCTCCTCTATCAAAATTAGTAGGGGCTACGTAAAAGCAAATAATTTTTATTTGATACTTGTTGGATGAATGAAAAGTCTACTGATAGATCTTTGAGTCTCTCTAAGTCTTAACAGTAATGAAAATATAGGTGCAGGAAGGAGCTTATGATCATGAAAGCTGTCAGGAGGAGGGCGTATCTGCTATGGATTAAGTATATTGTATAAGTGATCCTCTAAGTTAAATCATTGTAGGTTTTTTGTTTGTTTGTTTTTTATTACCAGAGCTTCATTTAGCAACTTAACCTGTCTGCATGCAAAAGGTAAATCAATGCATGTGCTGAAATCACTGTGAACTGTTAAAATTTCTTGAGTTTAATGATTCCCTCCTACAAGCTTCTTGTAAGCTTCTGTGCATCAAATAACTACAATGTGAGCAGAGCACTATGACAGCTGAGGGGACACGCTCCCCCTTTCGCCCCCCCGCTCACGGCCCCCAAGATACCCCAGAGAGAGACACACATGGAGACCACAGGAGGGGAAGCAGAGAGAGCTTATTAACATAACTGGGGTGTATATATAGGTTTTAGGGGAATCCAAATTACTACCAATAGAAATCAAGGGATAAATG
>JAWWTY010000077.1:96341212-96362243 GCA_035222235.1 Margarornis squamiger | reverse complement strand
GTTTTTAAAGCATTTTGGCTGGTTTCTTCTTTTTCTTCAGAAACCCATCTCTGACATGATTTTTCCCATTTCTGATACCGCACATTCTCTGCCACAGAGCACTGGCTTAAAGGCATTAGTGGCCATGCTGCAAACTCTAGCTGGAAAGAGGAGATAGCTAAGAGATTCTTCAAATCAGATATTTCAAGGATGAAGTAATACATTCCAGCTAGAACCAACGGTATTAATGGCCAGCAAAAAGTGACAGCCCATTCAGTGTGTTCTCCCCATCTGGTTGAATTCCCTTGTGTCTGCCTGGTTAATTATGAGTGGCTTTGATATCCTGTACTGAACTGATGTCACAAGTTGACACCTTATGAAGGCAGAACTCAGATAAATAAGACTTTGACTACAACTTCCTACTTCTAACTCATTAGAAGGGTTTGGTACAGACTACAAAAGCACAAAGCAAGCATAGAAAATTATTATGGGGAGGCATACCTGGGAGACCTGAGTTTCATCTGGATATGCACAGGAAGGAAATAAGGGAAGGACCTGTTAAGGTTTTACATCTTAGTAACATACTTGTGGGTGATGAGAGGAGAGAGCAGAGCCAGAAGTCACCAGCAACCAGGAAATACCAGCTATTTGACTTTAGACATGGAGAAAGTGAAAGGGATTTGCCTGGGGTGTTGTGATCAGTAAGGCCTTTGACTTCTGCCAACCATGACCAGCTAAGTGAGAAAGCAATACAGAAGGAAGAGTCATTCAGTAAGCGAGCAAGTCCATAGAAATCCAGCACCACAGAGAAGCTCAGCATGAGGTGTGTTTGTTATGGAAACCAGTTTGCCAGCCAAAATTATGCACACAAATTGGTTAGAGTGAGCTTCCTTTTCTCCTCAGTGCTGGTCACAGCTGGACTGGGGCAGTACAAACCATCTTCACAGTGAATGTGTATTCTGTACACACTGTGGGAGTGGATTTTAAAACACTGTTATTTACCCTGGTATATCTATCCTACTTAGAAATAAGATTTAAAATTTATGTCACTGCATGGTGTAGCTATGTCCTTGAAGTTTTATTGCTTTTAAATTCTTTTATGACAGTTGATATAGATGACTAATCTAACAGGAAAAAAAAAAGCAAACAAAAACCTTTTTCCACTTATTCTGACAGTATTGAGCTTTTGAGGCCTTCTGGCTGCAAATTTAGATTCATCAGTAAATCATAGAATCTTAGAATTATTTAGGTTGGAAAAGACACTTAAGAGCCTCGAGTTCAACTGTAAACCTAATTCTGCCAAATCCATCAAAATTATTTATCAACACATATTACATTTTCATAGGAAATCTTGCTGCTGTTACTTTTCAAATATTCTGTTAACAAAATTTTTCAAATAGTAATAAAATAATATAAATTATATACTAAATATTTCTGTAGATCTCCATCTCTGTTTTTGAAATTTTTGATGGGTTTTGTGGCAGACCTGAGTTCTGGTGTATCTGGGATCTAAGTATAATAGAGGAGATAGAAAAGAAACAACTGCTTTTAAGTAGTTATGTACATACAGAATGTATACTATAGAATATATACATATAGAATGATACTTCATACAGTCCAGGCCCATCATTTTTCTGTGCTCTTGACCCTGTAACTTTCTTCCTGTATTATTAATAATAAGTAAAATCAAGTAGCATTAGTTCTCTGAAACTGAGGGCATGAGAACAGGTTTCATTTCAAATCTAAACCTTTCATCCCTCCAAACAAGATGGCACAGTGTATATGGGATAGGATTTAATGTGGCCATTTCTTCAGTCAGCCTTACATGGTGTCAAGTTACACGCCGTGGTGTGAACCAATGCAGGCAGAGGAGACCTTTCTGGAATTACAGTAAGAAGAGTGCAAGGAACCACTGAATTCTTTCTTATTTTCTGTGAGTAATCTCAAAGGGTTTTCTGGTTAGGAATCTAATGAATTACACTCAATTGATGCCAGAATGCGACTCCTCTGGAGTAGAAGAGTGCCAGTTTATATGCTTAGCTGGCACATACTATACTTTGGTCAACCAAACGAGTCAACAAAGCTACTGTGTCCAGTGTCTCTCATTATCACGACAATTTTTCCTTTGATTTTAATGGTCATTGGATCAATTCTGCTCTTCTTTGTTTCTGAAGGAATTGCAGTAATATATTTAAACACTGCCACTTTAGGATAACATTAAAAAGTAGAAGGGGGTAGATTATTTTTTGACATCAGTATTTATTTATTGCTCATAGACATCTTTAAATGGGGAAGAAGCAAAATGTCTGACATGTGAATTTATTTTAATTACAATGAACTTTGTAATTCAACATGCTACCTGAATGCAAATGTTTCTGCCCAAACGTGTCAATACAATGGTTATTGACATGTTGATACTCTTCTATTGTTCAATTACAACAGCAATTTTTTTTTACTATGAACTTTCATAGAATCATAAAATCATGAAGGTTGGAAGACACCTTTCAGATCATACAGTTTCACTGTTTGCAGGAACACACATGCTTTTGTTTTCTATGACAGCCTTTGGTTGGGCAAAGTTGTGCTTCTTACAGGGCTGTAAATCAGGATGACCTGCTTCACAGAGTGGTGTTTTTATCTGTGTTGAACTAGTTTAAATCAAGTCTATGCTTTCTTTTTGAGATTAGTTTAGCAGTCACCAGATTCAGTAAAGGCATATAAAACATCTGCCTTTATTTTCTATATGTGAAAGATCCCTCATAATATTTCATCTACTGATTTTTCACTGCCATTAAACCTCACCAGATGCCTTTTCCACAGAATTCAGCTCATGCTTTCTGTATCTTGATGAGACAACAAAATAAAAATTAGTTTCCTAAAAACAGATAGGAGGACATAGCTTCAAGGACTGTTTATGGATAATATGTGAACTCATTTCAAAGAGCTGATGTGATAATTAAAGTTGTTATATATATAGGTACATGATTTCATTACTATTCAGTTTTAGTAGGCTCTGATCAATTCATAAATGATTTTTACCAAGTTAATCAAGATCTGATTTGAAAACTTCAGAAGAAATTCTAAAGCTTGGTAAATACTTAGCCTTTTAGATTAATATGCTCTTCAGTGACTGGTAGAGAGTTCATTCTTATGCTGTAGGCATTGAAGATAAACTCAGGATACAAAGAGACAGTCCCTATCCTTACTAAAGATGCTTTATGAGACCTTTAAGGAATCACTTGACTCAAGATTTGTGTAAATGAATGCCAAAGCTAAACTTTTAGGCCACTGAACTATATTAGGTTTTTAATGAACTTGCATTTATAAGTCAGTTTTGAGCTTCATTTTCCGCATGTTTCTTGTGGCCAATCTGTTATTAAAAGTGAATGGGTACCTGGTCAGGGATAAAAAGCACTCATTAAACACTGTATTATGTTAAGGTAATTCTGGAACTGGTTCTTTTTTAAACAAGAAGTAGGACTAGGTAACCTCCAGAGACAACTTCACCTTAATCTTTTTTCCTTGTGACTTCTATATTCTTCCACTAGCAGTTCAGACTAAAATGTAAGAGATTGATTTTCACTTGTTCAGGGTTCTGTATTTTGTTTGCTTATTTGGTTTCACATTTTGTTGGAAATTCCATATTTTCATTATTCCCCATGGAAAAATAGAAAAACTTGTATACTTCTTACCTCAGTAAAAAAAAGGCAACAGAAGGAAATTCTCATTTTCCTAACAAGTTTGTGTTTAGAGTCGAGTAACATAAAAAGAATCCATTCTATGCTTTGAGTTTTTAAATATCAGAACTGAAAAAATGCTAAAACATTTACCTTAGAAATACAGGAATTAGTTGTGTTAAAATGGCTTTTTTACTTGGAACAAAAAATAATAGTTTTCTTTGAAATGAAATAGTTATATGTAAGTATCCATATATTTCTTTTCAAGCACTTTATTTCAACATAAAAGTTGTTTTAAAATATAAAGTTCCTGTAAATGTCTTTCAACCTAGTCTGGAAAAAAATAATTTTCTTAAAAAAAAATATTGGCTCGAGGAATGATACAGTCTCTATATACTTATAACAGTACAATTATGTAATAGCCTATATATTTATATAACTACAGAAAATATGTTTCTTTAATCAATTGGGTATAAAGTAAGTAAAAATTATTGGCAACTTCCTAGAGTTAGAACAAACACTGATTGCAAAAATCAACAGAAAGAGAAAACCTATATTTGCCACAGATGCAAGTTCCATATGTTGCAATACTAAGTACTCAATTGTGAGGGAGGATAATAAAAATGTAAGTAGTGTCACAGCACGTGTATGTGTGATGGCTAGTAATCTGCACGTTCTCAGAGGGCAACAACTGAAAACCTTTATTGAAAGCATGCTTCACAATATATAGGGTTAGTAGGTGTAGCAAGATAACATTTGTGCTGGGTAGGAAGGAGGCTCTAGATGTAGCTACATATCACAGTGTTTAGACAGGAGGAAAAGCAAAGGAATTCTTACAGAGAACTACAACCTAATTACAAACCTAAAACATTCAGGGCTTTTAAACTAAGCTAGTGATTTAGTAGACAAGTCTTGTGAATTTTCTCTTTTTCTCTGAATTCTCAAAGATTGGAGAATAGACTTTCTTTCTTCCCTTAGCAGCTCCACGGCTGCGAGCTGGACAGCTCTGTTAACATCTTTCTTGTTGACAGACAGCTTCCAGATGTTCCCAACATATATGAATCCATGTTGTGTGCATGAAATTACATGTGGTATATATAACCCCACATGTATTTGTATACATTTCCATATATATTCTATGTTTCAATTTACTTTACAATATTTCATAAATAAATAGCTAATCATAAAAGCATGCCTTGCACTGACCCATTTTACTTTACTTTTTTCTCTTTGTGTTGCAAACTACCTTAACTAAAATATGAAATTTTCCCATGTGAAATCCTGAAGATTAGTTCAGCATACAAGTCTTTGAATTCTGGCTGTGTCAGCTTGTCAATAAATGACTAAAAGGAACATCATCAGAAGTAAAAAGATGAAGTCTAACCAAAGATGATTAAGGACTGGCACTTCAGGACAAACAAACACACAAAAGCAAACAGAAAATGCAAGAACATTCTCTGAAAAGTCAGCCATAAAAGTTAATGTTATTGTTAGGAAATTTATTCATTCAGCATTTATGAAAGAGAAGGGTCATGAGAAGTTGACCCCAGTGGCATTTTGGGACTGATCTTTTGACAAAGAAGAACTTTTTACTAACAATTTTTTTCCATTCCATGATTCATAAATAAGAATGTCTTTAAGAGATTTATTACTTTCAAATTTAAGTTAGAGTTATTTTGCACAAATATTTGTTTTCTGTTATTAATTCAATGAGAGATTGCACTTTCTGCATATTGCCAGTTTCTTTCTCTCTGACTTCTTTTTCTCACAACTTGATTTATATCATTATTGTACAGATGGAATATATATCTTCCAGTCTTATATTTTTAAATAGTTCAATTAAAGTTTTCAAATTTTTTTAGTTCCCTCCTTTCAACAATTTCTTATTCTATTCCAGTGGGTTTTTTTTTGTTTGTTTGTTTTCTTGGTTTTTTTTTTGTTTGTTTGTTTTGGTTTTTTGTTTTGTTGTGTTGGTTTTTTTTCTTTGTTTGTTTGGTTGGTTTTTTTACTTATCTTGCCTCAAACAATTCATTCTGCAATGTAAAACACATTCAAAGACTCTCATTTGTTTATCTCATCGAGTCCGGAGGCTGATACAATTTATTCAGTGATATACTTGTTTGATGCGAGGAAGTAAATTAGATTGTTACCTATATCTCTGACTGAAGACAAGGACAGCAGTTTCTTGCCAGAAACTTTAAATTTTGAACATAAAAATTCAAATAGACCTTTCAGAAAACATAGTGGCATAAAAAGATGTCTACCTTTGCAAACTGAAAGGAAGTGATCAAGTAACGGAGACCTCTCAAAATTTCAATTAATTCCATATTTATCTCCTGCAGAAATGCACCATTGCATTGGTCTTTATGCAAAGAAAGGTACAATTAAAACTCCAGTCAGTTAGTTACACTGTTGACTTAAACGAACTACTCACTGAAAAAATTAATACTTAGTGTAATAATTTGATTGAAAATTTTAGTGTTATTCTGATGATTTTTACTTATATGTATCTATACTTTATATATATACATGCACACGCACCTTCAGGCATATATATAGATTAAAATATACAGACTAGACTCAGCTGTCACACCTTCTACTACTTTGTTTCAGGAATTTATCCTATACTGCAAGAAAGAAATGTATACTTTTCTGCATTATGCATTTTGCTTCACCTTTTTCACTGTTTTGGATATGAATGATGTAAAAAGATGCTGAAAAGTCTAGCAATCAATAAATTGCTAAATGCAAATTACAACTGAGCTAACATCTATTGTATTTTTTCCTTATTCTGTGTTACACATACTTTTGATTTAGGCTTTAACAAACATTCAATTATATATGTGTTCAGAATCTGAATTTCTGACTCTATATTCATACAGGTTAATATATTTAAGGACATATGTTTTGGCCTTACATAGAAATATAAACATATTTTGGCAGCTACAATGAACTCTAGAAACTACTTTTATAGTTAGATCTTGGATTTGAAACTACCTGTCTAGTAAATGCATCTTATTTTGAAAAGATAGTTGTCTGTGTATTCTTGTTATCTAGATGCCAATTATTTACAATCTCATCAAAAGAAGAAAGGAAAAGTATCAGGAAACAAATGAAATTATACTTGCACTGACTTCTAAAACTCACATATATATAATAATGCTCACATATACATAATAAATAATTCAAGTGCTTTTATCCTGACAACCAAATATAGTCTTCAAGTTTATTCAATAACCATTTTGCATAATCATTGAATCATTGAATAAGTGGTACTCAAGCAATACACTGTAATCACCCGATCTCCCATCTCCATTTAAGTGATCTTATTGAGTTGCTTCCATCCAACTATGCTAATTTTCTGACCTTTGATGTCAATACATAACCTACACTTTTGAATTTGAATTTGCTAGTTGCATATACTGTAATGTAGTCCCACTCTGGTACACTGAAGTGAACTTGGATTTATCCCAGAATGATTCAGACAAATATCCAGAAAATCCAGCAGTGCTAGATTAAGATCTTTTTTTTTTTTTTTTTTTTAATAAATGGGATTTTTTTTATGAAATTTCTTGACTGCATATATAGTTCTATGTTAATAAAATATAATAAGAGTTAACACAGGAAAAAAATCAAGAAAACCTCCAAAACCCAAAATATACACAAATACAAATCCTGTCAGCCTTAAGTCCTTTTCAAATACAAAGAGCATTTAAAAAGAAAAAAAAATCTAGGTGTGATGACTTGCATTTCTCCAGAGATGTAGATATCTAATCCTCTGTGGAGTAAGTGGGCTAAATTCACCTAGTTACTCCAAAGAGATTGGCAGTAAATAATCAAATAGCCATCCACGCACAGAAAAAAAAAAAAAAAAAAATTGGACCTTTGGGAAAAGATCTATAACTCACAGTTTCTCTATGAAATATAATAACTGACAAATTATAACAGATGATATAAAGATATATCAGGTTTTAAAGTATGTGTTAAATACAGAATTATGCATGCATAAGGGAGTGTGAGATGCTTTCAGATTTATAAGGAGATAGCATCAAGATCCAGATTGAAGCATTTTGCCCACTTTGCTTATATTGCCATCATCCTCAGGTTATGTATAGTTGTGGCATTTTGACATCAAACACAAAATCACTATTGAAAAATACTGCTGATTGAAAAAGTCTACTGATGACTTCACACTTCAACCTAAATGAGAGTACAATACATCTGAGTAGTGTTACAGTCTAGAGAATTGCTATCTTGCTGTGTGGTTGAGGAGACCTAAGCTAGTGACTTCCACTGGAGTTAACAGAGCTGCTACATAGATTTATGCCCCTCTAACAGTCTGGTCTTAATCTCATTTTTAGTGAAAGCTCCTAGAAATAAGGTGTATTCACATCTAGTGAGTTTAGTGTGATAAAAACTGAGTGTTGATAACAGTATGGTGAATTGGAGTTGCAGTTGTTTAAACACCTAAAAAAACCCATTCCTCCACACTAGAGATTAATCTACACAGTTTATTCTAGTCTCTTGTTATCTTCTCTTTTAAAGTTGTCAGATGGGAGTAGGAAGCAGGGATGCTGGCGATAGTGTTTCTTTTTCACTTCAGCAAGGTTTTTTCATTCTATACATGACTTCACATTGTAAAATTCACTTGTATGTGAGCATAACAAAAGCAATTTACAAATAGTAGAAGTCTGAATCTTTCAAAATGAGATCTATTTATTTTGGTATATGCAGTCATTCATCCATACTGACTTCACTGTATCAGCACAAACCACATAGGGTGAGAGTAAGAATTAGATAAAATTCCATGTTGCATGGATGTGACTCCTTTAGAAGGAAGAACAGTCTTGAGCAATGGAAGAAGAAACTTACTCTACAAACCAAGGAGACAGTATAAAACCAAATAATTTAGCTTTTCAGACATAACCTAATTCAACAGGAAACGTGAGGGAATTCCTATTTGATATTTGTCCTAGTCTTGTTCAGTTTACAGGAATTAAAAGAGTGATAAAACATAAAACACAAAAAAAGGAAAAATAGCATTTATTGGTCTCTGCTTCTGCAATCAGTGGAAGTATGTATATAGACATGTATATATAATAAATAGAAAAATAAGGACCTTGGACTCTCATACTCTGAAATCATAAACTTATATAGGACAGCTTTAATCTCATCATTGTTATCCATGTATGTCTTCCTCATAACAGAGTCCAATCTTTTTTATCCTGCCTCCATCCTCTTTTTGTCTTTTCAGAGGTTTCTTTTCTAATCACCAAGATTCATCTTCCACAATTTTTTTCATGGACAGTTAAATTTCATTTGGCATTCTATAATTTCTGTCCTTGAAATTAATTTTATTGTTTCTTGACAAAACTGTAGTCTCAGACAAATAAGAAACATCTCAAAAAAGAAGATAACCTGCTTTGTTAGCATAAAGAGGCATACTTATATTGGCTAGCAATCTCTGACTTCAGTTTTTCAACACAAACAGTTGCAGAGTTGACAAATGAGGTTAATTATCATTTGATACACAAAGTTAATTTAGATGACAGCGCAAGAGAATGGGAAGTCAAGTCTTAGATTTTGTCTATGGGATTTGCCTGATATCAGATTTAGAACATATATACTGCTTAATGCTTCCATAATTTCAGTGTATAATACAAGGTAAGAATGGTTTGGTTGAAGTCTGTTATTTTGATAATCCATTCAAAAAGTACAGGGCAATTTCCTTCTGATATTTTGAACACTTTAAGCAGTTGCCTGGAAATAAGCTGTGTCAACAGGGAGAAATTCATTTTTGGAAACAGAATAATTAGTAGACTGAAGCTGAAGAGAAACATTTTAAATGTACCTGTAAGAATGTCTTCCAGCTCACAAAGAAGGAAACATGCTAAATTCTCTTCTTCCTACTAGGTATCCATGTTCCTTTGATACTGCTCTTTACAATGCAGTGATCAAGGCTTGCAGTAATGTATAGCCCAAAAAGCTTACACAATATTGTTATACCTTTTCTTTATTCTGTCTACCATTCATGAAAGGAAAAGTGAAAACATGTCTAGCTGACACTTCTCTTTATAAAGTCACTGGATGGAAAGAGACTCTATTTTAAATGTAGGGGGTTTATATAATTTGCTGATATAATTTGGTAATAAAGTTACAATTTTTTTCAGAAAATTATATTTAAGTGTCTTTATAAATGAGCATTACTACTTAAATATGCACATATTGCTGCAATGAATTTCAGTAATGAGAGCTGTGGATTTTGTCTTAAAACATTACAGTTATAAGACTGTTAAAAATACATTTAAATGCTGTAATAAAAATACAACACATCTTTTTTCTGGTGTAATTTCTTTAAATCTTCCATTAGCATTCGACAGCCTTCTATTCACTCTCATTTTAGTTAATAGATATAGTGTACTCAATTTCTTGCCCTCTGAGAAAGTACTGGCAATGTGTTCTGACCTATAATCTATACTTAAGGGTTCAGCAGCTTTTTAGGAATGTTCATGGAGACTTTATTAATCTCTAATAAACTCAGCTCTTTCACTTCATTTCGTGGTTGAATGTAACAGTATTTGCTTTCAAAACTAATTATAGAAGGCAGAGCAGAACAGTCAAAATTATGCCCCTGGCATAATTACAATGGACTTTGTTTATCTCCATGCCTTTAAACACCATTCAACTATGCAATAGCTTCCTTTTGTCCTGGTTATTTGTTTCTGAGAAATGACATTTAAATTACTAAATGAAAAATATTAAAGTGACATGGTGAGCACAGTTTAAATCTGATTGTAAGAGCAGCTAAAGCTCCAATTTAGACAACAGTCTAAAAAAAAAAAAAAAAAAAGAAAAAAAAGAACCTAGTCAAAGAAACCCAAGAATGGTAACAAAGTCCTTTACACAAAGGTTACTTGAAACCCATTTTTCATACTCCCGTCTGTGTCCTATGAATATTTTACTGTTTTTATAACCTGACCATACCCCTAAAAGCCTTGCGTCTTTGTTTTTTATACAAGTTTCTGTTGTATGCAACATTTACAAGACAGCAAGTATAAATGTACTCTGCAAAGGATACTATAGAGAACAACTAGAGTACTAAAATGCTTAACCTCTCCCACTTACGTTACAGAGAAGGAAATTAAAGTATGAGCCTAAGGGGCACTATAGCAATAAAATAATGGAAATAGAAGTCGTAGTATATTTCTGCAGTACAGATTAAACACCTGGAACATCTCTGAGCAGATGTGGCAAGTCTTAATGCTCTGGTAAGAGAAAATATTGTATAAAGTCTAATTCATGTATGTAATTCCAGTCGGTGCTCTTCAAACAAAACACACTTTTTAGTTTATCCTTGTCTCAGTTTCCAAGTACCTAAAATGACAACATAACATGGTGTCTTAACTTATTTGAGTACATAAAACCTTTTACTATCTGCACACTGAAGATGTGATGTGTTTCATTATATTATTCAGTAATTATGAATAACCTGGAGGACCAAGAACAACATACTATGTAATACATAATGCATTTGGGAGTAAACAAGACTCAAATGCACAGAAAAGATTGTTTCTCTTTTTTTTTTAATCCACTAATTCAAAGATACAGAATTCACCTATGATCAGAGATACTAATGCAAACTCCAGTTTGTGAATTTTACAGCTCTCCCAGAGGGACTTGGAATATACAAACTAGTAACACCACCACTTTTCATTTTTTAACGCCTTTCATCTGAAGATCTCAAAGTATTTTTCAACTTCAGTGAAACACACCTTAAAACAACAAGTCATATACATAAGGAATTTGTTCAACCTACCGTTACCCAGTGAAGTTATTCTCTTTGTTCTTTAAACTCTTGTGACAACACTTTAGCAAAGTTCAACAGGCTGAAGACACCCCCTCCTCTCCTCTGTATTCCAGTTTTACAGTATATTCAGTTAAAGTTGCTGTATTTCAAGTAGGCGTCATGCAGCTGAGTTACAATTTTTGTAAAGCACTAAGATTAGTTCCCTCAGCTGATGAAAAATGTCAAGAAATTTGAATCAGCATGTATGGCTAGAAACCCATTTTAATGTTTTTGCTAAAAGAAATAAAAACAGATTAATCCAGGAAAGCAAATTATTTGAAAATTCTACTGCACTGTGTCAACAAGAGATGAATTCCTGTGGGACTGGAAAAAAGGAAGAAGGCTGAAAAAAATTTCCAATACCTCAGGCAAAGAGAAAATTTCTTGGTTAAAATTGTCTTGTCACAGAGACAAATCATCTTCAGATGTAGATGACTATTTGAGCTTTGTAAGTATGATGTCTGCCATTTAGAAATTCTGCTACATATTTTTAAAAGAGAATATTAAATTAATTAACTGACTAAATATTTTGGAGGCATTTCCCTGCCATAATGACAAAAGTCATATAAGGACATTCAGATAGCTTACAGTGATTCGGAATGGTCATGCATCGCTCTAAAGCCCACATATTTTGATTCTGATAACAAGATAAAAACATTCATTTAAGCATCTTGAAAGTAAACACTTGGTAAAAACTTGTAATTACCTTCCATGTCAGTATTGCAATGCTTCAGAAAGACAACTTCTCCCCCTCCATTTGTTGTTTTCTGACAGATTTATTGAGATAACATTCAAACACTATGAAGAACATTATGCACACATCATGAAATTAACTCTGAGGGAGCTGGCAAGACAATGTGACATGAAGAGATGCTAACTTACATTCTGGAAACAGGTTAACCAGGTGAATACCTTTGAAGTGTTAATCAGATGGCAAGTTAATTAATTTAGTTCTAAAGTGTGAAACTTGGCAATTTCTTACTTTCTGCAATATAGACTCAACCAATTTATTTTTCTTAATACAAGGAGTGAAATATAAAATTTTCCTCTTGCTATCCTTCTAAAAACCCACTATTAACACTTCCTGACCTCCGCACTAAAGAGTCATTGCAAACAAAGGCTACTGCAATGTTATCAGTGAGACAACACTGCCTAATTAATTATTCTATACTAACTTATTGTAGCTGGTTCCCAAATCCTTACACTATGAGGACCTGAAACTGATGCAAATGACAAGGGAAAAATAATATTCACATTTTTTCCTAGTATAATGTTTGAGGTATTTTTATAAACACACGGCACTATTCAGTTTCATTATTAAGAGTAGCTCTGAGTTTATTTTGTTACATAAACTAAATGTATGGTTTGCTATTATGGATGCAAAGCATGCTGTCATAACAATCACAACTCTTGGGTAGTACTACTGTCTTCTAAAGACTGCAGTTTCTAACTCATAGAAATGCTCATATTTTTACCAATCACTAAAAAAAAAAGGAATATTGTATTCAGCCTTTTAGTTGGGTATTGTCAACCTTTTCTCATATGCTGTAAACTACTTAAAATTGTAATTTTTAATGTTTTTTTTTTTTTGTTAGGTAGTATAAACAGTCAACCAACCATGATACTAACCAGATATGTTTGATCAATCACTCCTGCAACTGAGTGCTGAATTTCCAGATCTTCTTTGAGCTGTGAATATTGTGCTTTCCAGGGCAAGAGCATCCTGGTCTAACTTCATAACTGACAGTGATTTGAGCTAGGGAAATTCTGAGGTCCCTTTCAACCAAGATTAAGCCCAATCAATAAAGTTTTATAATCCAAAAGTAGAGCCATTTGTCCAAATTTACTAAATTCTTGGTTTCAAATTTATCAAAATTTTGTGTAAAAAATCTCATGAGAGCTAATGTTTCTCATGAAATCTCTTTGTTCAAAAAAAGAAAAAAGAAAAAAGAAAAAAAACAAAACTAGACAAACCACCAACCCCATTCCCCCCCCCCAAAAAAAAAAAACAAAAAAACCAAAAAAACCCAAAAAACCTCTAAACAAAGAAACAAAAAAACCCTCTAAAAATCCCCACAACAAATCCCCAAAACCAACCAAACAAAAAACCCAAGCCAGAGTGAAAATGTGCAATCGTATTTTAAATTTAAAGATCATCTAGGGAAGTTATTTCAAGAATTAGAAAAGTAATATAGAACAGACTGCATATACCTATGAACAACTCCATCTTTACCCTACTTCACAGCATTAGCTTTCCTCTGCTATTTATGTGCCGTTCTTTGTCTTGATGTGTCTTGCTGGAAGAAAGGTTTTATAGGTTCTTTCTTACCACTGTTCATTCAAGGCTAGTTTGAAGGAGATCTTATTTTTCATTTTGATTTTGCCATTTGTAGTGGCCTTCACACAATCTCTTTAAAATGCTTTTTCTAACACATTTGGGATAACTAATCTCGTTCTTGAAAGGAAAATCCCTTCGGCAGCAAAATCTCTGCTCTGAATTGGTAACATTTGCTGCACTGGCCACTCTGTGCTAACAGCTTTAATCACTTTCCTTGGGGTCTTATCTTGGATCATAACTTTAGTAATCATTGCCAAGCTTGGATTTACTGGATAGAACTAAAACTGTCCCCATTATGTGGCTTATATTCTCTACCCTGCCTGTCATCTCTGCTCTTCATGGAGAAGCATTATTCTGTAACTTTTTATGTTTCATCTGAGACAGCATAGCATTATTAAACTCCTTTGGAATGTGCAGCATTTAGCTCTACATTTTGTTGTGCGTCATCATGTTATCAACTATGTCTGCTTCCACAAACATTGTCTGAGGTGTTAATTCAGATGACAGGTGAAATATGGGTATAAAAAAGTATAAGTTCACAAACGGAATGAACACCAGATGCATTTTTGGCAGTGATAATGAGTTTGGGACAAATCAGTACTAAGACACCCTCAATAAAAATGTGGGCCAATCTTTACCACTCTGAAATTAGACAAATGCCTCCATGTTCATTAATCATTATTTCTGCATTTATCTTTTTTGTTTTAAGTTTAGAAAGAATACTCTCTGACCTGGAATTATTTAGGGGCAAGTCTTGTTGGTGCTCTGAAAAGCTTCTTTGAAGTACACTGTTTTTAGCCTGTTTTCTTGAGGACATGAAGCTGTTCCAATGTTGCATATGTCAGCAAATATGTTTATCTTTTGCCCACCAAAAAGGTTTTCATTGAAACATAAGAAAAAAGTAGAAGTTTTACAAATATTTGACTTCACGAAAACAGACAATCTGTTAAAACACACGTTCTGCTAATGCAACCCAGTGATGCTTCTTTATTCCCTACCATGTCAGAGAATCCCTACAGAGGAAAGGCATCATGGATTTTCTGACAAACATATTAAGTAAGATGTCTTATTGACAATGAAAAAAATATAAATGATAAAAACTTCCAACATATAGGAAATTAAGCTTCATTAATTCTTCTTTTGAAAGATCTGCTATATGTATATTTGCTAGCATAGTGGTTTAGCACAAGTGATTTTTAAATAATTTGTCCTATTCCTCAAATGTGTTTTAAATGTGTTAGGAAGTGTGTTCTATACATACCAAATGTATCTGAATAGTAGTACCCTCAGACAGCTGCTTTGGCAACTGTATTCAACGAGATCTTTCTCTAAAAGTCTGCTGGTCAAGAAATGTGTTCTTTCAGAAATTGGAGGAAGGATACTTGGAATCTCTGTGTGTCACGGTTTAGGAATGGTATGCTCCAAATTAGTGCTCCCATTAAAATGGTGCACCAATTGCTCCCCATTTCCTCTCACCCCCTTCCCCCCGCCCCGAGGCAGGCTGGAGATGAGAATTGGAAGCACAATAGGAAAAGATCATCTATTGAGACAAGAACAATTTGCTGGAAACAACAATGAAATAAGAAAATGAACAGTAACAGCAACAATATTAATAACAAAAGTGCACAAAAGGGAATTATTCACATCCAAAATGCTCACTGCAGAGCCCCTGACCCAACTGCAGCCATGTTACCCTGACCCAAAGAAACTCCTTCTCCTCAGAAGAAATTCCCTTTCCCCAACCCCTGGCAATGACATGAGGTGGTATAGAATAACATCTGTGTTCTTAGCCATGCCCTCTCCTGGCTACTGCAAAATTTTATCCCTGTCCTGGGCAGAACCAGGATACCACGATAAACCAAGAGAGAGATGTCTGCTGCCCACGGGACCTGGGATGGCTCGAGAGATATTTCTGACTGACAAAGTCTAGGCAGTGATTCCGTGTCTACCAGAATTGTCTTTCCTGGACTTTTGTCCCAGAGTCCAGTCTTGATTTGCCTTTTTGGGGAGAATGAATCAAAACTTTTTTCATGAACCTATTTCAATGAATGAGATCAGTGGTGCACTGTGGTCCTATGCTGACTTCATATATATACAGAGCCTTGGCAGGAACTGACTTTTGAGTGCTGACTCCTATTCAGGACTGAGTTACAGGAGAGTTACATTTTGTGATACTGTACATAAATTTTATTGCAGAGTTAGGAACTGAGAGGAACTTTGCCCCACATCAGTAAATTCACATATCATCTCAAAGCTGACTTTTTGTCTCCTCAGCTTCCATCAGGCACAGACTTTCCCAGACATTTCTTTTCTGATGCCTCTACTCCAAAAATACAGCCATATATCTCAGTTTTATACATGCTCTGGAAGGACATGCACCATATCTCCTACTATCACCCTTTGCGCACAGGGACACCTGCAAATTTGCTTTAGGAGTCTTGTGCTTTCAAAAAGTTTAAACTCTGCTGGAGATTTTTACAGCTCTGATAGCTCCCTTAGGAGATAGGCATGGATATAAGATATTTTCTCTCATAAAAGTAGATGTTCAGCATTCCAATATAATTATCTGTATATAAATTTAGCATGTGAATCTCAGTAGAGAGGTCTTTTAAATGTAAACTTTCTCATCAGTGTTGCTCTGTTAGCCATTTTTTTTTTCCAAGTTACCTCCCTTGAGACTCAATTTTGTGACTTTACTTTGCATGAGATTAAATTATGATTTTTTTTTTTGTCAGCCTTAAATTAGGTTTTAAGATACAGTGATCTGTGTCAACTTTGATTCATCTGACCCTGATAAGTGAGTAATCACAACACTTGTCATCAGAAGTTCCTGACAATACTGAAGATGGCCTTCTTCATTTCTGTTGTCCTAGCAGAAGTTACTATTGGAAACATAATTTTTAGCTTTTTTGCAAATGTCTAGTACATTTAAAGGTATGCTCTTTTTAGTAAAGTCTCTAAGGTTCCAGTAAAGTGTCAACTGTGGTTTAAAGGAGCAGTCTCCCTCTCTTTCTGCCTGCTAATAATTCTCTTACAAACTCAGGCACTCACTGGAGTCTCAAGTGAGCCAGTTCAGCTGAGACCAAACTACATAACAGCAGAGATTTTATTTCTGCTCATTTAGTTCTCTGAATGAGTGTACTGTGGGGACAGATGAGCATCAATGCTGGGACAGGGGAGGCAATTGGTGCTGAGGAGCTGGGAGCAGGAGCAGGAGGGTGAAGTGGCTCCTTTGTCATCAGCTCACTGCTGCAGTGGCTCAGCTTGCCTTGGTACTGCTATACCACTTCTCTCTTCTCTCAAGGGTCTTTGACTCACCCAACTTTCTACTGTCTGCCTGACCTTATTACTCTGGGACATGTTTTTGTTTTTTTTTTTTAATTTGGTAATTTTTATTTTACAGTTTTGAAGCCAGGTTGCCTGTCTGAAATTAATCGGTAAGTTCATCTAAAAGCAGAGTTAGTGTCATAGCTTACAACAATGTCTCAAGTGTTTGCTAGACTGAATCACAGCTTGCTTTCTCTGCTTTCTTACCTTCAGCAATGTGGATTTACCCACTAAAATTATGAATTAAAGATCCCAATAACCATGTTTCTATCAAATCTTTATCAATTATTACAGAGCTACCCCAATTCTATCCCACCATTCCGCTCTATTAACAAGTATGTATGTAACAGCAAACAATCAAATAAGCACTCTTCCAATGAAGGAGCAATTCTTGTAGAAATGTAATAGTAAATCTGTAATAACTGGTACCCTAATGTTTGGATACATTCTTAAGAAGTCTAAAGTTTTACAGGAAAATAAATAACTCAACCACCCACATTCAAGTGGCGTTTATACTTTTTTTAGAGGAAACTGAGTATGCTGTTATGTATAGTAATGCAAATAGATGTATTGAAAAGATGAGGGTATTTTCAAATACAGTAAGCTAAAGAAGCTGTATAACACCATAGTGCATTGTTCCACACACTACTGCCAAATTCCTACTATAACAAATTAATTTCCCTGGGTGTACTCTTCAGTGTTCAGATTGCACATGTATAGCAAACCAATATGCTTTCCACGCATTATCTAAATGAGCCACAATTTTTGCTCTTGTTTTGCAAATGTCTCCATCGTATTGACATCATGGCTTGCACTAGATAAACATTACCATCACAGGATTATGGGGTGTTTTGTCAAACAAAGAACAAGTACTTTTTTAACATTTTGCTCCATATGTCCTCTACCATATAAACTATTTATGAAAGCAAAACATACCTATATATTCCTAATTTTGAAACAGATTGATTTAATAATTTTAAGTTTTTTTAATAACTTTTGTTTTAAGCTCTCCCCCTCCTACCCTAATGTTTCCCAGTATGTATAAGGATCTTGGAAAGTTGACAAGAATAAATTTTAAAAGTATGTCTTATGATTAATTAGCAGTGTTTTAAGATTATCTAGACTCACACAAAGTCTAAAAGATCATTTTAATAGATTATGAAGACTTTAGGACCAGCTTCCATGCTAAATTCTCTTGAAACTACAAAGTAATCTTAAATTAGTCTTGTATGGGCTGATGAAAATTCCAAGTATGCATCAAGGACACTGTCTTTTCAACTCCACTGACTGCTGAGAGTGTAGTTTTTAAATGTTCTTGCCCTGTTTTCCTTTGCTTATTTAGCTTAGTGAAATCATGCCTGTAAGTACACAAGATGTATTTGAAAATACCAGGCATATAATTAATACAAATTGAGAAACTAAGAAGTGGCATTTTCTGAGCTTTAAAGGGCTTTGATGACTTCATGTTACTTGTGACTAAACGTTACAGCATATGTCTGCTCTCCAGGGGTCAGCATAGAAGAATAAAGGTGTGTGATTTTGTTTTAAAATAGCTTGAGCTTGTGCTTTTGGCACTCTAACCCCCACGGCATGGAGCTCAGAGAGGGCAAATTTTATCCAGCTTTTCAGCAAGATACATTCTACATTACAGGCACAGCAATAAATAGAGGTTGTTTGGAGTTAAAAAAACTATTTCATTTTTTATTTATTAGAAAAATAAAGTAACTTAATTTTAGCTGTTGGGAAAAAATTGAAGTAAATCAATTAGTGACAACACTGGCAATTACAGCAGAGTTTGCACAGCTTACAAACAGACATCCTCAGAACTAAATCCAGGTTTATAATTCTTTGAAAAGTAGCAGGTGACTAGATGATATTCAAGAAGAGACTGAGGGGTTTTTTTGTCACTGAATATGTAAGACTCTGTTCCTTGTGCCGCTTATGGCACATGGTAAAAGTATTACGGAAATGGTTTGTCACCAGCATATAGACCATCACAAATGTCAAGAAAGAAACTTGTTTATGGAAAAGTTCCTTAGTTCTTTTCATCTTCCAGGCTTTGTACATCTAAACATGAAGGCATTGTAAGTACATGAAAAGAACTATGCCAGAGCTCAGTGAAAAACTTTGTTATCTTCAACACTGACCTTTTCAAGACAAATCTGTTTATCTGCTATAATACAGCATTGTAAAATCAGAATTCCTATATTTTCCAGTGCTTTTGAGCAGTTAACCCTGGGATGAGTCCTTCTGGAAAATCTCAGTAAAACTGACGAATGAACAAAACACAAATTTGTTCACATGAACAATTGTTATGAATTATTTGTCTAGGAAGCCCTAGGGGCAAAGAGATGAAATGCAGAACTGGTGTGAGGGATACAACCTTCTCCAAGGTAGAAAATATGCATTTTATTATATCAATGAAGTTCTGACTAAATGTAGATGCTTTGCTAACTTCTATAGATCTAAATACACAAAAATATGTAAGGCTATTAAAAATATTTGGATTTTTAATAGGACGGTCTTATCCTTTCAGTGCCTTTTGTTCCTTAAATAGAAAAATTAGGAGAAACATCTAGGTTTTGTTGGAATACAGAGAAGTTATGTCAAAGGCTGGGAATTTTAGAGAGTTGATCAGATAGGATTAATTTGGAAAATAAAGCCAATCTGTGCTGTGCAAGAATGAAAACCAGAAAATAATAAATAATTAAAAAAAAAATAAAAATAAAAATAAATGGTGTGGGGAAAAAAAAAAAAAAAAGAGATGCCAAGGCAGAAAGAAGATAAGGTTAATACCAAGAGCCAGGCAGAAGCACAAGGGAATATCAAATTCAAGATCCATAAATCTCATGGAGTTCACTGTCAAAAATGACACCTTTTTCATCAAAAAGTGGCCTGCACAATGGACTGTGCATTATGGTTTACATTTGTGCCACTAAGGCAGAACTCAGTGTTTGTTCTAGAGAAGACTGTACTTTAAGGAGTTTTGAGGATATTTTGCATAACTGTTTTCTTCTACTGCTTTTCCTTTTGAGATTCTAGGAAATTACAAAGAGAAGGTTATATTAAGAAACTCAACACAACAAATATGATGACAAATGTCAGCCTTTAAAGTGGGGAAATGACAGAATTACAGTCACATGAATAAATTACTGCACTTTAAGTTAAACATGGCATCAGAGAACTTTACTTTCAAGAATTACAGATTTTATTCTGAGGTATGGTAAATTCAGATACTCTTGAGAGGCAGTTCTATAAACTTTCTACATTACATAAAAATCTTTTCCCTTCTAAGAATAATACAAAATAAACCAGACATTAAAGCCATAAAGGAACTGTGTGGCACCCTTTTTTCTTATCCTAAACAGTTATGGACTCAGAAATAGTTTTTGTACCGCAAAGCTGTGGATGCTCAGTAGGAACTTGACTGCTTTGAAGCCTCATTCTCAGATTCTAAATGCTGAGTAATGATATTAAACCATACAGACTTCTCTTCCCCAAGCACATCTAATCCCAATTATTTTTAAATATTGATATCTAAGGACAAATATAACCCCCAAATTTTTGTGGCATAAGCTAATCTTGAATTAGTGAGATAAAAAAAAAAAAAAAGCCCTGTGTTACCACATAATAGGTACCTTCATTGTGTTTATTGCACTTTTCTCTTATACAGATTGTTAGTCAAAAGGTCCTGGATTATCTGTTCCAGGGGTTAAGAAGGTTTCCATGTAGAAGTGCATAAGTTGAAAACCACTGTTCTCTAAAAACAATTGTTGTCTCTCTTCTGATATGAGAATAGACAAAAATTTGTAGGCAAGAGAAGAGAGAGGGGATGGGAGGGGATGGGAGTAGAGAGAGGGGATG
>JAWWTY010000077.1:96312345-96338897 GCA_035222235.1 Margarornis squamiger | reverse complement strand
GAAGAGAAGAGAAGAGAAGAGAAGAGAAGAGAAGAGAAGAGAAGAGAAGAGAAGAGAAGAGAAGAGAAGAGAAGAAACCAAAATATACCAGACTGATTTTTGTTTTGTGCATTTCAAGGATGCTTTAAACATCAGTTGGAGAGATCACAGGCAGATGATGGTTTATTGTTGGAATTAGTACTTGAAAAAACAAAACAAAACAAAACAAGAGCTGAGCTTTCTGAAGTTCTCAAAGACCTTAAATTAAGGAGTGATACCAGACAAAGAAAGCAGTTCCTAATGAGCAGGCAGTCACCAGTCAGAGCTGTGTCCCACAGGCTTTGCCTTAGGCCCTTCATGCACTCAGTGATTAAGTGCCAGGAAACGGCTGACCTAGGGGTCGTTATTATTCTTAATATAAACAGTTATAAATAAATCTGAGAGTATGAAGGAAAAAATGCTGAGATGTACATTTTCACAGGAAGAGGAAATTCAAGTTTGATCTCCTTCTCTTAGGACACTGTAGCTCCATAGATACCAGAGAAGTCAGATTTGATTCACACTGGGCTAGAAGGGAAGTCAAACCCTTTTCAGCAGGCTGGGAATTTTGTTGTTGTTATTTTTTGTTTGTTTCTTGGGTGGTTTTTTTTTTTTGGTGTTGTTTTTTTTTTCTTCAGGATTAAGGTCAAAAGTACTCATACTAAAAACTCAGTCTGAAACTTAAATCTTAATTTCATAGAAAGATAAAATCATAGAAGGACTTTGGCGGGAAGGAATCTTAAAGATTATGTAGTTCCAGTCCCCTAATATGGGCAGGGACACTTCCCATTAGACCAAGTTGCTCAGGGTCCCATCCAGCCCCATTTCATAACAGGCAGCAGTAGATTCATGTATATATAAGACTGTTGTTCATTTTTAAGTTTACAAGGGCTCAATACCAAAATGAAAGTCTTATCCCTGGTTGTTCACTTCTGAAGCTCAATATGATAGACCACATGGGGAAAAACAATGAAATGAAACAATGAAATTAATAATTCTTTACTGGTTTTGTACAGACTCAGAATAGAGAATCAGCATTCATTGCCATGAAATGAAGAAGAAAACTTCATACTCCTGTGCCCTTTTATTGAAGATATTTCTCCTGTTCTCTAATTTTCTCAAAAAATGGCTACATTTGCTCCCTAGAGCACACACAAAAAAGTTTATTGGGATGTTGGGAAAAAAAAAAGTAAGAGACCAGCAACAATTATGTATGTTCTCAGCCTAAATTTAGGAAATTGTTCTACTGCTGATCAGGAAGTCCTTAGTAAATTAGTTCTTGGTATTCTTTAAGCAGATATTGCCAGCCAGACCAAAACTGTCTTTGTCAGTCAAGTATTGGTTAAAAAAAAAAAGGTGACTACTGAACGAATTGTGTTCATTCATCTAATTCTGATTAGAAAATTTTGAGAAGAAAGGGTAGAACTGATGAAAAAATTGTTTTTTTCCTTCATCAGACATAGGTTATCCATTAAGGAACTGAATCTAACTCAAACAGAAAGATTCAAATGAAACATAAGTTATTTCAACCTCAAGGACAAGTGATATTGTTGACATTATTATCAGTCAAACACTATTACCACTTTACTTAAATGATGCCTTATTATTGGACTAAAAAACAAAATTCAAAAAGTACTTTGGTATTTGAGGGCACCTGGAGAATAGTGTAACAATTCTTTTGTATCATCTGGAATAGAGTATTGCTTCTGTTTCAAGAGACTCTATTCTTCTTTTACTGATTAGTATTCTTTTTATTTGCTATACTTATTTTCATTAATACATCCATTGCAATAATATAGGCAAGGGAAAAGAAATACATGTTAAACACAGAAGTGTCATCTAGTTTGCATTATCTGCGTGTTTAATCTCATTCCAAAGATATATATAGAGAAAACAAAGATGAAGTGTGAGATCAAAAACTGGTGGGCTGTGCCTAAAGGATGTTAAACCAATCTACACTTTTTTTTTTTTTTTTCTTGTGCAATTCTAGCTATCTCTTGTGGAATCTGATTTTCTGAATTTCTTAGACGTTTGAGAGGAACCTGTTTCCTATATCAGCTGTCAAAAATGGCAAAACCCGAACATATATTAGGTTTGTTTTTTCTATCCACTACCTCTCCCACCACACAAGGGCATGTAGCATTTTTTAATATTTTTTTTTTCAAAATGTTATGAAAGAAAAATACTCAATATTGACTAGAGGAGATCATGAATAATTCTAAAAATGTGTAGAACAAAAATTTTAAATTTCAATACCTAATCAAAATAGTCTAGTATAGATTATTCATAACATTAGTATACTTCTTGTTCCAGACCTTAACTTCTTCTTGTTACTCCTCAGTTTATCCCATGAAAATATAACCTAAAATAAACAAAAAAAAAAAAAAAAAAGTGGAGAATAGGCAAATATTTAATTTCTGAAACAGTTAAAATATAGAATATATTAAAATTATTTACTATTTAAAAATAGGATAAAAGTTATTGAAATGGTGTTGATGTTTGAGTTTTTTAGAGAATCAAGAGGTTCAGAATAGAAGAGGCAGAGACAAATCTTAATTGTCTCCTCAACCTGCCAATCCTTTACAGAACACATGACTTGCTTTTAGATTTACTTTGATATCCAAGACAGAGTTACATACTGGTACTGGAAAGCAAACTCAGTGAGACTCTTACTACATGTTCATGGCAATTATCTTTCTTTGTTGTGCAACTAGCAACATTTTAGATCTATGATTTGGGAATTACCTAGGAAATAGTAGTTTTTTGTTTTGTTTTTTGTTTTTTTTTTTTTTTTTCCAAAATGTATTGAATATCACACACAATCTCTAAAAAAATCATACAACAAATTAAAAGCCCAAGAAGCCCGGAAAAAGAACTTTCAAAACTGCTATCTCCCTTCTAATAACACCTTCAAAAGGATCCTGTTTTCACATGTGTCAGTGACTCCACTAATATGAGAGTCATGAAACATTCTAAACTGAACATAGTATCTGGGGATTTTTAATTTCTTTTCTATTTTTCTATTTTTATATTTAATACAGCAGGTCAATCATACTTCAATTTTTACGTGGACACATGAAAACTGCATATAAAAAGTGCTACTGCTTTACAAAAATGTCCATATTGAATAAATAATAATGAAAAAGAGGTGTAAATAATGGAGAAGGCCATAACAGATATTACTCTATAGGAAACTAGCAGAAAGGACTGATGCTGGCATTATGTAAATTAAATGACCATAGTATGTAGTGTCCTCAAGGAAGAACTGGGGTCCATTAGGCTGTGAATGTTTGATTTACTGTGGTAAAGTACTCATCTTAAGGATCTTGTTTTTCTTTTCTATGACAGATAATCACATAATGCTAAAGAATTTTGGACTTTTAGGGTCTCACTAGTCATGCAGGGGCAAAAAATATGAGGGGGAGGGGAAATACAACCAGAAGCAAAGCAACCAAGTCTTACAACAGACCAGAGAGAAGCAGGACCCTCTGCTGACACTTTAGTATTCCATGCTAAAGATCAGGCGGATGTACTGGAACAATGGGGTAAAAATCAGCATTGATTCTAGTTAACAAGTGCCGAGTTTACTAAATGCAGTGACACATAAGAGGAAAAAGAGCCAAATGTTATGGTGACAGAGAAATAGAAGCTAATATTAAAGCTAATTATTTCTATTATTTTGGTAACAAATGCAGTTTGATTTCCTGTTTGGCCACACACCCTTTTTATTCATCTGTTTCTGAAAACACATCATATTTTCTTATTTTCTGGCACCATTAATGATGACTGAAGTCAGTGGGAACAGATTTATAACAAGTTTTCATCTTAATCTGTCCTGTGGAATAGGCTACAAAATAAGTCCCAAAAAATGAGGTGCAATTGAATTTTATTCAGTAGCCCTTGTTATCTTCTTTTGTAAAGATTTTAGACTAATTTATTTCTCTGCTGAATTAATGGTCTGGTGTTTCATTTGAATGCCATTAAAGTCATGTGAGTGAAGCAGATGCCAGCCTTTGTAAAATGAATATATATGAGTTCCTGCAGTTTATCTCGAAACATTTGTTTGGAACATGTTCTCGCACTCAGGAAAAAAAAAAAAACAACAGCAAAAATTATAGTATTCAGCTGATTCTTCCAAAATACTATTTCAGATTCAAGTACTAAAGGGACAAGGGAGCTGATGATGGTAACACACAGAAAGTTGAAAATGTTTTAATAAAAACTCAAAGAATAATATAAATTTTGGTCAAGTTGATAATAAAACATAATCATTTCATTCATTCTTTTCTTCCTCAGCTTACTAAACCAAAGGATTCAGAAACTGTCAAGTAAAACTACATGTTTAAAGTAAGGAATTCATCTAATTACTAGTTAAAAATCAAGTCTGCATTGTGCTTGTGACTCCCAGGATACAATGACTGACATATCTATTATGTGAACTACTACTGATAAACTATCTTTTTAATTCAGTTTTTTGCACAAATCTACTTTGATAGAACTGAACATGCTTACAAGGCTTATAATTCCTTCTTTACACAGAGTATAATTACTAAAGGAATTACTGATCTAAATCTACATAGTCATTAATTGAAAAAGCTCATCTTCCAACAAAGAACATTCTAATAACCTTCAAACCCAGATGGCAAACTTCACTTCAACATTTTTTTTTAATTTTTATTTTTATATTTACAAGACTTAGTAAGCTCCATTTCCACAGATAAATTTGCTGAATTTGCCAGACCTTTATTCTATGATAAACTTTTATGTCTTTGTTGTAATGCACAAAGGGATTTCAAATGCAATGTTTTATTTATCTTTCAAAGCCCAAAGCTCCTTAAAAGCCTCTGAAGGTTTTTTGTGGGATTTTTTGTTTTGTTTTGTTGTTTCTTTTCCTTCCCTCTGTCCTTTCCCTCTCTCCTTTTCTAGCAATCAGCAACAATAGGCCTCTTGTGATGCTCAAAATACAAGTTCTTTTTTGCCTTGGTGTCAAAGAGTCTGCCTTCTGAGTGACACTCCTGATGACTCTAAAATGAGATCTGTAGCTGAGGTTATTTGGCACTGAAAAGCTTAACTCAGTTTCTACTCTAGTCTTTCATGAGACCAAGGAGCAAAGGTGAAAGGTTGCTACTAGGAATTTGAAAGACTTGTTTCTCTTCAATAGTCTGAACTCATGTTGCCAGGGAAGACAGAGTGCTGCTCAGATAACATCATTCATTACACTGTGAAACACAAGCTATTTTTTAAAGGGAACAAGGAGAATGAGTTAAAAATGAAATAAAATTTCTAGATTGTTATAACAGTCTGTCTTCCCCTATCTCTCTCCACTGCCCAAAAAATGCCATATCAAGTTTCTTTATATTTTTCAGTTAACGTTGTCAGGAGTTATGAAAATCAGTTAAGAAGACTGGTATCTTAAATATCTTAAAATATTTTCTCACTCAAAGAAATGCAACCACTTTAGACAGATTGCCTCCACTACTTTTCTTCTCACACTTTTTAATAATAAAACTTTTTTTTTTTTTAAGTTGGCTTTTCCATTATATATATTTTTACATAAATTGGAAGCTAGCAGGGCAAAATGGAACAGTACAATACCCAGTATGACTCCTATAGAATTCAGGCCCATAATATTTTACTCATTTGCTACTGCATTAAACTTGACTAGATATGCTCAACTGAAAATGTCTTTACAAATATTTTCATGATTTAAGCTCAGAATATTACATGTTCTGCACAAGCCATACTGTTCACATCATATTAGAATATCAGGGAACTGATGTTCTAATGAATTTCTAATTCCAGGAAGTAAAAACATCAGAACACTGAAAAATTATAACATTTTCATAGAGGGACAAATCACAGAGACAACACACACATAAAATACTTGTGTTTCTCAATTTATTAGGAAAGTGAGGTTTGCTTTTGACTGTCTCACTTTGGATAACCTTGTATCTTTCTTCGAGACTTCACTGAGTCTTCATTTTTCATTGAGACTTTCAGTCACAATGCTGCAAGTTCAAAAGACACATTTCCATCTGTTAGGAAGGGAATTCAGTTCTATGCTTAATTTTTAAAAATTTCTTTCATTTTTGTTTGTTTGTTTGTTTGTTTGTTTTTAATCTTGGGAAGTGTATAACATTTTATTATTCATTAATTGCGATATGCAAAGATTTTTTCCATCTTTTTTAATGTCATATAAAAATCAAAACAAAATAAAAATGAGAAATTAAACAATTATAAATAAAAAGGAAAATAATACATTTTCTAGTGAATCAAATCAGTTGCCTTAGATAGACCATTATTATACCTCTGATTGGAACAGCAGAAGAAAAATGTTTGTTTTGTCATAAGCAGTGTGACTAACACTCCTCACTAAAATTTTGTGTATGACTTGATAACAATTTTAGAATATGGATGATGAAACACTGAGAATACAACTATGCATGTGTATATATTTTTATTTACATATATATAATTAAAATATAATAAACACTAAATCTACTACTTTGATCCATTAATAATAATTAGTTTAAGGAAGTGACTTTTATTTTAACTTTCGCCATTGACTTCAGGAAGGATTTCCTAATTTTTATTTTTTTAAGTCAAAAAGTTAATTTTCCTATCCTTTAAATAATTTTTTACTAAAAGCTGCAGAGATGACATGATAAATTACTGCCTTAATTCACTTCTCCCCCATGGAAATACATCTCTTCTCCATTTTTCCTTTCTTCCGGTTCATTATCTCTCTTTAGTAAATGAATGATAGATTAGATAATTTTTTTTTGTTTGTTTATAACCACAAACGTCAAAGCTCTAGGAAGTCAAATATATTCTCTAAATATTTTCTGTCAGTATGTCAGGTCCATGTTTGTGTTTACCTGTGGATGCTGTAGGTTTGGTTAAATGGCTGTTCAGACAGCACTTGACAGAGAAAACTAGAACTTCAGGATGAGGTTGCATGGGATATGTATGCATGTGTGTTGTAAGGGAAGAGAGAAACACAGCTGGCATACACCTAGGTCTAGCCCTAGGCAAGTTTTTAGGAGGCAAACACTCGCAAATTCTAAAGTTTATATATATGTTAGCAGACCAAAACTTCCTTAGAACAGTATTTTTTAAAAATTGCTACTTATGCAGCTGTTTTTGCAGGGAGAGGGGATCGAGCAAGTTACAAGAGTGACAATAGTTTCTGGGGAAAAAAAAAAAAGGCTTAGAAAAACTGATATAATGAAAAGATACTTACAATCTCCAAAAATTAATCTCAAAGCCTTGTATTTGCCTCTGATTTCATCATGGTGTCAGGTTTGCTGGTATTGAACAAGTCATTTAATGTTTTTTCTTTTGTTTCCTCACCTGAAAAATTGGGATGACACTCTCATGTGAAGTAAACCTAGTAAAAACCAAGTTGCTGATAGTGCAAAGATTAGAATCAATAGTAAATATTGTTCATCTTTTCTATTTTTATTTTTTTCTTTTTATGTCTGTGCAGAGAAGGAGAAAGGGAAAAAAAGAAAGAAAATGACCTGATGGACACTTTTTATTCTGGAAAATGAACAAATCAATAAAAGTAAATTTATAGAACTATGCACTAGCACTGAAATTTTCCAAACCCAAAGGCCAATCTCATATTTTTTTTCATAAGAAAGTACGTCTCATTTTATTCTATTTTCTCACTTCCTTCAATTCCATTATATCCAGATTCCATATATAGTTGCATCATAAGAAATATTAGTTTATATAACTATATGCACTTCCATTTTTATTTATGCAGGTAAATATGCTTTAACACTTCATTCCCACTGAAACAGAAATCATCCAATTATTCCTAACTGAAACTTAAATGGATTTATTTTTTCTTTAGGAAAATTAGTATGTCAGAGCATTAGATGTCATAATTCCTGATGGAGAACATTCTGAGTTTTGTGTTTTACTTATCTTCATTCACTCTTCTTATCTCTATCTATTATAATTTCGCTTTTAACCCCTCTCTTTTTAAGGCTCTTTCCCTGAAGAATACTTAGTTTCAACTTTAGTAAACTCTTTTATTTAACCATGAAGACCCGTCTTTTTGTACTCTGCAACACCATAAATGCAGAACTTGCAGTAAAAAATCCTCTTCTTCTTTGTCACACAGATATATTATAAAGACACCTTAAAAAATATGTCCCTTAAATCTTTGAACAAGGAATAGTTCTGGAAAATTTAGTAACCAGTTCAATACAGTGTTCACAAGTTCTTAGTCATCCTAAAAAATTAAACCTATGAAGAGTGTTCTGGAATAGTTGAGATATGACATTTCAATTAGCTCTGAATGTGCTCTTAGGAATTCTTTTGAGCTGAACCAACTTTGAGCTACCAACTTAGAAATATAAACTTAAGTCACTAATGTCAGAAGGAATCATCATCAAGGTATTACAATTCACTTTGAGCAACTATATACACCTTTTAGAATCAAACCTTTACCTCTATTATCTTTCTCTTATTATCTCTCAGATGCTCTGACAATTAGCTAAGAACCATGGTGTCAAATTACTTCAGTCTTCATTCCTCCTCCTTGGCTTTACAGAGAGTCTGTGCACTTTAACAGTGAAGTAGTTATAGAATCCTCATCACCTGTCCCCTCATACAAACATGTAATGTGAATTTTCCTCCTGTGCTCTGTCCCTTTGCATATTTTTTTACTGTAAAGATTGAAAGTCATATTGTTTGTTTTAATGATCTTTTGGGGTAATGAAATCCAGTGATGCACTATTCCTTATGTAACGATTCATTTCCTCATAAGCTAGTGATATTACTCTTGAGTTTTATGTAGTTTTCCTGTCATATGGTGAAAAAAGAAAATGGAGAGATTGGACAGTCTTCATGTGTTCTTACAATTTTCACAAACCAACTCAAATTCCCTCTAGCCCTTGTCCTTTCAAATATCTCACACATTCACAAATTCGTGACAGAATGAACTGGTGAAGAAAATATACTTTATTTAAATAGCTTCAATTATATAATGACCTATTTGCATTTTAATAGAGATTTTGAGTGGAACACCTGAGACTTCCAATAAAATAGGGATTTAAATTTGCAGGTAATTAAGGATCAAGCAGATTGTGAAATTTCTGTTTGATCTATTTAATAAACCTGTTTACTGTCATAGACAATAATGTTGCTGACCTCAAATTGTCCCAAGTTATCAAAGGAAAAAAAGTTTTCTTTTGACTGTACTAATTGTGCAGAAAGTGAGCATTATCCATGTGAGGAATAGCCTCTTTAAACTGAGATGCTACCTTAGTAATTGCATCTGTAGCTTGTGATGGATAAAGCAGAATAAAATAACTGAAGGCAAAAGTGCTTAATATATAATTATAACCCTCAGATTGAATATAATATCCTAGATGTGGCCAGAAGTTGTTAGCTCTAGTCAGTTAACAGTGCCTGGGGACTAACCCTACATAAATTCCATTGGCATTAATGACTCAGTCCCATAAATCCCATGAGCATTGATTGCAGAATGAAGCTGCATGGTAATTACAAATGGGTCAGAAGTGAAGAAATTGTACAGACAGAATCTTGCACCAGAAATGACTACTTGAGTATTAAATATTGTTCTCAGTTTACCATCTTTGACACAGAAGTACAAATGGTGCCTTCTTTAGCCACTTGACTGAGGCAAGAGCAAGTAGTTTTATATTACTGAACTCATCCAAGTCAAATCACTGTAACGCATACTTAGGTCTCTGTGGAATTTTCTATGTTTTGCACCTAATGGGCTTATTAGTAATCATGACTTTTTTGCTGACAGCCTGTAAATTTCAGGGCAGGTAAAATTTCTACCCTTGTTTTAACCTTTCTATTTCAATTGGGGGTGGTAGAATTGGCACTGAACTGGAAGAAGAATTCACAGTTGCAATGACAGCAGTGAGAATCAAATTCCTACTCATATAAAACAGTATTATGTTAACTTTACTTCCCCACTATGTCTCTGAGTATTTAGGGGCCATTGTATTCTAAGCACTAGAAAATTTATCTGTTCTGCAAAAATGTATCAAGTGCCTTGAGATAAAATCAGATGTTGATGTGTTACTGTGTACCAAAAAAAAAAAAATCCTTGTATGTATTTTCTTCCTTCGGAATTGTTTTCGGGTTGGTGAAAATCTATAATTTGTTATTGAAATGGAAGCAAATACTTTGATCTTATCTGTGAATCTAATGAAATAGTTTCAATACTACTTCAGCAAGGTATATGAATTGTTACCTCAGTTCAGTCTCTGGATATTCAGAATTCATTGCTTATATGGAACAGAAATTCTGAACTCTTTTGACTACAACAACTCTGAAAATATACACACATTTTAGAACAAAAATTCAAAAATGAAATCCTAACATTTATTCTTCTGCATTTTTTTACTATGCTTTGGTTTTGGAATAAATTGTGTGTTCAGAATTTCATAGCCTCATGTGAGAGATTAACTTTTGAAAACAGAGAAAGAAATGTTCAAATCCACTACTTCTGAGGCAATCTACTAATGTAGACAATATTAGTGGTACCTGAATTATTAATATAAAATGAATAAACTATGGTCTTTATGGTATTGATAACATACTTTCATTTGTATGTCACTGTCTTTCTAAATTGGTGCAGATGATCCAAATTCATTTAATCAACAGAAAAAAGTCTACATTTATAATTATAAAAATCATGCATATTGCAACCTTTATATTCAAATGAAGGTGATCCTTTCCCACTGTATTATTCTAGTTTCAGTGTCACTCACAGGTATTTTTAACCTGTTCAATACTTTATAATTCCAAAGAATATATATACTTAAATATGATTTAATAGTCCAGGATGGGGATCATATTAGAGAAAACCTGTCTAACTATGACTTTGCTGACACCATTGACTACACTAACCAAATGTGTCAGCTACTTTCTAGCTGATTGGAGGTGACCGAACAGATAATCCAAAATATATTCGATCCCATGTCAGGTAGAAGCAAATACATTGTAGGGTGTAGAAAAAATACTGATCAAATTACAAAATAACCTTAAGAAAATAAACCTGAATAAGAAACCTTTCTTGTTTAATGGATAAGAATTTTGGTGAAAGGCAATCATATATACTTTCTGCATATCAGTTTTCTCTAACAGAATAAAACAAAAAACAGTGTTTGGTGATGCAAATTTTAAAATAAAACTCATCTCTTTGCAAAGTTTTAATGAAAATAGGAAGATTCAGAGGATTGCATAACAGTGTTGTGTTTTCCATAACAATTCTTCATCATGTACTTTGAAGAAATACACTTATTTATCAAACCATAAAGTTAAAGTCTAAGTCATCTTAAAAAACTTGATAGATCCTAAAGAATGCAACACAGCTTTATCAGAGTTCCATAATGCTAATTTTCCATAAGGTGATTTTAATAGCATAACAACAACAACAATAATAACTATTATAATTATTAGCTATAAAACTGACAAAATTAGAAGGTGTGAATAAATTATGGATTACATCTGTCGACAGACAAAAGGGTACATAAATGTACTAATTATAACATACATTAATGTCGGGGAAAGGAGTGAATACCGGGGATGGAGAAGACATAAAAAGCAGCAGAGTCGGAGCAAAAATAAGAAATAAGATCCATTGAGAAGGAACATATCGTCAGGACCATGGAGTTCCCACATGATTTGACGAGTTCTCCCCAGTTATACAGTTCTGTTAGAATAGATAATATTTTTATGTATTAGGAGTTAATACATTTTAAATGTTCAATTGTTCCTATTGGTCCATGTGTTCCCGCTCCTGAGTTTTCTATTGGATGTTGTTACCCCAGTTAGTGTCTCCTCATTGGCCGTGGTCCCTCCTAATTCCCATTGGGTAGCCTGTGGTACTGTCTATCAGTACCATATAAGGTTAGCTACCCCTATCCTCTTCCCTACATGGTGTAGCCCTACCCCTATTCTCTTTATTTGTCCCAGTTCTTCTTGGCTGCACCCCTTATCCAGCCCCGTTCCACGCCCTGTTCCAGAACTTTCCCTAGCTAGCCCTAACCCTAACCTCATTTGAATAAATGGCCATTTCACTATCACCCCTGCGTGTGTGGAGTGGTCCTTCCAGGTGCACTGAGCAGGTCTGTGGCACACTAAAAATATAATAATCTAATTTAATAGACCTTTCTCATTTATACCAGCTATGCCTCTGAAGAAAATGACAAAAAATGCTCCTGAATTAATGCAAATAAGGTAAGCAAAAATAAATTGAAGCTCTTTGGAAATCATACTTCATTTTCCGTAGAATAAGAAGAAATCATATCTCTCTGCCTGCATCTTTTAATAATTTTTAAAATTAAATTTTTGACATTTTTGAAATTGAAATTGTGGCTTATTTTAATTTTTACACTTTTTGAAATATTTATATAAAATTTATTTCAAAGTGAGAAATTGACTCCATTTGCACAAATAGGCCTGTAATTCCTGTTTTTCACAGTTATCAAAGCGTTTTGGAATATTTAAAAAGAAAATAACAACACTAAAACATGGAAATCTGTCTTATCTAAAGAAATAGTTTAGGAGTTTTCTACTGACCGCTCTACATACTTTTTCACATCTAAATAAAATACTGCATTAAAGATATACTCAAAACTGACTTCAAAGCAATATGCCATGATTTTTATAGAAATAAAAGCTAGCCTGGAATGCATATGGTATAATGGACTTTGTGTCAAGATATACGTAGAAACACTTCAATCTTTAACACTGCATAGTGATCAAGTATCAAGAATGAAAAGAGGAGTAAATCTTCAGAGATCTTAAAAATTTTTATTTAAAATTGTTTAAGTAATCTTGTATTAGCCTTTCTATGGTACCTTTATCTGATTATTAAATTTGATGACATTTGCCTGGCTGTCACCTTTCACAAAACATATATATTTACATATGTGTTTATATTTGGCTGATATATGTTCATAGAATAGTTTTATGTTTACTTTTGTCAGTTGCAATAAAACTTTTTAATTGTTTTGCTTGTTTTACTATAAAACAATACAGTAACTTTATATTAAAGATGATTTGTTTAATCCTCTTCCCCATAGTGATTCTTAGTAAAGCTTTGAATGCCCGTTATGCAGAAGTCCTAGAAGCATATTGTCTATCATTTTGAAGCTTCAATTGAAAGATTATTCTCTACACAACATAGAAGAAATCTTTCATCAAGAAGAAAAAAAAAAAAAGGAAAGAAAAAGGGATTGCGACAAACACACATTTTGGCGTCCTTTTGTGCAACAAAAATAGAACTAAAAGGAAAGGTAATTGGAAGGCTATTTAAAAAATGAAATATCTATTGGCTGTCTTTGCTTTAATATTTCAGAAGTTTGGAGATAAAAGGTATTCTGTCTTTGACAGCAATCATTGTTCAGGCTGTCATCACTCAAGTAAGCAATTTCATCACTTCACAGCAAATGCATCATTAGAAAAAAAGGGGAAAAAATACAGACGAATCACTAAAAAAAAAACCAAAAAAAACCACACAAAACCCACTTAAAGTATCAAAAAATCCTTCTTTCCCCCCAGTATAAAAGGTCTATATTTTATAATTTTTCAGAGCTGAGAGTGTTTCCAGTAGGATTATAGCTAGAGCAGATCTTTGTTCCTATAGAGGCTGTTTATTGCTCAAAACAGAGTGTGGTAGCAATTTAAGACCAGTAGGCATGAACCAGTAAACAAAGGGTGGGGGCTTTTTATGTTTGGTTGTTTGGTTTTTTTGTTTGTTTGTTTCTTTTGTTTTGTTTGTATTTAGTTTTGTGTTGTTTTGGTGGGTTTTTTTCCATTGTACTAATAGGGCATAACTATTAAATCTGCTTTCCTATAGAAAAGGGAGACAGTGTTATTTGAAACTCAATTTATTTTTTATTCTTAGAAGGTAAGATGGTTAAAATTCTGCATGGTTTTACTAACTGACAAGAAAGTAAATAGACAGATTAGAGTCTGAAGAACAATTAATTGATTAATCACTTCTTAAATGCCTTTATACAATACCATCATTTTCATGCTTCTTTAGAAGAAAATAAAAGAAAAAAGATTTAAAAAGTAATGGAAAATCAATTAATTTTAAAAGATGATTATAAAGCTAATTAAGAAAATTAACAAAATACCACTGGAGGAAATGATTGCATACTACCCTCAAATTATGTTGAAAAATTCATCAATAGCAATGGTAACTGTTTACAGAAATAACTGAAAGCATTTGGTACTGAATTTCTGACTGAAATCTTGTTGAAACTGATGGGTTGATTCAAGTCAACTTCAACTATATCTAAGTGCTAAAATGGTCTTGTGAAAGATAAAGACCTATGGAGAAATGTATACTCACTGTAGTTTGCAGATACACATTCAGGAATAGAGTCATAAACACCAGAGATGGACAAATGTAGGCCAGTTTACATGAATATTTGTTTATTCTGGAACTTTGTTATGCTTTTTCAACATAGAGAAAAAATGCTGGCAAAAGTTTGTAAATCATAGTATTAAGAATATCTAAATTTCAATCTTCTTGTTAATCATAATTACTCCTTCTCAATGAACATGCAATGCTCCCTTGAATGCACCAGTTCTGGGTTCTTTAATGTGCCAAGAGGGCTCATTACTGTATAACCATACTGTATCACAAAATTCCTATGCATACAGGGCATTGATATCAATAGCCTGACTCAATGGCATGAATCAATTGACTCTATACCTAAAAACAGAGATCAGCCAGCTGATAAATGTCTAGTAGCCAGAAGTCACTTTCTCTTAAGATTTCCTTCAATAACAGCAATACTATTCCAGTAATACTATTTTCAAATTACAATTTAGGCAGTTTACTATTTGAATCTCTTAGTAAACTACACTTCATCTTGTTATCACAGCTACCGAGTTTGTGGCTTCTTGTAAGGGGATGCTGACTCCACCTTACTGCCATGGCCTCCCCCATAGGCAGCTCCCTGCGCCCAGCTGTGCTGCCAAGATTTGGGTAGGCTGCTCTGCCTGACACTCCTGACACTCACTTTACCCCCTCCAGGGCTTTCCTGGGATGTGTCTTGCAGATTCTGACTGTAACTGGACAACAGCTGATCTTCGATTCTTCCATAGAAGTGTTTTTTGATAAAGTGGTCATGAACTTATTACCATGAAAGGAGAGGAGTAGACTTTTTGAATGAACATTGGCATAGAATTCCTTTTTACAAACAGCTGTGGTAGAGGGCTCACAAAATCAGAAGTTTTTTGTAACAATAAAATGCCACAACCTTTTGAAATTACCTGTTTTCCCTCACATTAAATTTTTAAGAATTTATGAAAATCTGCATAATGAAAAATATAATTATCTAAATGCTATCATGAGGTTATAATTTTTATAATGTTTAGCAATCTTATGGCATGTTGTGAAATGTGAACAGCAGCTAGATGACTTTGAAGTTTCTCCATTTCCCCATGCTTTAGTTAGATTAAAGGTTAATTAATTCACATCTGACTCTTAATTGATTTTTTTAAAATTGCTTGATTAAATTACAGTTAAATTTGTTTATCTACTATATTTAATATGTGATTACATACAATCTTCAAACTGGATAAACAATTAAATTTTAAAAACTATGGAAATATTTAATAAGTAGTGAAAATAAGACAACATCAGATAAACAAATGAAGCACTGTCTCTCTTCTTGCCTTTTTTTTTTTTTTTCTTATGGTAATAAACCAAATGAGCTATGTGTCAAGTCAAGAAATTACATTAGAAGATTAGCAATTATTAAAAGGTATTTTTCAAACTAATGAATTCCAGGTAAAGTGGAATAAGGTAAAACATGTTTTATAATTAATCTCTTTTTCTTGCTACTCTAGTTCTAGTATTATGATTGCTAATGGTTTATTTCATATTAAGAAGCTTTTTGTAAAAAGAATAATAATTTGAGTTTCTGTCTGATTCCATCCAGGACACTCTTTGACCAGTGTTTCAGGTGTTTGTATGTCCTTGCACACTTTTAGAGACTTTTAGAGTTGATCAGAAAAAGATTATTAAAAAAATGAATATTTTGTAATAGTACTATTATTTGGAATGAAACCTGTAATAATCTTAACAATTTAAATATATCATGTTCAATTCTCACGATTGTGTAGTTATGGAAAAATACTTTATGAATGTTAGTGCCTCTATTATTTGAATGAATTCCTTGCATGAATGCCTTCTAATTCTTTGGCTAATTAAGTAAAAAGCAAAAGGCTTCCTTTCCAGATTGTTTTCCATTAGGAGCTGAAAAATAAGTGCCTAAAAATCCATGATAAAAATATTTTCTTGTTTGCTACAAATTCAATGGCTTGTGCTCTTTTGTTTCTAGAAATAGAATAAATTAATGTCACACCCTCCCCAGAACTGCCACACATTATTCTACACACACACACACACACACACACAAAGAAAAAGATACATTTTATTTTAAATGCTTATCTAACTAATAAGGAAATTTTCAGAAAAAAAAATATTCTGAAAAAAATATATTGCATTTTTTAGGCTCTTAATATACCAAAACAAGGGTTTAAGGGTTCCAAACAAATCACATAGACATAGATGAAAAGAGTTCCAGGCTTTGCTGAGAATGTCAGACTACATCATCCCTAGCTCCACCTTGAGTGTTATTTTCAAACATTCTTCCCAAAACAACAGAAGGCTTGTCTTTAAATAACACCAGCATTGTCTGCAGCCAACTCATGTGAATGTGTAGGCAGAGAAATGCCAAACCAAGTGGGCTTCAGGCTGGTTCCAGGCAATTTTCCTGTCTGTTTTGCCTCAATTCACTGGCAGCTTTCTCTCTCTCTCTCCAGCCTTTTCCATTGCTGTTTTGTGACACGTGACTACTAGAAAGGTACAGGATGCCATACAGTGACTTCATGCAGGGACTCATCTACGGCATTGTACCCCAGAGCAGTCTGTTCACACATTCCAGGTGCTGGTTTTTATCCTCCAGGGCTGTTCTTCAGATAGGGAATATACAGGATGCGCATTAGGGCACTCTTGGGGTTGGCTAGCATCCCCTCTGAACATCCCAGCCCCTCCTTCATTGGGAAGTGGTTGTTATAAACTTGTTATATGCCTCAAAATTTGCCTGGTTATATAAGCCCCAGTGAGGAGACTCTCAAACTTGTCTTGACTTTTGCCACTGCTCTGGAAATGCAGTAGTATTTGTCACTTCCTATCTGTCCTGGAGAGCCTTCTCACACACTCCTTTCAATGAGAAAAAAGACCAGTCCTGCAAGGATGCTTCATGGAAGTAGGATATGGTGAAGGTTTTGATGAAGAGATTAAACTTGGCCATGCCTGCCTGCTTCTGCCTCTTACAGGAAAGACACAAAATTTTCCCAGAAAAATGAACAGCCCTTTCTTTCCATGTACTTTCTCACATTCTGTTTCACAGTTTACAGTGTTTATGAAGCTCTCAGTTCTTTACCTAAATACTGTATATAAAGGATAAATTCTCAGATCTCTTTACAACTTCCATTGTTTCTCAGTGGCATTTTAACAAGAGCAAATAAACTTCTTGTTTCCTATCTCATACCACTAGTTACACATAGCAAAATAAACAGTAGTTGGCATGCAGCTAAGAACAGGACTTTCATTGAACTATGAGAGGTGAGAGGTATGTATACATAACTCATTATTCCTTTCAAAGTGGAAGTGTCTGAATGTAGTTGCCCACTGGACAGAAAAATCATGCATTAAGGGAAATGGGGGATGAGAATGGCTGTAGAGAAGAATTCCAGGTATGCTATGATATGAAAAAAACAGCTAGCTCTAGTTCTCTGCTGTTAATGGGATAAATACCACTAAGCTTGTACAATGACTTGTGGATGAGGCAAGTACAAGGGCCATTGTAAAAGCTCAGGGAAGATTCTCTCAGTAACATATCGATATTGCTAGAGCAGTATTCTGCAGTATATAAAAACTCCACTGATCTACTTTTCTGGAGTAGTTCTGTAACACGGTAAGAAAATATTGCCAGATTTATTTCATTTATCCAATAATATTTCTAGGTTTTGGGTATCTAAATTTTTTTAAGGTGTTTATGAAAAATGCCTAACCACACTGTTGATTTAGAAAATCCAAAACAAAAGGCGTAGCTAGTAAACCTTGTTCAATTCTTTGTTTATTCGTTCATTAGTCCCCCATGGTTATAGGTTTTCACAAGGGCTGGAGTGTCAGGCAACATAGATAAGCTGACAAGATCTTGCTCTTCCTGCCATGTTTTGTACTTATAAATCTACTTTAAAATTGATAACACTTGCTGCTTCCAAACCTTCACTAAGGAAATGATCATTTATCATTTCAGCTATATCTAAGGTCAATGTTCATCCACAGTAGGCCATCTATAAGATAAAGCACAGATTTTTTAACAAGATAGTCTCCACCAAGTAGAAGATAACACTGCAGAGATTGTCTGCAAGTAAGATGTATGGACTTTATTTTGTAAAAGTGAAAGTGTTCTGGCCTTTGTTTTTCTTTGTCTCTATCGTTCTGGCAGGAACTCTTTGAAATCTATCAGATTTGCAGATCTGCAAAGCAGAACAGAAAGCATTACAGAAAGAGACTTTTACAGACAGGAAAATTAAGATAGATTTTAAGGAGTTTTCCCCCCCCATTAATATAATTAGACTGGTGCATCCCTTTGCATTTATTTAACTCATAACTAAATGGGGACTAGAAAACTGGGAAAGGTTTGGTGCCTTACATCAGAAAAAAAGTTTTGTTTCTCTTGAAATCTTTGCTGGGGAATTTGAGATCCAGGCCATAGTGCAGAAAAATAATGATAATGTGGGATCAATCAAGTGAGGAAAAGGAGATTAATTTGGGAAATCTCTACCGTCGTAGCTTCTGATTGCCGCTCTTTCTAGAAATTATGCCTCTGCTTCCATCTTGAATTTGTGACTCTCTCTGGACTGTTTAACTGCAGAACAACTTTCTCTGCAAAATGAATAACCCAAAGACTTTCTAAAGATAGCCTGCAGGACTTTAGTTTTTGTAATAATAGGAACAAGGTCAAAACGCCCAGAAGGGATATGCTAATGAATGGATGCAGGTTGAAGTTGTCAGAATTGCTTTGCTGGTGCATTGCAGCAGATATATTTATGGTGCTAGTTTTTGGTCAGTAAATAAACACATTTCATTTTCTTCTGGAGTTATACACGGACAGTCAGTGTAATAGTTAAATGAAATGGTACTGCAGTTGATTAGGTGGAAAAAAAGCTCCTAGTAAACACTACATTTTATGGAATATCCTGTTCATCCTTTGATTTTTTTTGATAAATTCAATGACCTTTACCTTTTATCAGCACTGAGACACATACCTCACCAATGTTAGGCTGCATTTCTGTATGACAGAAGGTTACTGAGTGTTGCATCTCAGAATACTTCACAACTCATATGAATATATCCTATTATTTACATAAAAAGTATGAACTCATAAGTTAAATTTTGAAGTTTGTAGGTTTCTTAAATGGCTGGAGGAAAGTCAGAAAATATTTGATCTGCATGTATGGCAAGGAAGATACACAATTAAATTTAGAACCCAAGTATCTCTTGTGAAATAGTGAAAAATTATCAGTTCTTAGGCTTTGAGGAGAGAGCGTGTGATGGTTCACAGGGTCTTTTCTCAATTCTTCTTATGTAAAATATTTCTCAGGGGATGGATGAGAACCTGTTTGCCTGTAGGAGAACTGAATTCAATAGCATTATAGTCTTCTTAACACAAGAACATTGTCTTAATTTTTTTTATTTTTTTTTTGTCAAATCCTTCAGATACTGCATTTTTGCGCTGGGAGTACACATTTCTTATAGATACTTCTGAATTTCATAATATGCTGACTTTTTCCTTATTTAAAAAAATTCTTTCCCAACATTCCAACTACTATTTAATACTTTTTTTTTTCTCAAATAATCAAAATATATAGCATGTCAATATAAAACTGAATAAATTTTAAACAAAGTCAGTTTAGATATACAGAATTATCTGAAGGTCACAGAGAAGCTGGAGCCAGACTTCTCCCAGAGTAACACAATGTAAACATATAAGACAGTGGACAAAAGTTTTAAACATATTAATTCAGACCAAATATTAGGGCACGACAAGAACTTGCTGCAAAAGTGATCAAATGTTACAACAGAGACCATGTGGAAGCTCCAGACACAGTCCTACTCAAAAATCGACTGGAATTAAATCTGAGCAACCTGGTCTAGATTTGATGCCAAATCTGTGTTTGTAATTGGCCCTACATTGACCAGAGCATTGGACCAGATGACCTCCACAAAAAGTACAGGTTATCTCATCAAAAGAGTGCTGATTGCCAGCACACTGCCTTTTATGCTAAGCAGTCACATTCTTGCCAAGAGGTTGGCCTAAAGGACTATATGCAACCCAGAGAAAATGGATTTTGTCCTGTTCTTGATGGATGATTGCCATATTGTAATTCATCAAGAGTTTGCACTAGCTGGTAGCTATGTTGATATGCACAAAGGGAGAGGAAAGTAACTGAATAAGTACAAGAAATAAAGTACTCTTGTTCTACAGGTGTCATAAATAGAATAAAGGCCGAGAAATGATTTAAAGAACTTAGGTGAGAGATTGTTACTATTAGTTACACCCTCAGTATTTCTTGTAGTACAGAACACAAGTAACTGCACCAGAATTCTGTTAATTTGACATTTGCCCCAGACCTTAATTGCATTTTGAAAATACCAAACCTTTGCTTAATATAAGATAATGTTTTTCTTAAAAGATCTAAGGTTATGCAGCTATGGAAGGATTATGACTTCTCAAACAAAATGACAGTGTATGGAACAGAGAAAGGACCACAGTACTCTGAATTTTAAGTCTACAGATATAAACATGACTGTCTCAGACTCATTAATGTTTTTGTCAAATTTTGCCAGAAAGAACCAGTAAGCATCAGCTTACTCTTAGCAAACATGTTAGCTTCTTATACCCTGAAAGGCAGTACAGGAAAGCATTTTAGGGTTTTCTGAAGAAAAAAAAAAAAAAGGGGGGCTTTGCAACAAAATATGTGAGAAAGGACGCTCAACAGGAAAAAGAAGGCTTGAAAAGCAAAGCCGTTTGCCATTTCACAAATTGAATGGATATAATTGTGAAGTCATTAGGATATCTCTTTTTCAGTTACAGCCTATGCATTAATATGCTTTGCTTAAAACAAAGAAAAAAATTGGACAAGCTATTTAGAAACTCTGTCTCAGAGAGAAGTGAATGTCAACATCAAGCAAGTCCGCCCAGTTGCAGCTTGCATAGATCAAAGCTGGAAAATGTGTAATCATCTAATATGAGTGGATAAGAAGTATCATATAAAAGATCACAGAACACCAGAAACAAGAGAGAAACAGGAGCAGAGAAATTACTGTAAGTCCTATATAATGAAATGATGAAGCGAGGCAAGATTTAGTGAAGTGCACTATTGCAGGTAGTGGTGGGAATGTTACCTTTACAAAAACATAGACTCAAAAAAGTGCCATGACCAAACTTAGTGACTAAATGAGCACTTCATTTCTTATTAGAAAAATGACACCTTCCAGTGAAATAAGTAACTACAAAATAATATCTCAGATCCACAGAACTACAGTAACATGTAAATACTAAAAACTGAACTTTTAAACTTGGATCAGTTGTTCCTACTATTTTATGCATATATTATCAAAGTAATTGTTTTCTGGGAGAGTTTCTAAGAGTTTTATTTTCTAGAAATCTGACCTGGAACTACTTATTTTATTCTTTTTTCCTAGTAATGACATAGGATTTATTACCTGAACTCAATGCTATTCAAGAGGTTAAAATGTCTAATAATACAAGTCTCAGTCATTACAAAGAAGAAATATAATTTCTATTCACTAATTTCTTTTTAGAAAAACATGATTTTTTTATTTTTTTACGGCTTTTTACATGTTGTACTGGTCTATAATGTGAAACACTTACCCTAGAAAATACCTGTTGATAAATAATGAATGAAGACAGCATAGGTATGCAAAGAAAAGGAGCCATGATTACAAATATCTCCTTCAGCTCGAACAATTTTCAACACTTTTCTAAACCCCAGTCCCTGATGTGATATGTTTTCCTTCAAACTCTCAAGTTTTCACTCTAGTATTAAGAGAGTTCTTCAATTAGACATTATTAGACATCCAGATCAATTTTAAATTACTTTCTTTTCAGAGTTTCTGAACACACCTTATTCCCAGTGGAGTAAGAATATCAGTACATTCTCAGCAGTTCTGAGAATCATGTAATTTTGATAGATCTTACTGTAACAGCAGATAATCAGCTTATTGTATATATTGACTACTAATCATAGATTTTATTTTTTTCAGTTTCTCTCACAAAAGGAATTAGCAAGTACTTCCACTGACAGCTGTAGAGATGTAATGTATCAAGTCTCTGTTGCTTGTTAGTAAAATGCCAACTGAATCAAAACAATTAATCAAAGTATTAACATTTCTATAGATTAAATTTCTATTCTGATGTAATAGTATGAGAATTTAAATAACATCTTTCTTCATAGAAAAACAATTTTTTGTCTTTTCTAGTGCAGGAGCAGTGATAGAATGGTTTTACAATTTTTTTCATCTGTAGAAAGAAAGGGAATCATGGGTCTGAAAACATGTAAAGGAGGATTTTTTTTTTTTTTTTTATTTCTTCATTATTTTCCCTATATGTGGATTTCTTTGGGTGCAACAAGGTTTTATTATAAGAAACCTAGGAATTCAGAGAACCAACTGAAGCCAATGGTATTTAATGGTAACCTTTCAAAAACTGTGTGATGACAAGTAGTCAGAAACATGGTTAGCAAAACGAAGATAAATCAAGAAACAAACTAAAATGAACAGATAATTTGATATTCTGTGCATTAGCTCTCCATCTGTAAAATGGCTATTGTGTTAGATATGGTACTTTTAGGGTATCCTATGAGCAGCTCTTAGACAAGTTGACTCAATGAACATCTGAGGTGTCTGACATCAGAGAAACACTGAATTGTCTGAAATACATAACACCTAGAGGTCCACATTTGAAAGTGAAGTGGATGCACGTAGTGAAATTCTTTCACTTTGTGTAACGAGTAAGAGTTGGATAGAGATGGAGAAAATGTGTAAGTCATGGTATTAAAAGTAGCCCAGTGTATACTTAGAATGATAAAATCATTTACCTTGAGAAAGATCTTTAAGTCTGAGTCCAACCACAAACTTAACACTGCCAAGTCCATCAATAAACTGTGTCCCTAAGCATGTCTTTTAAATGTCTCCAGGGATGGTGACTCCCCCACTTCTCTGGGCAGTCAGTTTCAGTGCTTGATGATCCTTTCAGTGAAAAAAAATTTCCCTAATATTTAATCTAAACCTCACCTAGCACAACTTGAGGCTGATTCCTTTTGTCCTTGTTACTTGGAGAAGAGACCAACACCCACCTCACTACAGTATGTAATCGGTATAGAGTGGTAAGATCTCCCCTGAACCTCCATTTCTCCAGACTAAAAGATCCCAACTGGCAAAATTTTATAGAAACTGTTGAGAATTTAAAAGCAAAGGTCTTTTCTGACTGCTGTTTATAGCTATATTATATTACTCATTCAGCAGACAGCTGAAGAATATATGTTCCTTCATTAACTATATATCACATTTTCCTATAGAAATGCATTACTTGACTGTTATCCTGATTTGATTACACTTTTAGGGATATTCTGAACAACAGTTAACTGGGTCATTAATCAGCAACATGTAATCATGAATGTGAACAGGAACTTACAGCATAGATGTCAGAGTTTCATTTTCAAGCCTGTGTGTAACAAAAATTTCCTAAAATTCCACGTAATGTGTTAATTCAAACATCTCTGACTTGAAACAGCTGATTGATTGCATATCTCATCTGTGCAAATACTGTCATGCAAGCATTAGGGTTCTACAGCAGAATAAACAGATATGGTTTTGTGCAGATGACTGAGAGTATATTTGAAAATACAGTAATAAAAATGTGTTACAGTTTAAACTGAAAAAAAAGAGATTTGTTTGTTTTATTTTTTTGTAATTGGATACACAATACTGAAACAGATTCAGTGTTGTGGTATTTGATTAACAGGTTTGAACAAGGCTTAATATTAAAAACTGCAAGGGAAACAATTAAGAAGATATTGCTTATTTAGCCTATTAGTTAACTGGTACTAAAATGGAATTTGAAGTGGAACCTCCTTTCTTTCCTCAGCTTGATTTATGATGACTGCTACTTTTGATTTGTGCAAAGCTAAATCATTGAAAGCTGTATCCCAATTCCCAATTGATTTTTCCTTATGTATAGTTTTTGGCTATCTATTTTGTGAACTTTCCAGAAATGCAAACTTTGGATACTTTTGCCAGGTACCTCCTTTGGTCTTATTCCAAGTATACTTAACACTGTGTTTGCTCTTTGGTCTTTTCAACATTGAAACATTGTTCCCAGGATCCCTCACTCTGAAATGCAATGCTATACTGGATCTGAAAGTACAACTACTTTGACAAATAGAAGAAATTTTAAAAACATGCTATAATGGGGTGTAAGTCCTTGCCTATGTCTTTAACTTCAGGTGGGGCATGATTCAGTGAGGTAGCTGGGTTTTCTATTCTCCCCAGCTGTGATCACACAGATATTCAGTATGCATTCTCTTCCTTTCTGATAAAAGATATGGCTGTCTATTCACCTGCCTTTACTCTTTTGCAGGATGATGTTTTCTAGCTTGATACAAAGATGTTAGGATCTAACTATGTTTTTTAAGTGCTTGGCTGAATGAGAAGACAATAGAAAAAGTGTTCAGAAGTTTTAGATCAGATTTTCAATGTGATATTAACTTAAAACAACAAATCTGTAGTGAAGGAGAAAATACAGGAAGAAAGAAAAAAAGATAAATATCATGACAGTTGATTTATCTTTTCACTCTTAGAAATAACCGTATATTAGCAGATGAATAGGCAGAAACTGTACACTTTTGCCCTTCTGTTGAATCTTTTCCCTGGAGAAATTGTGTACATAGATTACAATAAATAAAAACTAAGAAGCTAGTTAGAAAACATATAAAATTGAGAAGAAGTCTGGACTGAACAGAGTTGGAAACTGTTTGAAATGTTGCTATCAAAAAGTTGATCTAACATAGAAATTACAACACAGTTACATTGTGTCCTTGTAGAAGCAAGAAAAGCCAAGAAATCCAAGACTTTATGTGTAATTTCAAAGTGAGGAACTACATAAAAATAGCCTAGGGACTTCAAAAAATGCAAAAGAAAGTTGGCATGATTAAATTGCTGAGTCACAGGAAATATTCAATTCAAGAAGGCATCGTTCAGAAAAGTGAAATTTTGTGCAATTGAAGAAAATGAAAGGAGCAACAAATTCTAGCAGGTTAAATATAAAAGGCAGTCCAAAAATAGAGTTGGAGAACAACTTTCAAAAGGCATAAAAGCCATTAATAAATTCTTTCCCAAAGGCAACGCAGACAGGAAACCTGCAGAGATATGTGAAAAAAGAAGCTCCCTGAGAATATAATGTAATAGCAGAAATAATAAATGAATATTTTTCATCTATACTCGCTGTTGAAGAAATTGAAAAAGTCATGATTCTTGACTTCTTACAGGGAGCCCCTCAAAAGTCTGATTATAAGTTGGATGGTTGGTAGGAAGATTTACAAAACTGGCAAAGCAAACAGCAACAAATTGCCATTGCGATTTTTGCTTTCAAAACAGTGGAATAATGCCCCTTATTTTCTGATGACTCAGAGCTCAGGACTCTTATCTGAGATACAGGAGTTCTCCTTGAATTCCCTCTTACGTCTGAGGCAACTTCAGTTCGTGAGGCTTCGTGTTAGGTACTTGGCTAAAAGGCATTCTGTCTTCTGTATATTTTAGTTGGATGAACTCCAAGTGTCCAGGTGAGATCAACTTTCTCTTGTGATCACTGACTAAAACATTTTGTCAAGTACAGAAGCTCTGATGAAGAAACGAAAGAATACTGAATAACAGAAAAAGCCCTAATAGTCCAGTGATTTTATTGCTTAGCAAAGAAATGAGACATATTGTTAATTTTGAGCACAGTTTGGCACTGGTAAACTTGTTCGTATCTTTTTCTCCTGTGAGGGCTATTTGGCACTCCATTCTGCATGACTTTTCCATGGATGTGATGCTGGTATTTACAAAACAAAGTCCTCATAAATACAGTGATGAATTGCATGTGAATATCCTATGAAATTAAAGAACTGTTCATAGAGACAATGTTATTAAAAGCCCTAGAATTTGGACATTATCCATTTATGCACAAAAACTTTTGAATCATTCTGTACAACTGACTATAATCACAAATCTTTTTTGGTAATTGTAGCAATAAACTTACGATATCAGAAGTGGAATAAAGTCTGCAAGAGATGAGTCTCTGAAGAAGATGGAGAAAACTAGCCATAATGCCTTGAAAACAGGCTTTTACTGTGTTGTAAAATGGATTCTACCC
>JAWWTY010000077.1:96194462-96312245 GCA_035222235.1 Margarornis squamiger | reverse complement strand
TGACTCTTGGGGGTGGTCCTGTGCAAGGACTTAAGAGCTGGACTTGATGATCTTTGTGAGTCCTTCCAACTCAGCATATTTTGTGATTCTGTGAACTCTCACTAGGAGGGAGGGAGGGAGGGAGGGAGGGAGTCTGCCTGTTCAGTGCTCCATAGCACAGTGGAGATTTCTCTGGTTCTGTTTACACTCGCCTTGTTGCATTAATAGTGTGTGCTGCTTCTCCTTCCTGAGGGTGTTATTGTTACTGCTTTCTGCTGCTTTTATTTCAGACAGATATTTTGTGTCTGTCCACTGAATACAAACTTGCTCAGTCATTTACAGAGGGCCTTCAAGCCATCTTCTGTGACATTATATGTAAATCAATTGCCAACATGAGGCCACAATAGTAACAACAATAAATTCAATCACATTTCTCTGGTTGTAGGACTTTTTAATGTCTAATTGTGGAACAAGGCAATAATAACCTCATAGTCTTCCTCTAACCAGACTGAAGTTGTGTGTGGAAAAAAACCCAACACAACACAAGCCCTGCCTTACTTGCAGTAGTGCTGCTGTTTGAATGTGTTTTATAAGTATTCCTTTGCATTAATTTTTATAGTTTTAATTTATTTCTCTATTTGAGTCAGTATAGAAAAAAAGAATAGCTGGATCATAATCTCTTTCCTTGAGTAAACTACAATCACAACAATAATGAGACTTCTCCTCCTCTTTCCATTTCTTCCAATGAATTTAGTCTCAAGCACACAAATTGTTTGGTCCATTTGGAATTCATGTGACATTTTGCATGCAAAACAGTGTGAAATGCTGTTTTCTCTGCTCCTGTGCTATAAATTATTCATCTTTTTGATTTATCAGACAGCTTTTTCTTGTAGATAAGAAGTCACCTCTCATTTGCTCCACAGATCACATAGCCTAAACAATAGAAAATGGCTTGAATACAGCAGGGGGAAAACAAATAAACAAACAAACAAACCAGGAAAAAAAAAAAAAGGAGACTGGAGTATTTACAGTTTGTGTTATGATTTTTAAAAGAAAATGCTGTGCCTCTAAAACTGCTTAACTTTGAATGAAGTTGTTTATGCATGCACTAGGTTATCCAGTGTGCAGTAAATATGGAGGTAATACAGAAGTAGATGTTCAGTTTTGAAGGCTTGCAGAGGGAATTATAGAAACTACTACAAGAATACCTATAGCCTGAGCCTTATAAAGGGGGTCTAGGACAAAGTATATTGAGGTACATTAATGATAGGAGACCATTGTCAATTCTTGGCTGATTGGTTTTCTTCCTTAAGAAATTTTGCCAATTTTTTGTTTTATTTTTATAGAACATTCTATTTAAAATCAGGTGGTGACCTTGCTAAGAAATTGCACAAGCCACTGGGGTTCTGTGCTGGAAGGATTGTCATGGTTGAACACTCAGTTCTGCCTCAGACAGTCCCTCAGTCACACACTGCTTTCCCTGTTCTTCCACTCTTTCCTAGGTTCCTACTGTCAGTTACTGTCTGAGGCATGGCACAGGGCTAGCTGCATCATTAGCCTAAAGCAATACAGTCATGTTTCAGTTTTTGCATTTCTTGAGATTTGAAAAAAATGCAATGTTATGACATACGTGGAGAATTCTTGCTTCTGAATTTACCACCTTCTGACAGACATTTTGGTGGTTCTCTTCATAATCAAGTTTCTGCCACAGAAGTGTCTGTGACAGCAAATCAAAGTGGCCCTTGTCCCCTGGCCTTGATGGCAAATATTACTTGCCTGGCCAGCTAAACTTCCTCATCCCCCTTAAAATAGTTTCACCTTATTCATTCTACTGTGAATGATTTCTAGTCTAAGTTATCCCCAGAGTAAATTTTGCATTGCCAGGGAAGGTGCTAACTGGCATGAGTCAAAATTATGACAGGTGAGAGACTACCGTATACTACCTATATTCAGGCTGTACTTTGATTATGTTTAGGTTACTGATGTAGACGTACACCAGTGGATCCAGCAAACAGAAGACCAAAAGTTTCATCCTCTGGAGAAATATAGTTTGTACACCGTGAAAGTGAGGCTGGTTTATTAGGGCAATACATGGAAATAACATCACCTGTACCAAATCATAGAGGCTGTGTGCTTTCTCCACAGCTTTCACTGAATGGCTCAATAAGGTATGTAGATAATAATAAGACAGTAATATTCTCTTCAATTGATCAATTATATCTTCCAAGTCTAAAGCTGCTGCAGCAGCAACTGCAGTTTACAGTAGTATCATGGAATCATAGAATCACAGAATGGTCTGGATTGGAAGGGGCCTTAAAGATTATCTAGTTTCATTCCTCCTGCATTGGGCAGGGACAGCTTTCACTAGATCAGGTTGCTCAAAGCCCCAGCTTATCTGGGCAACCTGTTCCAGTGCCTCACCACCCTCACAGTAAAGAGTTTCTTTCTTCTATCTAATGGAGATTTAGCCTCTTTCAGTATAAAGCCATTCTGCCTTGTCCTGTCACTACAAGGCCTTGCCAAAAGTCCCTCTGCAGCTCCCTTGTAGGCCCTCCTCAGTTACTTTAAGGCTGCAATAAGTTCACCCTGGATCTTTCTCTTCTCTGGGTCAACAGTCCCAGTTCTCTCAGCCTTTCCTCATAGGAGTGGTTCTTCAGCCTTCTAATCATCTTCATGGCCCTCCTCCAGACTCACTCCAAGTCAGTGTCCTGATAGTCTTTGCTGTCTGTGGCTTGGTGAGAAGCTGTGGTTTCTGTCACTGGAAATGGCAACAGCCACTCAAGCTTCTGTCAACTTCTACAGAAATTTCCCTTTGAGCTACTGAAAACACTAAATCTCACTCAAGCTGCCTGAGGACATCACTTATAAGTGAAAACCTACATAGTTCAAGGTCCTGGTGATAGCAGCCAAGCAAGATATTTCTCCTCTGAAAAAGTACCCATATTTCTATTCCTTTCCAACAGTTGTTTTCCTCACATCTGTGAATTATTGCGGCATTTAAATCTTGCTTCAGATTTTAGAAACAATAAAAACTCTTTGTTGTGTGAGTCAGTAGAGGAGGGATATGTCATCAAGTATGTATCACATGGACAGGTTAGCGACCTCTAAGATATGTCACAGGCAAAAATTCAGGGACAATATCCTTTGATCAGTGGCAGTGACTGGCTATCAAACATCAGCATGTGAAAAGTGCACTTTGACCAAGAATTTTCTGTATTTTTCTTAATTTGTACACATAAACAAAGTAAAATCAAGAACCTGTTAAACAAAACCTTGACATTTAAAGTTCTTACTGCACTTTTTTTTTCCATGGACATTGTTACACCCTGGTCCTGAAGCCTCAAGCTTTACTGGGTGTACATCTTAAATTCAGGCTTCAAGATATTTCACTCACACGAAGCCTTGGAAAGCCATCAGTTCTTTGGTACCTTGAGTTCATACCCAGAGAATAACTACACATTTTTCTCTAAGAGATTTCTCTTAATTTGGTGATAATATAGGTGTTTTGGCAAAAAAGCATTTTACAAAGATAATATGCAATTTCACAAAAGCTTTGCAACAGATTACCAGGACTAGCAAGCATTGCTATAGTAAGGATTTTTTTTTACACTCAGCAAATACAAACTCCATGCAACTTAGGTTAGGTACCCATAACTTACAGAAAATAAGTGTTTAAGTTACCCACAGGAGAAATAAAACTAAAAAGGAAGAGAGATTAAGGGAAGAAAGAATAAAGACAGAAAAAGACGGTACAAAGATATAGTTGCTACTTAGAAGGTCACATGTTGACAGCTTCAAGAGAACAGGCCAGGGCCCACAATGGAAATTTCTGTGCTGCCCCTTTATCCGCTCTGGTCTCTGTGGCCAAACCCACCAGGTGGGGCCTCTGATCCCCTGGCCACTCTGGGGTCCCAGGCCAGGGTGAGGGGCAGTGTCCTCACTGTCCCTGCCAATCCGAGCTGGGTCAGGGGCTCCAGGAGCTGGGGGAGTGTTATATTTTTCCCAGGCTGTTTGTGACTGGCAGCCGCTCCGGTGCATCCCCGTGTGGGCTCCAGGGGCTGCCATGAGGGATACAACATCAACCCACCTCCATGAGGTTTGACCCATCCCTTCCCTGCCACACACACACACACACACCCTCACACACCCCACAAGGTGGTTCTGACCCCATAATCATTAATTAATGTGTAACAGGCATTACATGGGGCTTTCACAGGCAAACTTCACAGAGGGCAGTGGATGTAGGGCGAGTTCCCAGATATGACTGAACTTGCAAAATGCATACACGGGAGAGAGACAAGAAGTCACTACAGGCAACAGAAAGTGCAATCAGATCTTTTGTATCAGTGCTAACTTTGTCATATTGAAAGAGTTCTGTGATGTCGTAGGTAGAAATAGTTGTACAGTTACCTTCATTATTTATTCCTCTTTCCCTTTCCTTATAACTGCTAAATTTTAATTCCTCCAGTCAGACGTTTTCCATACCATGTGTTTGCCTGAGGACACATTTTTAATTGATCTTGAAAATAGATTAAAGCAGGTTTTTGGCTTAAACAACTTGGCTATTTCTCAGAATGAATCACAAGCAAAATATGTTTTACTCACATTAAAAAAAATAAAGAGAGAAGTGCCAGCACCTCCACATTTGAGCTGCAGACTCATATAGCCTTGCAATGGAATCCATTCAGAGATGCATTTTGTCCTGCAAAGTTACCACAAAATCAGTAGCTAGGCAGATGCATTTTTATAAGATTTTGTTTACCACAAATAAGTTGCATCCTATGTCTCTGAGAGGTTAGTATGACCACCTTTTCTTCCTGTCTGAGGACAAGGAGTGCTGATCAGAGCTTCTCTGATCTATGAATCACTACAACTTCCAGGAGCAAAAAAAATGCAAGAAGGTTGCTGACTTCCTTGTTCTGTAAACTCAAGACTTACTAAAAAGCACCAGAATAAGTTCAGGGGCTGCTATAGGGTAGTGGGCAAGGAACTGTAAAAAACAGAAGCAAAGAAAAAAAAATTGTTGTAGCAATAAACTTACAATATCAGAAGTGGAATAAAGCCTGCAAGAGATGGGTCTCTGAAGAAGATTGAGAAAACTAGCCATAATGCCTTGAAACCAGGCTTTTACTGTGTTGTAAAACAGATTCTACCCTGTCTGTGTGTTGCCTTCCTTCTTCCCAGGACTCCCTGAGAAAATCCTTATTAGTATGCAAGAATGTACCTGGGCAGGTTTATGTGAAAAGCCCCCTTATTGGTCCCTTGTTAACCATTTCCCCATTTGCTGTTAACCCTCGGGTTTCATTGGTTGTGAGTCACTTCCCCTAAAGCCCTTTACATACCCTGACAGTGGGAATAAACTTTTTCTCTGCTTCCCCTCCTGCGGCCCTGTGTGTGTCTCTGTCCTGGGGCATCTTGGAGACCACGTGGCAAGGAGGGAGAGGGGAAGGGGGAGCGATCCAACCACGCTGTCACAGGTAATGGCATTCTCTATAATGGAGTTAATATTACAGAGAACATGACCATTTCTTTTCATTTTGATCTCAACTAAATGAGGAACATAAAGGTATTTTTAATCTCTCAAGTGCTCTGTAATCTAAAGGGCGCTGGAACATAAAAGTGACAATTGCCTATCAATTGCTTATATACACATTGACACTTAGGATTGCAAATACGTTTTTAAATGAAATTTTTTAGGTCTCCACTACCGATGGAACACCATCATGTCTAGTGCTGAAATTAAAAAAACACAGATGATTGGGTAATATATCAGAAAAAAAAAATCTAATTTTGAAACACTTCAGTAATTAACAGACACAAACAGCACTAATTGATGACTGTTGGAAGTATGTTGGTGTGAGGAAATAGCAAAATCTCAGTATCAGACAATGTTACTGATATCCAAGATTAACACAGAACTTGAAACCATATAACTCTTACAGCTGAGTATATAAGTTAAATACCCAGCCACTTACAAATATTTCAGAGTAGCATTTCATATACCTTCATAGGAATCTTTTGTATTACAAAATTGAAACAATAACTTTTGTTTTGCTTTTTTTTAATAAATAGAATCAGTAAACTAGAGCAATGATAGTAAATAAATTTTAAAATAGAAAAGAGGAAAAGTGCATATATTTTACCTCCTAATACTGTCATAACATGTATTTTCCTCCAGAGCAGCATTCATTCACTCTTTATATTTCAAGGTTCTAGATGTTTCTACAGAGTAGACAGTACAGTTTTGAAGGACTCATTTTTTAATGGACAGATGTGATTTTGAAGACTCAGCTATGTTCACATTGGAAATGAAGTGATAGGTGACAGAGATAGGGCAACTACTACAACAAAACCAACTTCTACAGCAGTTATTCTTGATCCTATCTGTGTTCTTTCAGCACACCTTTCTGCTATAAGAACTCATTTTTTATTGGGAGAATAAAAATTGTTTTCCAAAATAAACAATCAGCTACTTGCTTTATCCTCCAGCCAAATCACCCAGAGGTTATAGACAAGTTTAATAACTCTTAAACAGATATAAAAATAATTATATTGAAAAATAAATGTTTTAATATAATTTCATGTACTACATCCTGTAAAAGAATCCAGGGACCAAAAAGGTGACTCAAATCATTGATATCGACTTCAAGAGAAATTACTATTTAAAATAAACAAGAGAATTCAAAAGGTTGGAACTAAACCCTATTGAATTCTTTTAAACACTTTTACTGAAGGAAGTAGAGTGCAAAATTAGTATGGAAAGTCAAAATTTCATTCCAACTTTTTTTTCCACAAGTAAATTTCAATTGTCTTTGGTTTATAACATAAGCCCATGCAAAAGGAACGGACATAGTGAACCATCAAGCAGCATTTGGAAGACAAAAAATAAATTAGTATTCTGCTAAAGATTATCCAAGTAGATAGATTCAATCACTTATACATCCTAGAGTAAGATGAACAATGCAAAGAAAATTGCAATATAGGGCACAAATTATATCATATATGTGAATGCAGGTAACTCCGGCTGACTAGGCCTCTTAAAACTCAGACCATCTAGTAGAAAACCTGATAAAATGCAAAATCATACTGCAAACACTAAACACTTTAGACTAGTGTCTAAAAGACACCTTTCTTGTGAGTCCTTCCACAGCAGGAGGACTCCATTAGTGTCTCTGAATTTCCTCAAGAGGTGCTTAGCTCACTGCTGTGACAGCAGAGATGTAACTGTAGGGGACTCAATATATTCCTGGTATCTTTAACTTTTCACCTTGCACAGGTGGAAATCATTTGAGAGCTTTTGCACAGCCAGTGTTACTCCTCACAAGCACCTTATGGTGTGCCTGCAATTGTGAGTCTGTCAACTCATGAGAGTAAAAGGAAATAAAGTTTGAAATGTGGGAACTGAACTGGACCATATGCACTCCCCACAAACATTTTGCATAACAGGCATACAGTTTTTATCTTTCTTGACAACTGAGAAACAAGTATGTTGGTTCTATTGCAAACTAGGAGCTCTATACAAAAAGTATAATGAAAATTTTTCCCTGTATATACACAACAAATATGCAATACACTGTCATATTATTTTATTTAAAAAAGCATCCCCGACCTCCAAACAAACAAAAAAAAAATTAGACATTTCAGCATATTTTATGTCAAAACCTTATTTTACCCAACATTATTTTCAGCCATTGACTGTATGTGACAAAAAAGTAAGCTATGTTCTGCCACCAGTAGTTGCACTAAGAACTAATTTTGGTGGAGGACATACAGAAAGGGAGATGATGAGAGACAACTTCACCAAGGGCAAATCATGCCTCGCCAATCTAGTAGCCTTCTATGATGGAGTAACTGCAGCACTGGACAAGGGAAGGGCTACCTGATTTTCCAAAATGTCTTTGATACAGACCCACATAACATTCTTGCATATAAAATGGAGAGGTATGGTCTGGAGAGATGGACTTAGATGGACAAGGAATTGCCTGGATGGCCACATCCAAAGAGTTACAGCAAACAGCTCAACATCCCAGTGGAAACTAGTAACAAGTGGTGTTCCTCAAGGATCCACAGTGGGACCAACACTCTGTGGTATCTTCATCAATAGCAGAGTGGGATTTAGTATGCCCTCATCATCAAGGTGAAAGCAAGCTGAGTGATGCAGCTGGCATGCTAGAAGGAAAGTCATGTAAACCAGAGGGACATCAACATTCTTGAAGGTTGGGCCCAAGTGAATATTCACTAATGTTCACTAAGACCAAGGGCAAAATCCTGCACCTGGATTGTGGCAATTCAAAATATTAGTACAGACTAGGGGAAAAACTTATTAAGAACAAACCTGTGGAAAAAGACTTTGGGATATTAGTGGATGAAAAATTGGAATTGATCTGACAATGTGTCCTCGTAGCCCAGAAAGGCGCCCACGTCCTGCATAAAAAGAAGTGTGAGTACAAGTAGGCCAAGACACTGTTAGCGTGGGTCCAGAAGAAGCCACAATAATAATCATACTGCTGGAAGGAACACTTCTATGGAGACAGGATGAGGGACATGGGGTTCAGTCTGGAGAAGAGAAGGCTCTGGTGAAATTGTAACTTTTCACTATATGAAAGGAGGTTACAAGAAAAATGGAGAAAGACTTTTACCAGGGCCTGCACAGACAGGACAAGGGCAATGGTTTCAGACTGAAATAGGACAGATTTAGATGAGGTTTATATTTACTGTAAGGCAAAAAAAAAATAACATGAGTGTAGTGAGGCACTGAAACAGGTTGCCAAGAGAAGCTGTAGATGTCTCATGACTTGAAATGTTCAAGACCAGGTTGAATGTGGCTTTGAGTAATCTGATCTAGCCAAAGATGTTCCTGTCCATCGCAAGAGCATTGGAATAGGTGATTTGAAAAGTCCCTACCAATTCCAACTATTCTGTGATTCTATAATTCTATTTTATATTACTTTTTTAGAGATTGAGATCATTCTGCATGTCACAGTACAAATGAGCATAGACTATATTTTCCCATTTCTCCTTCTAGGCTTAAATGGTAGCATCAACCTTATCACATCTGAGAAATATACAGCATCCTAGGACAGCCCCAAATGACAGTGCATTGAAGTTTGGCATAGTCGTAAACTAATTTTCCTCCCATCTCCATACTTTTGGTTTCCATGACTAATCTAGGTACAAAACATAGAGAGGAACTCTAACAGTTTTTGAAAATTCCAGCCTTAATCACCTTTCAGTCATATTGTGAGCTCTGAAGTGCATCAGTGGATAGATCCAGACAGATAGCATCTCCCTGAAAGTATGCAGTTGAAAATGTAAGAGCTATGATGCAGGTAATTCTTCAGATTTTCTGTTTCTTAAAGAAAACACTTACCGGTACCTAGTTGCCTGTTGAACAATAACTCACTCATATGAACAATCTTTCCAGGGTTTAACTAGACCTGTTAGTGCAAAATGTCATCAATTTTTACTATTTTGGTGCAGATATTTTTCTTATAAAGGGGTGTAATTTCTTCCATTACAGATTAGTAAAATGAGATGACGGGATAGCTGTTCTTGAAGTAATCATTGCATACTTTGCGTGTGCTTTTCAAGTCCTGGTCAGATTAGTATTCAAAAGACTTCCAGAGGAGCCTTCCATTGATTCTGTGGGAATTCCCCTGAGCTGGAAAATATCACCTTCAGAAAACTGGAGATGTTTCTAATCACTTCCTATCTTGTGCAGTTTTTTTTATTTTTTCTTTTACATTATTTTATTGTTAATTTTGAAGTTTTTCATACAAGTATTTATCTGGACTTAATTCAAATATGAAGAAAGATCAAAAATCAGCTGGACTTAATTTTTCAGCTATTTCTAATTTTTTTCAAGTCTACAACTTAATCTTGTTATAATAATAACACACCTGTAATATACCAAAATAATAATAGCAATCTATAAGTAGTTATAATTTTGAATTTTGTTATTTGAAAATAACTGCTAATCAGAGGGCGAGACACTCTGGGGCAAAGAAAAGGCAAAAGTGTCTCTATGAGATAGCTCCAGCCACATATATATTTCACACTAAACATAAATCCAAGAGGATCTTTTTGATATAAAATTCTTAGATCAACTGAGTGAAAATAAGATAATTTAGAACTCTTTCTGTCTTTGATATCTTTGAGGCTAATGAATTTCTGAAACTGAGAGGTTAGTATTAAAACAAATATTCAGAAGTTCATATTTTTGTACTGCTAGGGATGTAGAAATAGATAATTCTCCAAAGCTTAACAGAGTATTTCCAAAAATACATGTCATATTTTCTAAACTATAAATATTTGATTTTGTTTTGTTTTGTTTTGTTTTAGGCCATCTTATGCCTTATCAGATCAGCTTACTTCATTGTTGATAACTGCTCTACTGAACATTTCAGAAAAAGCTGTTTTGCTATCTGTTTTGTATACAAAGAGTTTATTCACTTCACTGATGACCTGTTTTAACCTCACCTTCTGCCTGAATTTTAGCTTTTATATCATAAGACAATTGATAGAAATCCTACATAGATGATCTTACTGATTGGTTTACATTATTTAATTTTACTTTTCTGATATTTATCTGAGTATGGTAATTTTAGATGGACGAGTTAAACACAGTGTAAAAGATGAATCCAATTATTGTGTTTGTATTGCAATCAAAGCAATTAATTATATTTTTTATCCAATACAATGTCTTCCTTCTTACAAAGAAAAACACCTTTCCATTGTTTAATTAAATTTCTAAAGACCGTTGAACTGTAACTCTATTCTGCGCTGTGTAATCTGCCTGGGATTGAAATATGCTACTTTATCAGATAGGCCACACTTTCTGCAATTAGCTTCTGTTGTGATCACACCAAGTAAAGATGATAGCTAGAAATAGAGAAAAATACCAAAAGCAGTATCAGATGTTTCAATTTAAACCAGGTGATTCTCCATCTCAGAAGAGACCATTTTTTAATGTTTAAAGTTTCAGTTCTTTTCCCATGTTTAAGGGTGCAGTTGACTCTTGTAATGTTAACCGCTCTGTCATCTTTAGCAAGCTTAATTTTCTTACTTCAGTTTGAACTCACTCGGCCTTATGTTTCCATAGTAAAACCAGCATGATGGATTCTGTAATTTGCAATTGCTTTCTCTTTTTGCATCTTCAGTTCACCTTTCCTGTAAAGCTTCATTAGCCCTAACATTTTTCATGACGTTTCCAATTAATTATTAGACACTTGGAGACCCAGTGAAATAGTTCCATTTTCCTACTTCCTGACCACTCCAAGTGGGAATATCAACAGTATTAAGAAATCTATTTTTGGTAAAAGAAATAAATTATTTCTCAGAAGGAAACCTAGCCTTTGGAGAGGGATAGTGAACTATTGAGGGCGAAGGGGCTGGGATGAAAGAATTCAGAGAGTAATAAAAAAGATGAAGATAAAAGTAATGTTGAAGCTACAAAGGAAACGTTGGAGTGCTGAAGCAATGAAGCCTGAAGTTATTGTTTAAAATCTCTATCTGTCAGTGTAGTATCCTAATATATTCATAGAAGTTGACATTAAGCTTGATGGCACAAAGTCTGAAGGATAACAGGTTTAGGTACATAGGTGAACAATATTATGCATAAAATGCTAAAAAGGCAGATGTATAGCTTGTTGTGTGTGTATGTGTATATTGCAAATACACATGCACAGACACACATACATACGTATTTTACATATATGTGTCTTTTTCAGTTCTCAGTGAAGTTTAACATGAGGTTTGGGGGCAGAGGATGGATGAAAGGTGAGGGAAAAATGACATACAGCTTTAGTATAAGAATAGATTAGTTACAATATTTCTGAAAACTTAATCACTACATATCCTCACTTTACTTGTACTTATATTTCCTCATTTGTTCTGCTACTGAATGCAAAGATGTCTCAATGTAACACTTAAAGTAATCTTTGTTAGTTTCTTTCCTTCCTAAAATCTTTCTTAGACTATGAAAGATGATAATTGACACTTAATTACGGGCACTAGGAGTATACTAAAGCTATAGTAAACACGATGATACCATCAAATGTGCCTACTACCTATAAATCCTCAAGAGTTTCTTCTAGTACTCAAGAACTTGACTTTACTTGCAAAAAGGATGAAATATGCATTAATAGTTCCTTAGCAAATGTTCAGTGTATGCTAGTACACTTTAAAATGTATAACCTGTTAAAAAGAGAAAAATATCATTTAACTTGTGTTTAATACAGTTTAATCTTCATTTCAGTGGGCATTTAAATAATATTAGCTAGTGTAGTTCTATTAATATGACCCAAAAATTATCAGGATGAAACTCCTGCAGCATAGCACAGTCAAATACTGAAAAGTCAGCTTGCATATGCCTGTATAATTGGCATTTGCTTGTTCTTTTTGACAATAGGCTGCAAATGCACCTGTGACAAGTTTTGTTGTAATTGCTATTATTTTTTTTTTTAAGTTATCACAATGCCTACGAATTTGACAGAAATCACAAATAAGGGATTCTGTGTTCACTTCTAAAAATTATTTTAAGTGTTTAAAAACTGAACCAAAACATACATTTCTTGATCAATGAGGAGAGAAGCAAGACATCTTATTAATACAGTGTCACAAGCTGAAACATGAAGTTGCCTTGGCTTCTGTAAATTGGAAATACTTAATCTCCTGCAGTTAGTTTCTCAGCTTTCAAATATCTTTTCTCAAACGCATCTCTCTAAATATGTTTGTTTAATTCTGAAAGTAGCCTGAAGACATGAATTATCAGGTGATCCTTATAGAGCACTAAAAACACAAATGCTACCTTTTACTGGAGGGGCATTTTTACCTTGTCTGTATTTAGTTTTGCTTGTTTGGTTGTGGGGTTTTTTGTTTGGCTGGTTTTGGTGGTTGTTTGTTTGTTTGTTTGTTTGGGTATTTTAAAATAAAAATCACAACTACCAAAAATTCCTCTCCAAAAAAAACCCAAGCTACTTTGTACTTCAGGGTAAAGCACCTCCTAGGTCAAATAAATCCCGTCTGATTCAGTTTGACAGAGAGCAAAATTTGAAAATATCTTTCCATAATCCATATGAAATGCATTCTAGGGAATGGACAGATGCTAATTTAGTGTGCCACATGTAGGTGATAATGAACGAGAAATTAACTCAAGGTACCTTCTAGGTACATTTTCAACAGTGTTGCAAATTAATTATACCTAAAAAAAACCAACCAACCAAACAAACAAAAAAAACAAAAACCAAAACAACACAAAACCAAACCAAAAAAAAAACCTCAAAAAAACACCCAAACCAAACCAAAAATGACCCCCGAAAAAAACACAAAGCAAACCCAAAACAAACAGGAAGCACAAGAGTGAAGCTTGTTCTCATTTTGTGGAAAAATGATCTTGAACTGCGAATCTCACAGTATGCAATGTTTCCTGAGCAGTAAATTAATCCTTGGCTATGGGGAAAAAAAAAACCAACTGGTACTTGCCACCCACTCTACACTATTTAGACTTATTCGGAATAGGTATTGCATTTGATATTCAGCTTTCCTGGTAGTTTCTTTTGTATTGCATAAAAACAAATGAAATAATTGAGCTATATAGTAATTAGAGGATGAAATTGCAATAAACAGAAAAAATATGTTCATGGCAGCCTTTAATTCTTATTTCTTAATCTTTCATATGTTGTGTTTTGCAGAAGGTAGAAAGCTGAGAGTAAGAGATTGTAATAAAAAGCAGCAAATCAAATATTTTTGGAAGTGTGCTTCAATGGATCATGCCATTTTGGGGCAGCTGTAACAACATCATTGATGTTTTTCTAAGCAGTGTTCTAATTTAATCCTAGCTGTGACAGTATCCATTCTTTTCAGGACATATACTGAGAACTTTTATTTTTCTGGATGCAGCTGTGTACCAAGAAACATCTATTTAAATTCAGTCAATTTTTTAACTAAAAATATGAACAGCATTTTACATTCAATCATTACTGCAATTACATATTGCCCAGTAGGAATGACATTTAACAGTTGAAAGAGGCATGACTAATACTTGGAATAAAAGTTGAAAGAAAGTGGCTTTAAAGACAGTCACTCTTCATCATTCTTTAAATAATAATAATAAACCCCCATAATAATAATAAAACCCCAACATGTAAATATATACTATTGTGAAAGTACATATAATTCCTTAAATTTTTGCTGCATGTATTTAAAGATGAAAGAATTAAGGAAAAAACAATGGAACAAACAATTACAGCTGTACTAAATTTGCTTCTGAGTATTCATTATTTATATAAATCTTAACAACTTTGTATTCATAAAAAACTTGAATCATTATCTATTCTTTATTTTACTGACCTATTTACAACTAAAATTTGCAATGAATGCTGATAATGATAGAATTAGTTACAAAGCCATATTTAAGTAACAGCAGGAGAAACTCTGTGCCATCAAGTATCTAACATTTTATGTAAATTTCAGGTTAATTCTAACTATATTATGGGTTATAAGCAATTCAGTGGAAGTGATTCTTGGCAATTTTTGATTGGGTGTTAGTATTAATGGTTCTGCATAATAATTTATTAATACTCCCAGTTAAATATTTTAATATGATAACACAGTATGGGTTTCGAAAATAAAGAATAAATAATAGATAATTCAGAAAAGAAAAAAATAAATTATTTCAATGCTGCTTGTCTTGTTTTCAGAGCTGTTACCTATTAAAGAAGTATAGTTTCAATGGAATGAACATTAATGTATTCATTCCTTGTATGTAAAACTCCTTGATGATGAATAGTCACTCTGTAGTTTAAGGATAAATTATGCTCTTATTTGTTGACTGTCTTTATTATTATCATTCAACATAGGCAAATTCTCATGCAAGGCAATCAATGTCTGCTTACATTTTTGACCAACAGCATTGTGTTTGTGCACACATATTTGTTGGTGTTAGGATTAGATTGGGGAAAAAAAAGTCTGTTGAATAACTTTGCAGCTTAATGGCTCATATTTACAGATAGTACTGCCCATGGACTTAAGTGGTGAAGTACATGAACAGAGGTTCTTCTATTGTAAACAGAATTGTGAACATAAATTCATCAGATATAATGCTGCAAGTATCAGCTATTTTTACTGAGTCAACAAAAATGCAGCAGTAATAACACCGGTTATAGATATAAATACAAGTTTATGTTAATATTTTATCAACTTTTCTGTTGTTTGGTCAGAAATATTTCTTTGCTATTTTATATCCATAACTTATTTCACATTATAAAGAATAGAATAATAAATAATGATAAAATAATACTAAAATCCAAAGCCAAGCTTAGAAAATTAGCTTGCTGAAGTGTTTTTGAAATTATGTTTCTTCACAGACTATCCACAATACAGGGGATTGTAATTGCTGGTGATAATACAAGGGATACACTGAGACAAGGAATTCTCTATGTCAGAATAAAATAGACTTTTAATTCCTTCTTTTTTTCCATTCAAGTAAGTGTGCATTAATATAGCTATTTTTTGCTAAATACTCCATTTCCCCCCCCTTCTGAGTATTCACCTAAGGATAAATTGTTGTGTCATGAGTTTTGATAATTCCATCCTCTTCAGGTCATGGTGCATGTCTGCATTATATAATTCAACATGCTAAATGAACATTCTCGTGTCACATAATACTACAGTTCTATTAGTTATATCTGAATTAGTTGACTTTACAAAGGGAGATAGAAGCAGTCTGGATGTGTTGATGTATATCCACAGTTGGACAACAAAGGAAAGAGCAATTCATTCATTCATTTTTCATTTTGAAAAAAACAAGCAAGCAAACAAACAAATAAATAAAATCATGAAAGTACAGAACTTCCACAGAATAACTGAGGATCTGAAAGGGTCTAAGATCCACAGAGAGTTGCATTGAATTTGGAGCCCCCAGAGTGGTGGGTACTAATATAGAAAACTTATAATGGAGGATATGAGTTTCCATCAGTTTGGACTGAGTGTCTTGTACATCTAACACTGTTCTGAAAAGGTTTTATCTTTTAGTTCTTACAAAGAAAAAAATAAGGAGAAAAAACTAAATGCCTGAAAATCTTCATGTTTGCATGTCAGATCCTCTGTTTCTTCAGCCAAAGAATTTTGATAGATCATACGCGTCCCAATATAATGTCAATGGCTTCAGAATTGCAACTCAGGTGTCACTGATCTACATTGTGGTAGAGTAATGCAAGCAAACCCTATTAAAGAACAGGAAGCAAAATATGAGACTTCAGATATTTGTTGATTGCCCTTGTTATTTTAGTACCTCTGTTTTTCTTTCAAGTGCTCTTTGAAACAGAAGACATCATGCACAGGGGGGAGAATTTTTCACTACCGGGGTTTGCCCTAAAAATTATGTAGCTTGTAATTTAGACGCAAAACTGAATTGCTGTGTTTCACCTTGTTTTGTCAAATAGTTTTTAACTTTAAATATTAAATATTGGAAAACGTTTTTCACCCAGAGGGTGGTTGGGCACTGGAACAGGCTCCCCAGGGAAGTTGTCACAGCACCAAGTCTGACAGAGTTCAAGAAGCATTTGGACCACGCTCTCAGGTACATGGTGTGATTCTGGGGGTGTCCTGTGCAGGGTCAGGAGTTGGACTTCTATGATTCTGTTGAGTCCTTACTAACTCAGCATATTCCATGATTCCATGATTCTATGATATCCCTCTATTTTTCCAAGAAATGATGCATTTTAAGTTTATACTGTGGCAACATCCTGTTTATCCTATAAATTAACATTGTTCCAAACTGGAATATTTATGTAGTCAAATTTTTTTCCAGCTATGGTTTTCTAGATGAGTTTTCACTGGTACTTAAAGACAAGATTATAACTAAAACTCCTGTGATGAAAAAGAAACAAAAACAAAACAAAACCCAAACAAATAGAAAACCGAAACAACCACACTAAACAAAAAACTAACCAAAACCAAAACCAAAACCGAACCAACCAGCCATTAATTTCTGATTTTTTTTTCTCTTTGCTGTGATAATTGCAAAATATGCAGCTAGTGCAGTTTTGTGCTCTGAGCTGTTCTGCTTTCCAAAAAGTAAACGAAGAACTATATTATTTACAGAAACCTGTTTATGATGATTAATGTATAGGTCTGGCTGAATAAGACTTCAGGCTTTCCTTGGGAATTGTAGTCATGTTGTGCCAGCTTTTTCCTGGAGCAGTCTGCTGGGAGTTATACTTGAAGAGCCATTGGTTAACTCTTTTAGACCTAGGGATTTTTCACATTTGTGTTTTATATCCTTTCCTCTCTGTCCTTGTTTGACAAATTATTATACATGTTCTCAGTTACCCTTAGCTATATGTCAACCCCTGAAAATTTTTAGTGTATATTTTTCATGACTATGTTAAATACATAGTCAGACTTTCACGACCTTAATTACCATTTGCTAATTGCTATCCACACAGCTCTTCAATCACAATTTCTGCACTGTCTCTTCTCTTTTCCTATTATCTTCCTTTTTCATCCGTCTAAAGCTGAAAACTAACTTGCCTCTTCACATTATCCTTTTACAATCATTTATGTGTCTTGTTTCATCTTGTTTATTTTCTCTTTGCTACTGTTGTTATCATCCATGTAAACCTGAAATTTACCTGCTTCTGTTATAAATATTCTCCAGAGAATGTTGATGTTTTCCCCTATGTATGGCAACTTCTATATTACCAAAACTAGTAATTCTGTGTAATTCCAAGTCAAAGGGCATAACGTAGGCAATGATGAGCTTAATAATGAAATTTTGTGTAAGTAAAAGTGCACAGTCTTCCTTTAGTGAAACTAAATTTGACTAACAGATGAAAAGAAAAGGAGAGTAGGGTCACAAAAGTTGTATCTTTCTTTCCTTCTTATTTTTTTTCTTCTTTTAATTTTCCCAAATTTTGGAACTACAGTTGCTTGACCTAGTTTATTAACATCTGTCCATAGAAAGAAAGCTTATAATAAATGGCTTTTTGTGAAACAAAAATGTTAATAAGACCTGCTTCCAACTCATACCTAAAACAAACCACAAAAATTGGCAGTTCTTCAGTCTTCATTTTCACAGAAGTGAAAATGGCTTAAGGAAATTATCATTCTTACAATGCCATGTCAAGAAAAGTCTGAGAGGTTTATGATTGTAGAATATCTGACATTCTACTGCCAGGTATGAAACGAAAAAAGAACAAAGCTATTTCTAGTTCCCAGTGGTGAAGGAAAAGCACACTTGCTTCACTGTGTTGCCAGTCACTGAACCACTGTCCATAATCAACTATCAGCTCCTGAATGCTGGTGTACAGATGGTTTCATTCAAAGGGAAGGAAAGTAGTCATAACACCCATCCACAGCATCGGCATCCTGGTGAGGAGGTAAACACTGCAAGGTTGTTTTTCCTCCCAGACTGACCAGAACCTTGGGCCCTATCGAAGACTTATTCTACTCTGATGAAAAAGACCCATCCTTCTGAGTGCTCAGCTTTTGAATATGTGTATGGAACTTCAGGATGGAATCAGGAGGACACTGCCATGACTTGTCTCAAATTGCATCAGAATTCCAGTTCATATGTCTCAATTAATTAGAATCATCTCTTTTTGGCATTGGTGTTGTATTCTGAGGATATAGGAGGAATTAAAGTTCCCAAGGGTACCTGTACCAGGCCGTGTTTCATAAATCTGCTGTACGTAGGCTCTCCCCTTCTCCAGCAAGACAGATTACAATACACAAAGGCCTTTCCCACTACTCTGAGAATAACTCTTGATTCCCTCTTCACTCAGTGAAGGCTAGTGAGACACTGACATTTCCACAGGGCGTCTCAGTCATCCTTCTTTGGCAGGCCTCTCCTTCACATTACGTAACTCAGTTTCATTAAATCCTCTCTTTGCTGGAATATCTTTGGCAGCTCAACCTTCTTGTGTAGCCCCTGCAGCTGTGGCCTCTATGCCACAGTGAGAAGGACAGCATAAGGGATATTCATCAAAAAATGAATCAACCTATTCACAGTTCTTATTCAATCAGTCATCCCTGGAGATGGTCAACAAAGGAATGAGTCTACGTCTGCACTCCTTACAGAAATCTTTGCTCTTGAGAGTCAGGGGGCTGTGGAGAGGCTGTTGTACAAGCAACACAGCAGTTCATTGTGTCTTCACAGATCTTTAAGGCTTTTCATCTCTTCACATATTTTTCTGGTCATAATGGAAATACTGCATTGCTCTTCCCATCCAATCTCCTCCCTGCTGTAGGAGAAATTGGAAAGATAAGACAGTCAGGCCATCTGTCCTCTTTCTGCCCTGGAACACAGAAGTAGGAAGGTAAAGCCAAAAAAAAAAGGACACTAAGCTAAGGCAAAACTAACAATGGATGTTGAGCAAGGCAGATAGTAATATTTCCAGTTTCTGTTGGACTGTTGAAATGCCCAGACGAAAAACCGTCAGGTGCGTGTGTGTGCATACATGAAAGAGGCACTAGAGCCAACTGGTTACTCAGCTCTGCTGGAGAACTCTGCTGGCTTGCTGAGAAAAATTATTGCTTCTCCATACACTCCTACCACATCTATCCTCAGGACTGCCAAGGACACTGCAAAGGGCCATTTTAGCCCTCCCAGAGGAATATGGCATATGAGATTTATGCAGCTGTTCTGAGCAAAATTTGGTTTGTTATGAATCATTATTGCTTATATTGCACTGACGTAAGTTTAGAAGTACTAATGCCCATATCACTACTGGCGTGTATGTCATGAACAGTTTTGTGGCCTCTGCTAACTAGTTCCCATGCAGAGAGGTGGAGGTGATGGAATCTCCTTTCATGGTTTATGACAGCATAACCATAGAATGGCAGTCTTTGAGGTAGACCTAAACTATCAGCTTAAATCAGCAATGTCCGCATCATAGTAACAAATAGTCTGTAGGATATTCCACATGCCAGTAATCACTTAACAGGAGGGAAGTCTACTGCAAATGTGTTGGTAAATCTTCAGCAGACAGAAGATATCTACTTTTTTTTTTTTTTTTTTTTGCTGTTATTTTATGCCTGGCACTTAATGTAACAGTGCTGTAGGTGGGCATGCAGCTCTTTGCTGAGGATTTCAAGTGCAGTCCTATGTGCATCGAATTATTTATCTTGTTGCTGATTATTCTAAACCACCCAGAACACAGAGTTGCAACAGTAATTTCTTCACATAACACTATTTTCAAAATATCTTATAATTGTCTGATTTAGGCTTGCCTAGGAAAACTGTTTTATCTCAGATTCCAAACTGTATTGGTTATTTTAGCTTTTGATTTATTGTACATGTAAACTGGTGCAGTTTGACCCCCCTGCTTAAATGTGACCTGGCAGAATTCCCTGTGTTAAACTCTGGTTCCATGAAAGTTCTTACATAGTCTTTACATTCTTATTTCCTTTTTTTTTTCTGATATTCATGCACAGTATATGGAGGACATGTGCTAAACAAATATGAATACCAAATGGATTATAATAATTAAACTTTTCTCAGCTATTCTGATGATAACTGTTCATTGCACTGTTTTTGTGCCACTGTGACACCACAGGAAGTTGCAATTGATACTCTTGGGCTGGACATTTATTTCCTTACAGAATAATAAGTTCAGGCAAGTGATAAAATTTTAGAGTAGCTTTAAGAGCTGAATTGAACCAATTCAATAGATAGGTAAATGATTCAGTCTGCCCCTTGTTGCTTTATTTTCTTAATTCAACAGAAAGACTAAGTTATAAAGAATACCACAGTTATTCTGAATCTACTAAATGATGATGTGTTGCTACCAAACGTACTCCTCCAGCCCTACAACCACTCCTGTATCTGCTATGATTTTCATTGTGGTTGGAACACAACAGAACTTTCTAGCATTGTAAAATCTTTATTGCTAAGAAAGCAAGCAATGACAATAAAAATTAGATGGGTCTGACAAGGAAGGTTTCAATAAAGGCATGGCTTCAAACAGTGTTGGTAGCTGAAAGCTCCTAACATTCACAAAGTCTGCAGGAAAAAAAAAGGTTACAAGGAAAGGCAGATGGTTACAGAATTCATCTTTTCGGTATGTGATCTTTCCCAGGTGTGAGTGCAATATGTATTTACATATTTACAGGGTCAATTTAGAACCCAAAATCTCATACTTCATATGCTTAAATATATCACTCTTTACAAAACTAGATTTTTGCTAACTGGAAGAATCAGAAATGTTTTCATCATAAGAAGCATAATGCTTCCAAAAATGAATGACAGTATCTGAGCTCCTAAGTATTCAGTTAAAACCCCTAGATATTCTGAAGTTGGTATAAAAATAAAATATAGTAATTTGTTTCAAACATGTTATAATGTATTTCTGTATATACTTGGTTTGTTAAGAGCTGCAAGACATGTAGTATTTACATGTACAATTTACAGCTGCAATGAAGAAAGGGTGGAAAGACCAGAACAGATTATCGTAACGTAGAATATTTCATTTCATTAGTGGTAGTGTTCTCTAGAAACTTATTTGTACTGACAGACTTTAATATTTTAGATCACCTTAGTTTACTTTTCAGAAATATTTTCTACACTAACCCAGCCTAGATTCCTGTTGCTTTTTCTTATTTGTAGAATGTGCATCTGTATGAATACACATATATCTACACACATATAAAATTATTACTCACTGTTGAGTTGTAGAATGCAGTTTAAAAACCCATAAGGACTTTTTTTTTTTTTTTAAAAAGTGAGATCTGCCAAGATGGCTTTTCAGATGCAGATATACAGCAACCAGAACAGATTCATAAAGTTGAAACCCAGACATACATCAATGTAGCTCATTTGTCAGGTAGAAAATGGAACTTTAAACTCAGAAACATAGGCATCTTTCCTTGAGCAAAAGTGCAAGTACAAGGACTGTAATTCAGTGTCTCAAGTCATTTACCTTAATTCATATTCATTGCTATGGAGTCATGAGATCATAATGTAAGAAGTAGGTGGCAAGAGGATTATGTGTCACTAAGTGTAAATCTCTTTCACAAAGCTTTTCTATGATCAAGAACAAATCAGCACATGCTTCATGCAAAACCTTTTAACAGCATTCTGCAGGGCAGTTTTTTTGTAAATTATTCTTGTACTTACTTTTGATACAGGAAAATAATAAAATTAAAACTAATTTTGGTGTGTGTGGAATGTGCTGTATGATTTGAAGAGACATAAAGTCATTCCACAATATGGAAAATGGTTTCAATGTGTGAATAACAACCATAAAGTTATTTTTCCTATAGATTTTCAAGTTCTAGAACCTATGTTCAATTTAAAAACAGAGAGAAGCAATTTCAAAATTTGTGCTTATTACTAAAAGGTAAATCACACAGAACATGTATACTAAATTAATTCTGACTCAGAACATAGCATTTTTGGTTCTGACTCTGCCTTTCTAAAGACATATTTTAGTATAGTCTCAATCAAATCAAGGCAAGGAAAAAAGATAAGTGTCAGGTGGTCCTAGTACAAGGATAATTCCTCTGTATGCTGCTCTTGTATCTCTGGAGGCTGCAGACTATTAAACTGCACTGATTATACCTGTTACCCTAATACATTATTCATGAAATCGGCACCACAGCATCTTCAGTCAGTCATTTTCCATTACTTTCCATCAAAGAAACCGTATGCTGTTCTCACAGTATATTGATACCAGGGCATATACAAAGCAGACAGTCACATGGAAGCAGTATCAGCTTTCAGATGAGCTTTTCAAATAGTTATTATTTAACACCACTTTTAATGGACTGTTTGACTATTCAGTGCTTAAGCTATGAAACTTCAGAGATTGATGACTGTTCCTTCTATGTTGAAAATAATTCAGTTCTCATAAACAGCTTGCCATTCAATGGAACTGCACAACAAGATATTCCATCAAAGATGCTGTACATTGGGTTTTGTTTTGAAGCTTTGTTACTCAGACATTTTGCAATTATAGTTTGAATATCTAAGAAGCAGTACTTCATTAGAAGAAATCAGCCTTGTTCCCTGCCCCGTCCTGTGTGCAGTAAATCATGTTTTTGAATAACAACCTACTTTTTTACAATGTCACTTTTAACTTAATCAACAATAATCTGATCCTGTGCACTAGCTGATAATCTTTCTGAAAATTTTGAGAAATTCTTTGTACACAATGTCTGATCACCAAAAAAAACCAACTCCAAACCCTTTAGGTATCTTATAAGAAGGTAAAAGAATTTGACCTATTTTTAATATATATTATAATTCCACTGTCCTCTCAATTTCTAAATTTCTTTTTGTAGGCAATTACTTATTTTATATTGTGAGTTTTATAAACCATCAAAAACTTAAATAAAGGCTTCTTGCTATTCATTGACATATAGTGATTTTTGACTGATTTTTTTTTTTTTTTTTACATGACTTTCATCAGCAGTGGTATCCATAGCCATCTGAACCAGTTGGTGGTGTTAGGTTAATGGTTGGACTTGATGATCTTAAGGGTCTTTTCCAACCTAAATGAGTCTATGATTCTGTGGTCAGTTTCATCAAGATACTCTACTGTGTTCATAACTTAGCTCTATATGGAGCATATAAAGATTTTGCAGGGTTAAGATGAAGAAGAAAACTAAAATGGATGGTGATGGCTCAATTTTTCAGCATTGTTTTTATTCCTTTGATACACCTAAATTAAAAGTGAACGGAAAATTCAAAGTCTGGGTCACCATTTGTCTACAAATAGGATTATTTGGGATGCTATGAATAGGGCCTTTAAGGCAGAGGGAAACAGGCTCCTGGCGGGGTCCTTTTTGCTGCTATCACAGGGGGCTCCTGTGTGTTCTACTCTCAGCATAGGAGATATTTTTCACACAAGTACAATTGGTAGCTGAGAAATGCGTGTCAGCTACATCTGGATAAAGTTGAAATGCACCTGAGCAAACAATCTGTTTGGTTAGATGAAGTATATTGCCCATATTTTCATATTTAATACAGTCTGTATTCAAGGAATCCAATTTTCTCACATTGCTTTGTCCCTAATGGATCTTCTCAGGGATATAAATTTATTTCTGGTGGAAGGAGACAGTGTTTACTCTCAGTTGTTTAAATCTCTGCAGGCTTATGATATAGCAGGACAGTTTTTACATGAACAAATAATAATCAGGATTTATACTCTCATGGGTCATAGAGTCATACAGTCACACCTTCTGCTTTCTGTTTCCAGTAATGAAGAAAATTGACCTCACAAAAGCAAGAACGTTTCATTCAGGATTATGGTGAGATAGAGGTTCATCTCACTCAGGTCAGAAAAGCAGCCCTGCACTGATGGACTTTGAACCTGTAACACCCATATAACTGAGTGCAAGAATTTGAAGAGCAGTTCAGTCTCTTGGGCTACAGAATACATGAATACCCATCAAACAGCTGGGACAACTAAGATTTGCAAACATCTGTGAGACTGATGACAAAGATGCTGAATATGGAGCTGGTCTACTTTTTGATTGTTAGAAACAATCTCTTAATTACAGTACCAAGCTACACACAAGGGGTATTTTCCCCTAAAGAATAATCCTGTGCAAAAATACTTTGAGATTTGTGGGAAGCCTTCTCAGGGATTCCTGTGTTTCAGTAGATATCATTTGCAACTAATAACTCGTGTGTTTGTTTGTTTTGGCAGTGTAATGTTGTCAGTGGAATGTTCACAATGATACTGGCATTTTTGAGCTTTTGATAAGGTATGTATACTGATGGCATATTCTACACTGTCAAGAAACTTCCCCAGCCTAGTTAAAAAATGGGCAGTTTTACTTGTGGGATTTGTGTTAAATTATTGCAGCACACTCACATCTAGGGATGTGACAGATGCAGCATCTTGTACACACGACTCCTATTTTATTTTGTTGACTTTTGTTCAGTGCGTTTTTTGGTTTTTTTTGTTCTCCATATGTTTGATAACATCAACATATGTTCTCTGCCATAGGGGATGACCTTTAATTGCATCTCATGTTGTGAGTCTGATGTTATATGACTGAAGATTTACCTTGAGAATGTCTCAGTAATGTTTAATGGGTCAGTCTTAACCATTCATTGTATTCAAACTGTCCATACAAAATGCTTATGGATGGTTGGTTATTTGATATATGCACCAGATGTCTGGTGCAGCTCAGCTCACAGGAGCATTGCTTTGATACCAGCTATAGGCAATGCTTTGAGACTCACTATTTAACACATTTAACCATTTTGTACCAAGAACATGAAGGCAGCCGATGGGTGACTGGCTAATCATTTAATGTGACAGCTCTGAAAAAGACTCAGACATATAGAGAGGTGGTAAGAACAATTGCTGGGTAATTACTATTGTTTGAAACCAGATTTTTTCATTCCAACCATGCTGCTTTTCCCAGTAACTGTACTGGCTTTTGCTGTCCTCTCTGTGACTCCTTTTTCAAGCGTGTTTCATTTGGCATTTATGTGATATTAGAATTGTCCTGAAATTTTGATATTTACAATTGGTTTAATATTAACAATTAATAACTAATATGCTTTCTACTAACAATAAGACTCCTCTGAGAATTATCCTTTGCAATGAGTACTTCCACATATATTCATGTGAAACCTGTGCTTTAAACCATAAACTAAACCTGTCCAAGAATACTGCCTCATCTGGTTACATTTTAGGTTAAAAAAAGAGTCTGTAATATTTCACATTTGATGCCAAAACTTACCCATTTAAAATCAGCAGCCACTGACTTGCCTGGAAAGAAATCTCTATAGATGTTTTTGCAGAATCCCAATACTAATGAATTTTGTTAGAGGCAAGGAGCATACAGACCTCAACTTTATTTTCTGAACATTTCTTGATTTTCCTGTGAGCAGGCAAGTCAGCCTGGGCTTTGCCAGTCAGATTACCTTTAGGGAGGACTTTTTTCAAGAGATTCTTCTGATTGTTATTCTGTCAAGGACATTTTAAAAACCTGAGAGAAACAACAGTGGGTTTCACTGTCACTATTGTGCTTGTAGGGATGGATGACATTTCCATTTTAAACTCCCAATCTATTGTCACTTTATTCCATACAGTGATTACTAGTCGCTCTGGTGTGAAAAGAAAAAAAGATGTCTGTATTTAGTCAGAATTAGACAGAAATATCACTGACTTTACTGGCAGCCACTGCCTTACCCTGAAGCATCTGGATAATGATTTCAAGACTTACTGATACAGCACTCCCAGATGATCCTGAGCTGGTTGCTGTGAAACTCGATCTAATGTTATTCTAGTTACGGCAGATTGACAGTTTAATAAATAATGTGCACTATAGCTGAAACCTCTGATGAGGTACTGAGTACTGCTGCTCAGTACTTTTTATTCCAGCTTACTATCCTCAGCTTTGTTCAGTCATTGAATTATAGCTCTGTCTAGGGATCAAGCTAGACATCTGTTGTTTTAAATATTTCAGTGTTTAATCCTTTTAGGAGTTTGATTTTACTTGTTTTGAAACCATGAGACTGTTATTGACATATGACTCCTCTTTAATTAAAGTTCAGACCAGAAATCTTCTCCATGATGCACTTCTTACAGAGCAAATGCCAAAGTGACAATATCATTGTGTGACCATCCTTTTCCAGTCAACAAGTAACTGAAAATCAATACTCTACGGGTGAGGCCAAGCAGAAAAACTGAGAAACACCAAGTGAAAAATAAGATGTTTTTTACTTTTTGATGCCACTAAAGTAACAACTGATCTAGTTGTACATAAAAATTTGTCAGTTCAGACAATTAATTAATCAATTAATTGCTCTTTTGACTCCACATGTGCAATATGGAGTCAATAGATCTATTAAAAGTAGCACTCATGGCGCTGTTTCAATTTTCATATGACTAATATATTCCTAACACTGGCTGTTTATTCACAACTTGACATAGTGAGTCCCACTTATATGACAGCAATGGTCTCTTCAGTAGTGCCCAGTCAGGAGCACTGAGATCGGTTACCTAACATATGAGCCCAGTATGAAGCAGAGCTGTTAAAAATCACCTGCAGAGAGGGTGCTACAAAGAGCTGTGAGCTGCAGCTATCAAGCACATGATGAAGTTCTGTTCACTTTTCAAGTCTTATGTCAGTAGTGTTGTGTTTGAAAGTTTTGTTGATGTATTTAAGATCCTCTACAGATATTTTTTCTTGCTTTTACAAAATCATGTGTTTTCTCAGAAGCAAATGCCACAGATAGCTTGTTTTCTTTATTTTCCCTTCATATCTCCAGAGTGAGAACATCAATTCCACATCATATGACCTTGTTTTTTCTCAAGATCACTGATGAACAATAACCTTTTTATGTCCTACTTGTGACTGATTAGCTTTCAGCAACAGTCTCTGCTATTTATCTTTTTCTTTACCTCATGATTTCATTTATTAAAGATAACCAAAGAGCCCACACAATTAGTTGATTACAGTGAGAAAGTGACAATTTTGTCTTGTCTGTGAATATAATTTCTTCTGTTATTACAACAGAACAGAAGTTGTCAATAGTGAATGCAGACAGTTGTTTTGTTTTGTTTGAGAGCAGCTTAATTAAGAGTAGAGGACAAAGATCTCTAATAAATTTGCATTTCAACACAGTTGATTATTCTCTGAAATTACACAGAAGATAGAACTAAGGGTAATATTCCGTGCTATAATTTAGGTAACACTGTACTAGTCCTGCATGTATAAAACCCCTTGCATATATAAAGTTAGGAAGGGCAGCTTGAGGCCTTTTTGTAATGTAATAAAAATTTGGATGCAGTGTGTGTATCTGAAGAGATCTGTTAGTATGGTAAAAGTAACTAAAACACTTATTCAGCAACAGCGTTGTTTTTATGACCGTTCTCAACCAGGTGTTTGTTTGAGTGGTGCATTTTCTTCTCTTTCGTGAATGCTATCAAGTTATTTATTTTGAAATCTGTTTTCCTTTGGTATCACCTCTTCCTTCAATTTATGTATTTTGTGGTCGTATAATGAACAGCTCATCATTTCAAATGGAAAATAGCAGAACTAAATAGCAGAACTGCTTATCTTACAGTTAGGCAAAAAAGACTCTCCATGTCTTACTGAGAAACAGGAAAGACAGAGAAATTAAGCTTCCAAGGAGGAAATTCTACCTGTTTTTTAGATTTTCATATGCTATTTTTTTTGTCATTTGTTACTGTACTAATGGATCTGTACTGTAAAACAATCATGAATGAAATTTCATATCACCACTGTTTCTATTTACAGCAAGCGCATTCTTTTAATCTACTTCTCCCCTTGCTTTGAACTTCACTTCAAATTGCATTTTGACAAAACACAATCTTCAGTAGAGGGCATAACAGTAAACCAAGAAGACCTTTTAGAAGTTGCTCCAGGAAATTACTGTGTCAAAAAGAAATAAGGAATCATTTTAAGTACTTATAGTGAAAATCTCTTGTTCTTGTACTTCCAAAATGTCTTTCTTTCCATTTTCTTTTCTTCTTGTTCTAAACATGAGTAGAAATTCTCCAGCTGTGATCTCTGCACTAGCATATGTGGCCAGAAAATTTCCTATCGGTCTATGGAAAAATGGCTATTAACATGAAGATGCAGATTGTTGATGTGTATCATAAAAAGCAAGCTATGACAATAAATGTAACCTCTCAATGCTCCCTTATTTCTATTGTTTGCAAAGAAATACAGTAGGTTTTCCAACCTCTGAGTTATTATTCTTATGTCAATATCATTTAGCTTACACAGTGGGAGGTATTTTGGACAGAACAGTTACTGCAGGAATGTTTACAGCTATATCCTGCTCTGAACCTTTTCTGTTTCTTTATTTCTGCTATTCACTATATGAGTAGGTTAACTTTACACTATCAAAGGAAACATGTAAGGCCAAAATAAAAATAAGATTGCAGCTCTTTCTTGGTTAAACATAAATGAATATATGCTGGTGCCTTTTTCTATGTACCAATGTTATCTACTATTTGTGCAGTAATTCACAAATATATAGTAGTATAAAACTTTTTCTTTGAAAAAAAATCATTTTTAAGACATCATTTATTTACATCATTAAAGACTTCATTAATTTTTAAAAAAATATTATTGATCTTATGGAAATGTGATTTTTTCATCTTCTATCAAATGTTAATATAATTTATTCAAAAACATCCAGGCAAAGAAAGAGACATACATAGCTTTCTCTTACAGTGTCTCAGCATGGGCTACCTATTATGTAGCTTTTATAACACTGTGATGTCTAGATTGTATGAAATATTTGTGACTAATAGATTTATTCAGCTGGATTTTAATATAAAAAAAGGCAAACCATAGATAGGTCTCCTTGCCTTTTTTTTTTTTTTTCTTCCCTGTGTCTGTTCTTTTGATTGTGATGAATAGGATTGGGAAATAAGAAATAGTTAGCATTAATTTATGCATCTCAAAAAAGTATATCTTTCGTGGAGATGTTTTATATTTCACATATATCTAAAATATTTTCTGTTATATCATTTCTCAGTAATCATTTAAACTTCTATTTCACACAATGGTGGGAACAATTTGTGTTTTTATTTTCCTAGCCCTGTCAGGTTTACATGCTCTGTATCTGATGCACAGTAAAGGTGTCTACTTCAATTAGTGGAAGGACATTAAAATGAAAAGTGGTTTAGGAATAATGTTAAAAAAGGAGAGATATTTAAAAATTTTTTAACCTTCACCTGGATATTTCTGCTAGCAAAAGTATATTTAGAATATTTAAATCCTTAATTACTTAACTGAGTTAAAAAAGAAAAGCTAATAGTCTGTGAAGTTTTTTTTGTTTGGTTAGTTGATTTTGCAGCATGCTTCCTGGTTAGATACTGGCAAAGGAAATGAAAATGATTGGAGGGGCTGAAAGGAATTCTAGAAAATATTAATTATAAGATGTGTTTTAAGAAATTGACCGATACCTATTGTCTCATAATATGTGAGTCATATGGTGTAATGAAAGCTACTCTGATCACGATAACAGTGCTTTATATATATATAATTCATTAATAACATCCTTATTAGGAACCTCACTATCACAGATCCATGCAAATTTCTTTAACAGATTTTTACATGATGAAAAATCTCTATCATTTGTGTCTTCTGGTAGGATGATATATGTCAGTGTACCAACAATGCACATAAATGTGGGGATTTTGTCCTCTTAAAACAGAAATTGTTCAGCAAAAAATAGTGTTAGAGAGATTTTCTTCCTGCCCCAAGGAGCTGCACCTTAATTTCATGGCCTTGCATTTGTAGAGTATGAAGAAGTAAAGAACAAAAATTTCAGTACAAAACCCAGTCTTTTTTGTAGTCAGATAAATACCACAAGCTGATACAGAGATGGTAGAAATGCTGCACACAGGAACAGCAGTTTTCATTATCTTTGCGTACAACGATGGATTCTCCAAATGCCGTGCTGTGGCAGGTGCAGTAAGTAAGCTCCACATTTACCTACTCCTTCATTTGAAAATGATGGAATTTTCTCTTGGGATCAGAAACTGGTTTTTGTGGCAATTTTGGAACCTCATTTCCAGAAAAGACAAGGACTCTCAAATGACCTTTAAATTCACTGCAGAATGGAAGAAGAACAAAAGATGTTCACACATCAGGCAGCGCATCATTCTTTCATTGTATTTGTATTATATTTGGAAGTGTTTTGTCCTTTCCCTTTTGTTTTTGTTTGGTTTTGTTTGTTTGTTTGTTTTTAATTTTGTTTGTTTTTAATTTTGTTTGTTCCTGCCCCTCCTTATTGTCCCCTAATGCTTTTTATGAATCTTGTACTCATCCTGAAGGACAAATACCACAGGTCAAGAGGGATTCAGAAAGATTTCTGTTTCCTTTTGTACAGCTTAGCACTGTGCTCGAAGAGGGAACTTAGTACTTTAGAAATCAAGCAGAGTTCAGCAGTTCACAAAACACATAGATGCGTAGCTGGTTTAGCAGTAGTAGTATTTATTCTGAACTGGTTTCAGAACACAGATCTTAATTCTCCAGTTACTATGACATCAAGAGCTTAACTTTCAATTGCTTTTGAAGGACAGTAGAATCAATGATCAAACTGGTAATTAAATGTACTATTTGGAAATAAAATAAATAAAATGAAATAAAATAAAATAAAATAAAATAAAATAAAATAAAATAAAATAAAATAAAATAAAATAGTAGAAGCCTCTCATTTGGCCAGGAACCTTATAACAGCAAAGGTCACACCTCTACATTTGAAAAAGAGTGTAGAGAATCTATCTGTGGCATCATGATATAAAAAGTATTTCTGATGCTGTACAGTAGCAGTCCACTGCATCTCATCATTACTGACTCTCCTATTCGTACATCTCTTATTGAGGCCTAAACTCTGTCTCCCTTATTTAAAATATTTATGAAAACCATCTAATTTAAAACATTTAATTAGGCTTCAGTAAGGGTGCATTTCTTTCTGTAATAAAGAATAAAAGACATATTCAGAAAACAAGACTGTTTAAATAGGCACCATAGTGTTTAGTATCAAGTTCCATTTCTGTTACAAACCAAACCCAAAGCCAAATATCTATGGGTTTCACCCTCTGAGACACTGATTTCCTCCTGTATGCCATCATGTGGAAAAAAACCAAACATGTTTAACGATTTTGTTTACTTACCATCATTCAGATGGGTTTACTATAATTTCAAAGTCACACTACAGGGAATTGTCTCTGTAGTCTTTGATTGTTATATATCTGCCCTGAACCATGAAGCTTTCTAGGGGATGAATATTATCTTTTGAATTTTAGCAAGAGAAGAAGAGAAGCAAAACATTACTGCAATCATGCACGAGCTAAGATCATAAAAATGTTAAAAAGTTGTAAATCCCTTTTTTGTCTCAGAGGCATATAATCTATTTATGCATTACTTTTGCTGGATATTGAACATCATATGTTAGAAACACATGTTCAGAATCCTACTGAACATACAAAGTTTTAAAATGTTACATTAATGGAGAAGAAGGATAGAGACGTTTGAAAAGAGGTTATATTACCTGAGAAGGAGACCTCCTGATATCTTAGATATTTTTATAACAGTCCCAGGAATTCCAATGTAGAACTACTCTATTTGTCAATAGGATAAGTGATTTTAAGTTCAAATACACGTCCAGATACTCTACTTATGTTTTTCTATTTTCTATTAGCAATATAAGATATAAACATGAAGAATGTCAAAACTGATACAATGTTGAGATAAACATGCCCATACTCTTTCTAGCTTTCCATATGTAGCTGTGTCCTTCCACACACCTCTTCCCCTGCTTGGATGCATTTCTAACCACTTGATTTTCTTTTAAATAATAGCACAGGTTGCTACAACATGTAAGGCAGTATGATTTCATCTCTAATTTTCTGTTTAATTCCAAGTATTAAAAGATTCAGGAATTACTCAGATGATACAACCTAAGTGGCATGATGTGACAAACTAGTGGAATACGATAGAGTTACAAAGAGAGGAATTCTTCAAACTGCAGAATTTTTCTCTTTCCTTCTTCTAGGTAAACATTCCATACATATCTTCTGGTGCGCTGTTATCTCTGGAAAGCAATAGTTACATACTTTTCTCCAAAATATCAATGCCATAGAAAAGTAAGAAAATAATAACAAAGATGATATGGAATTATTAATTTTCTTCTTTCTTATGCAATGATAACTTCACAGAGCATGAAGAAAGTTAAATTCCATCTGGTCTACATTCAGTTCTGCCCGTTAGAAAGGAAAAGGATAAGCATATCCCCAAATCTGAAAAATCTTCTTTGAAATAAAGTTGAATGTTCTCTTTCTCTTTGAAGATGATGGTAAGAGTAACACTCAAATAATATCCACTCTTTAGACTGTAAAAAGGGCTAATCAGCTTCTTCACAGCTGGCAAAGAATAGGCAGGAAAAAATGTTCCTCTAAGACTTTGGATGAATGGGGACAGAAGAGGGAAACAAAGGAAGGGCAGAACTTTTCTTCTTCTTGAATTTTAAGTTAAGTTCTATTTAGAACTCAGCCCTTCACAGTATTGTAAGTATCACTATCAGATAAGTATGTTTTTGGCTCTTAGGCAGAAATGTAGCTGGGGAGTTATGGTTTTTGATTGACATGTTAGAGTACAGACAAAAGACTTGCAGTGACATTTAATAGTTTAAATAATGCATTTTTTGTAGTTTAAGGAGTAAATACACATGTATATGAACAAAATAATTTATGGTATAAGCTGAAATTATCTCTTTAGGCATGGACTTTAAAAGTATGTGCACATGAATTATAGCTGGTTTCACTGTGTCCTAAACCAGTTCTTTTTGAAATAATGAGAAAAGAGGTTGGTTTGTATTTAAGTTTAAGAACTTGTTAACTAAGCAAACAAGAAAAAAACTAGTGATTTCAACTTTCTGCAACATTTATATATAAGAGCCTTAGGAAGTCTCTTTTCTGGAAGTGTTCTAATGTAACTTTAGCAAAAAAATAATCTAATAAATTCTAGAAAAATAAGTAATTCATTGCTTACTGCAGTTGGGTTTTAGCTATTCTGTATTAAAATATATGAAATTTATAAAATTAATTTCTGTACAGAAAGCTTATACAGTGCTGGCAATTCAGATGCTTTCACAGAACTGAATGCTTCAGTATTCACTCAAAAGGCTGCCGTAATATATCCATCTAGACAGACTGAGGGGGGAATCCATAGCTATGTTCAAAGGTGTTTTACCCTTTCTTATTTGTGTGGGATCAAATAGTTAAGATTACTCTTGTGTTAAATGAGAACCCTAATACAGAATGGTTTTTGGTTTGAGATAACAAACACCAGAATAGTTTCATATAGAAGGATTGATTGATGTGAACCTTTTAGGTACTTCAAGTACCTAATGGAAATAGGAAGTTTAAGATAATACAAATTTATATTCTTTTGTTTCTGGATATTCTTTGGTCTGTTTGGTCTTTTGGTCTGTGTTTGTACAAATAGATATGAGGAGCTAGAGTTAAACTTGCTGTTGACAAATTGCTCTATATCATAATTCTCAGTACCATTACTAGCTATGGCATGATATCTCTTCAAGGCCACACTATTACACCTTAAATGCCAGGCTGGTAGACATGGAATTTTGTGAATATTTCTAGCTCAGTATCAGCTGATAGTCCAAAAATATTCAGAAGCAGAAGAGAAGCTCTGTTGATTAATTTGGACATAAGCCTTCCGTCAGAGGTTGAGGAAGGGGGTAATAATTCCGTGACTGTGTAAACAAATGGGATTGGGTGTCTGACTTGTGTGATACCACTGGAAAAAAAAAACAAAACCCCATAGTTTCATGTTTAGAAGGTACCATTGAAAAGTATTTATAGCAAATGCAGAAGTTTTTGTGGAATAGAGTAGTCTGTTCTGCTTCTTTGGGAAATATGAATATGGTTACCTTGTAAGATTCAGAATTCCTTTCCATTCATATGTCATTTATTTTCTCTAATGAATATTATGTATTATTAACTAACTAACTCCTAAATAATTATGCTTAAAGTTAGAAGTGAAAAGACCTATGAGGAGCACAACAGTGTATTGACTGGTAAATTCAAAGTTTTATGAAGTGTACTATATGAAGTGTCAAAATCCTATTTCCGTGAGACCTTAAGCCTGCAAAATAAAGAAACCGTTTTCATGGATACACATTGAGAAACACGTGCAGGAATGCACCATGCAAGGGTTCACACCTGCGCCTGTGAAGGCATTAAGATGATGACTCTGTAGGACGAATGGTCGTTCTGCTGTTTGCCCAACAATTTAAGGAATGAATAGCGACCAAAAAGTTGTGAGGATATGACATTGTTTACAAAACTAGCCTCTTAAATGAGCTTATCTGGTAGGGGAGGACCATACTAAGAGAGCACACAGCAACTATGCCATTTGCCATATCTTACAGCTGATGCAGCTGTATGTTGTTGGACATGGACAGCTTGGCTCTAACAAAACTTTGTTCTACCTGGCCCTTGTTTTTGTATCTAGTATATCCTTTATGTTACAGTGAGAGAAGGTCAGCGTGATTAGAGCAATGAAATGCTTGTAGCAAATGTGAAATCTTGTGCTTTTCTCTTTCTGAGCAGAATTTCCTGTCTTCTTTTTTTTCCAAGAAAGGTGTATGTAGGATCATTTACCCATCAATTAATCACAAGTTGTTTGTAAACTAGTTTTTAGCAGGGTATATAATTCATGAATCTCAGTCTGCAAATACTTATGTATAACAGATAAAACTATAGACTTCCTATTCCAGAAATAAGAATTGTGATGCATGCAAGGGCCTGGAAAAAAGACCACAGGAAAATGTGGATTTGTCACTCTTCTACCTCAAAAATCTTAGAAAAATTACACACAATGATATTTGAAATACACTTTTAGCAAAAATATTGAAAGGATGACTTAGATGAATGTTTTTAATGGCTTATGAAGTTCATTTTCCCAGAAATTCTGAAGCAAATTCTTCTGCAATTCCAGCATTACAGTAAGCTATTTATTCTAAACACAACAGGGGAAAGAGTATCTATCACTTGGATATTTTTAAACTGTCTCCCATAATACATTCCTGATAAATGAAGCATTGTGGGGCCACGTTATAATGGGGGAAGAGCACTACAAGTGAAAGAACTATTGTCCGTGTACTACTTTTAATCTCAAACTGCAGATGCATAGATAGCCTTTGTTCCTTGGGAAGAAAATTTTCTTTTCACTATGTTCAATTCATTTGCTCTGAATAGCACAAATACATCCACACTTTTTTTTTTTCCCCAAGTTTTTCATCAAAGCACTTTATCAAAGTGAGGAGGCATTGACCTTTTGTTCATTTAACATTTCACTCATATTGAGTCACCACTTAAGTAATGCTGAGTTTTGTCTTAATTCTCAGTTATAGCCATATTTGGAAAAGGACCATGCTATCAAAATACAGATTTTAGAACCACTTTTCTATTACTAGAGAAAAATCTAATAATTGGTTAAGTAAATAAATAGCATATTAAAACTTCAAAAGAATGTATAAGCAATCATGGTCAGTGGAAAGTGTAACATTTAACATTGATTTGGTATCTGTTATAACAGGGTTTGAAGCTTGATTGGCCAAAGTGTAAACGGAAAACATGTCCCATGAGCCCCTGTTTAAGAGCCAAAGGTATTTCAGTCAGTGAAACAAAAACCACTTCAGCATGAAGAACTATCATATTTCATTTTTAATGAGTATGGGATCAGTGCAAAAATCATTAATTCATCAAAGAAGCCTTCCAGCTCATTAGATGCACAGATTTGAAAGAGGCCAAAAATTTTTGACTTGACATTACAAACAAACCTGCAGCTGCTCTTCCAAAACACATAAGAGTTCCATAGAATTTTAGAAGAAAAGATATTTACTTTGATTAGGTTGAGAAACTCATGAATGTTGCCCAAATTATATATTAATGTACTTTTCTACTAAGAAAATACCTAGTTATGACATGGAAGACAGTTGTCTGTATGTTGAAGTTAAAACATTTGGAGAGTTCACCTCAGGTTTTGAACACAAAAGGAGAGTATTTTTTGAAAGAAAAATAGAATATATGTCGCTCAGAGAAATGAAGTTTTTCCTCGTCATCCCACACATACACACACACGAAAAAATCTGTTAGAGAAGAAAAAATTCTGAAATTTTTAATTTCCCTGACTTTACAGTAAATCATGCTAGATTATGTGTATGGACTAATAACAGAGAAAACATAGTGTCCCTGACAAAATTTTAAAACAAAATAATCAGTCTAAATATTTGAAGCAACTCCTTTCAGTGGTATAAATGTCCAAAAATGTACAGTGCTGCAAGTACGATTGCTGCACGTATTCATGCATACAGTTTTCTAATTACATATGCAAACATTTGCCTAAGAAGTACTTCAATCAATAGGGAAGAGAGCGAAAATTATTCCAAACATTTTAAAATGACACATTTTTTTCCTGAAAACTACAGTGAACTGTTTAAATAAAAACACTGACAATTTCCTCCATTATAAAGTTAATTTTAAATTATAACACATTTAAAAGTAATGTTAATTGTTTTCAGTTATGTTAGGCTTAAGATGAACTAGATTTTCTTCATGATCTCAAAATCTGCTATTTTCTTGCCACAAATACAAATTATAAGCTTTTTTCATGCTCCAGTTGCTCGTGTTAGTGTCCATGTCTTCTTCAGATCAATTGGCAGCTGCCCTCTTCCTCAGGGTTGGGGCCTGCAGAACTGTTGCTCACTACAAGTTCTCACCTGTTGAACTCTGTGCATCATACTGGCTTGGTTTGTTTCTCTGAACCAGCCATTATCATAATCATAAAAGTAGACAACCATGATCCTCATCCAAGCCACAGTTTCCCTCTCCTCCAGCTTCCACACCTGCAAAACCAGTTCCTGCCTTGGTAGTAATAATGTAGACTTAAGTGAAATGGCCAGCAGTGGATTCAGGCCTCTACACATGGAGGGCCATTCTCAAGATCTTCTTCAAAAGCATGATAATGTTAATCAAATGTCAGAGCATTACCTTCATAAAGCACACCACAAAGAGAGTTCCTACTACTGTGAATTGTAATTTCCTAATATAATTAAGTCAGTACATCTAGCCAACTGTCTAGTGAACACTGGCACAACTGTATCCTTTGCTAGAATGGAAATTCCTATAAAGGCATTTCAAATACACCTAAGCCGTAAGTTTAGTCATGCAAATACTCAAAGAGTATGATCAAACGACTCTTTCAAGTTCCCCTGGTTACTTTAAAAGAACTAAGGATTTTTTTGAGAGTTTATACATGTTTTTTTTCAACCACAGGAATTATTATTTCAGGGTCAGGTCACAACCAGCACAACTTCATGAGGGAAAAGTCCTGCTTGTTGAATCAGATTTCCTTCTGTGACAGGGTAACCCATCAAGATGATCAGTGGAATCCAGTAGATGTAATCTCTTTGGGCTTCAGCAAAGCTTTTGATACTGTTTTTCTCAGGATCCTTCTGGACAAAATGTCCAGCACACAGCTAGATAACCACGTTATGCGATGGGTGAGCAACTGGCTCAGAGGTTGGCCACAAAGAGTTATAGTGAATGGGGAAACATCAAGCTGGCAACTGGTCACTAGTGGGATTCTGCAGCGCTTCTTCTTAGACCATGTTCTCTTCAACATCTTCATAAAGAACTTGGATGCAGGACTCGAAGGAATAAGTAAGTTTGATGATGACCCGTTGACTCCCTTGGAGGCAGAGAGGCCCTATAGAGAGACTTTGACAAACTGGAGGACTGGGCAATCACCAGCTGTATTTTAAAAAGGGCAAGTGTCAGATTATACACCTGGTTGTGTGGGTAGACTGGGGAATGAGGAACTGGAGAGCAGTGCTGTGGAAAGGGACCTGGGGGTCCTTGTTGATGGCAAATTGAACATGAGTCAGCAGTGCCCTGCCAGCCAGCAGGGCCAACTGTGTCCTGGGGGGCATCAGGCAAATCATTGCCAGCCAGTCAAAGGAGATGATTGTCTCACTCTATTCTGCACTAGTGTGTCCTCACCCTGAATATTGTGGCAGTTTTGGGTGCCACAAGATAGAAAAGACATTAACCTATTACAGGGTGTCCAAAGGAGGGTCACAAGGATGGTGAAGGGTCTGGATGGGAAGCTTTAGGAGGAGTGGTTGAGATCACTTGGTTTGTTCAGCCTGGAGGAGACTGAGGAAAGATCTCACTGTACTCTTCAACATCATCAGGAGGGGACTCTGAGAGGCAGGCACCAATCTCTTCACTCTCATGACCAGTGACAGGACTCCAGAAAACATCATGAGGCTGAGCAAAGGGAGTTATATATCAGGAAAAGTTTCTTCACCCAGAGGGTTGTTGGGTATTGCATTAGTCTCCCCAGGGAAGCTGACACAGCACCAAGCCTGTCTGAACACAAGAAGCATTTAGACAATACTTTCAGGCACATGGTGTGATTCTTGGGGTGTCCTGCACAGGGCCAGGAGTTGAACTCTATGATTTTTATGGGTCCCTTCTAACTCAGCAATTTCTGTGATTCTCTGGTTTTATTTTTGCTTTAATGTCTCTCTAGTGTTTTGACATGCTTCTCAAGATGTAGATCTCTGTAACAGGTACCTTTTTGCTCTTCTTTCATAGTCTTAGTGATTACTTATTGTAGTTATGACATTGGAAACTATTGGAAATTTAATTTACTATCTACTTAGTGTTTTGGAGTCTTTGCATTCTAACGTCTCCCTAAAATTGTCTTTCTATAAGTACAACTTGCATTTTTCAATTCTAAAAGGAATGTTGTTCTTGTCCTAGTTTACCAAGGGATCCATATCTTCTTGTGACAATGATCTGCACTCTTGATTTTTTCACCAATGATGCAATCTTTGTCATCTTTAAATTATTGACTGCAATTTTATTTTTTCTAGGTCACTGATACAGGTCAAAATAATGTGAGGTCAGGAACCTATTCTTGTTCAGTTTTCTTCATAATGCATTCAACCATTTTACCTGCAGGATTTAGACATATTTATTTAACAATTATTTTTGGTGATATTCCATGTTTATTTATTTTATGTTACCTGTAAAGTCAGATAAATTTAACTTTTTATATAACATTGAATTTCATGGGGTTTAAGGTATGGCTATAATACTAAAAGTACATGTTAGACAAGTAGGCTTTTATACTTCCTCTGTTCATTCATGACTGAAATGAGTTTGTAAGGAAACAATTTCAACCTGTAAAAAGTGTCCCTCAGCAATATCAATAAGCACATAAAAAATGGTTTTGTAACTTCCTTTTGGTAATTAGTGTGTAGGAGCAAGGAATTGGGACATGGAGAGTGAGGTTCTTGTTTATCGATGACTGTAGACTCCAGATTCCTACAGTAAGGAGAGGCGTATTTTCACAGAAGGCACTGCATGCTGTTGTTTGCTATACTTTTTGAATGAAGAATTAAACAAATATTGGACTGGAACTTATGTGAACATATTTTGGTTCCAAACTTCCTCAGCCTGATTTGTCTTATTATTTCTAGAAAGACTATATTTAGGCTATATTCTATTAGACTATATATCTATACTATATTCTAGAAAGACTATTATTAGAAAGACTGTAAGAGTGAGATTCATGATTAAATGTATTTATCTTTAGTCTGCCTGCATTTCCTCAAGCGGCTGTCATGGTTCATAAGGTGATTCATCTCGAGTGTTGAATAACTTATTTCCTCATATATTCACTGGAGATTCTGTAGATATATACCTTCATGAAAATAACATTTCAAATCAGTGATGTTTTCAACAAGGTTGTATCAGAAGTCACAATCAAAGAAAACTATGCTTATCCTCTTCAGTGCACCCTCAATTCCTCCTTACAATATGTGTGTATTCACCCTGAGAAGAGAGCCCTTCCTCTAAACTGGAGGATATGTTAGACTCCTACAATACGTCCATTTTGTATATGTAGTAATAACATGCATATATAAGACAGAGGTGACTAGCTTTCAGCTCATGGAAGAACCTGTTCAAAAATAGGAGTGTCTCCCAGTGGCATGGGAGAAATAAAACATATTCTTCTGTAACACCAAGCCCCAAAAATATGCACTACATGGTGAGACATGTATTCCTTCTGTCCCTAAAGTGGATAATGTGTGGAGCTGAAGGAAGGGCTTTCCGCACCTGCTTTCTGCATTCCAGAATGGATCAGAACAGACAGAAGTAAAAACTGATTTGCCTCAAATTAAGACTGACACTATCAAGACATTTGCAAGGACACATCATCTCCCACTGCCTCAGTCACAGCTGGTGGCATTTACTGAAGCAGCACTAGGAATACACTTCAGCAAATCAGTTCAAAGTCATTAGACACATGTCAGTGGCATACCTGACTACAGCATCAAAGTGAAGAGAGGTGATGTGGGTCTGGCACGAAAGCATATCTTATAATAGTGCTTTTTATTACAGTAGAGGATTGAAATCAACAATAAAATCATGTAATCATAGAAACATTTAGTTTGCAAAGGGCCTCTCAGATCACTGAGTCAAACCATGAACCTAACACTATCAAGTCTATCACTAAACCTTGTCCCTAAGCACCACATCAACATATCTTTTAATTTCCTATAGGGCTGATGACTCCACCATTTCCCTGGACAGTCTGTTCATGATTGGCAACCCTTGATGTGGATAAATTGTTCTAAACCTCTTCTGGTACAATTTGAGACCTTTTTTTCTCATCCTATCCTTGTATTTGGAAGTCCAATGCCCCCTTTTGGACAGCCTCTTTTTAGGTAGTTATAGAGAGTGATAAGTTCTCTGCTGAGCATCCTTTTCTCCAGGCTAAACAACACCAGCTCCCTCAGCCACTCTAGACCATGCTCTAGATTTGTGCTCTAGACCCTTAACCAGCTTTATTGCCCTTCTTTGGACATGCAAGAAGCAAGAAATTCGAGAAGCAGAGGGATACATGTCTGGGTTCTGCTCACAGACATGTATGATGATACTCCTTCTACAAATATTTGTTGTGAATCTACCACCAAGGCCTTGTTGGCAACTTGTGTGTGGAGATGGAAAAATTAGCTCAGCTTGCTAAATAGACAGAGGCAAAGAACATATTAGAATTTCCACCTCTTATGTACCTTAATACTTTCAAGATTGTAGTTAGTTCCATCTCACTACATCCTTGAGATTATAAAGAGGTATGTGAGCAATGAGGTATATAAGCAGCTGTCAGCCAATTTCTGTATGATTTTCACAATTCAAAAGACTTTTGAGAGGAATTCCCTTCTAGTTTTTTTCAGGGAAATATATCTGTCTGAGAAGTCTTCAAGCAGTGCTCTTAACAGAGGAGCACCAGGAACTAGCCACCTATTTCAGCATCTTGAACAGCTTGTGTCCATTTAAAGACAAATGTTTAAATATTCTCTTTAGGAAGAGAATGCAAAGTGGTCTTGGAAGCTCTGGCTGAGAGCATAAATGTATGGATGGAGATAGGTGCCAGAGGTTTCACAAACAAGACTAACTGACTTCAAGCATTAACATAAACTGCACTAGAACCTCAACAACAGAGCAATCATTCTCAAAAATATCTACTTTTAGCTAAATGAGTTTCTTTCCTAGAAATAGATGCAGATGCATAGCATTGTTGTGTACTTTTGTGTTAACCTCATGTTGAATGGCTAAACATGCTAAACTGGTAATCCTGGGTCTTTTAAGGCATAGTAGTGGCATCAGGATGCCCTGGTGTTGTCAATGGCCCTTTGTCTGAAGTAGTCCCCAGAGACAGACTCAAAGCCCTAATGTCTTTCCTTTATTCACCTTCCATCAACTCAGAATCCTGTGGTCCCTTTTTAGTCTCTGAAAGCTTCAGTCTCTTCAGTCTGGCTTGAGTGGATACAGCACAGGAACCTTGTCAAGGTCACTTTCCCCAGGAAGAACACTGTGAAGCACACTGAGCATCCATACTAATGGGAAAAAAAGAGCTGAATGTGCTCAGTGGTGTTTCATAATGTGCATCAGGGGACATGCTAAAAATACATAAAAATTGCAATGTTAAATTTTACTACATATTCACAGTGCCCACCCACGTATATCCTGGGTTGGCTAGATCTCCTCTACTGCTGCCCACATCTGTGATACGGCCATGCCGAGAGAGAGAGTGCTAGCCTGGATGCAGGGTCCAGTTAGTGATGTTTTCAGTGCTGTCAGCTGGAATAGGCACTTTCTGGGTCTTAACTTCTTGCAGTAGCTCTACCTTGTAATTTGTAATGCTTTTCAGTTAAATCTTTCAGATCTCGATGGGGCCCCAGCCAGGACCAGGCCATTGGAGAGCACCAGTGCAGCCTCAGTCCTGGGCATGGGGCACCTTCCTGGGGACAGGTGCCAGATGAGGCCAAGCTGGGACAAGCAGGACTGACAGGGCCATGACACACTCTGTTGCTACTTTGGAAAGGCAGATGCAGCTGTGTCATGTGGCCCTTTGGCAACTGTATTGTACATCTGGAGGACACTGCATATGACCTGAAGACAGTATTTGCCTTTACCAGGCTGTGAAGCCTCACCTGCCAATACTACCTCAACCTCTCAAGTTGTCTGGCAGTTGCACACATCATAAGGCACCTGAGGACCTGCTTGGCAGGGACTGAGCTCGTACTCCCTTCTGCTACTTTGTCTCACAAATTAACCTGCCTTATTCATCAGTCTTCTTCACTGATGTTTTTAGAAAATGAGAGTAGTTCCTTCATAGGCTGTTACTGCACAGGAGCAGCTGACATTTGGGCTTCTAGGCAGTATCTCTCCATGATGTAGAGGTGTGGAGGCACCTCATAAAAAGACTTTCACCAGTTTCATTCCTGGGTGGTTTCACACCAAAAGGAAGAACAGTTTTGGAGTTGTTAGCAGTGACAGTGGTGTAAACCTGTGCCTGCTCCTCTTTCATGACCACCACCACTGCCAAGAGTGCAACCACCCCAAGGAGTGCCACAATGTGTGAGAATGTGAGGTTGCTGCATTTACACAGCAGAGACTGTTGACTTTGCAGCATGATGGTGCTGAACAATTTCCAGTGTGTGCAAGTGAACTTTAGTACAGTCACGTCTTTCATCTTGTAAGGCTGTCAGACATCCCCCGAGATAGGAAGCTCTTATTGCTTCTTGTTTTGTGTAAGTTCTAGGCTGATAAGCAATGCAGAATGGGCAAATGCATAGCAAATGCATGGCAGAGCAATGCTGGCCATTTCTCTTGTTCTTGGGGATACAGATGCCAGATTCTGGCAGTGTTCCCAGCTGCTTCAGTACCCTCAATCATTTGTGTGCCTGTGTGATTTTATGCTCTGAGAGCAGAACTGAGATGAGATGTGATGGACCCTGTCATCTGATGCCCTGGTATGGGGCACATTTGCCTAGTCCCTCCCTCTCTTCTTATATGCCACCTCCTTCATCACCATGCTTCAAGTCGTAGGTTATACTGTAAAGCTCCTTTGTGCTGTGAAAGGTGAGTGTAGGAATAGCCATGTGGGATGTGGGCATGTGCTTGCCTTCAGGAAATATGCTGGAGGTAAGTGTCTGATATGTGTCTGGTATGTGTCTTGCCTAACCCAGTGCGTATTGTACTTTTGGCCTGTTTGTCCAGGAAGGGATGTTGTATAAGGCACTGTTCCCTTAACATTTTGTTGGAAGAGGTTGAGGAGTGTTTTCCAATAGATACCACTGTGTGGAAAACAGAATGTAGCTTTTTGCGACTATACATGGAGCTGACTGATGCAAATTAGAGAGGTGGTAGGGTTTACTTCAAGTCTCTACAGGCTTGACATTTGCTTATGTGGCTAGAAGTTCAGAATTTCTACTTTGTTGAGAACTGGTTAGGTCTGGTCAGACTAACTTGGTTAGTTTTTCTTAATCAGTAAGTCTAAGAGATTTTTTTGTTGTTTTGGTTTGGGTTTTATTTTATTTTCTAAATTTTCTTGACAAAGATATACTTTACCATGTAAGTCAACAAAGAGTGATTTTAATGCCACAGAGACTACTGCAAATTGTAGATGGGACATCGTTATATGGAAGCAGAGGAAGGTGGTTAACTCCTTAGAACAGATGGTAACCAAAGGTTTTGGTTATGGAATTAGTCTAAAAATGAAAAAAAAAAACATGACAAATTCTGAACCTATTCATATCAAGATAATATCAGACACAGTTTGTCCATAAGCTAACTTCTAATAGTCATATGAGGTCAAAGTGATTAAATCATTCTGTAAATGTAAAAACAAAAATTGAGACAAGCAATTGTGGTGGGTTGACCTTGCCTGGCTGCCAGTGAGATATTCTCTCACTCCCCCTCTTCAACAGGGCAGGGCACAAAATAAGATGGAATATTTATATGTCAAAATAAATGCAGGAATATCACTTGCCAATTACCACCACGGGTAAAAAAACCCTCATATTGTGGAAGATTGATTTAATTTTATTTTTTTCTAATTTAAAATTAAGTATGATAGTGAGAAACAAAAAGAAAGCTAAAAACACCTCTCTCTTTCCCAGCCTTCCTGTCAGGCTCAACATCACTACATTCTAACCTCATGTACTTCCTCAACTCCCTGAATGGTGCGGAGGGATAGGAATGGGAGTTGTGATGATACCATAACATCTCCGCCACTCCTTCCTTCTCATACTGTTCCCCTTCTCCAGTGTGGGGTCCCACCCATGATATACAGTCCTTCAAAAACTACTCCAGAAGGGGTCCTCTCCACTGGGTATAGTCCTCCAGGAAGAGACTGCTCCCATGTGGGTCTCCCATAGAGCACAGGTCCTGCCAGAAAATCTGCTCCTGCATGGGCTCTTCTCCATGGGCCACAGCTTCCTTCAGAACATGTTCATCTGTTCTGGTGTTGGTTGTTACACAGGTTGAAGGTGGATATTTGCTCCAATGTGTTTCTTCATTGGCTGCAAAGGGAAGCCTGCCTCACCATGGTCCTCTCCAGGGGCTGCAGGGGAAGCTCTGCTTAGGGACCCAGAGCAACTCTTCCTCACTATTTGTGCTCTTTACAACCCCCTGCTTACCACCACCTTGACACATAAACCCAGAAGAGCAATGAACTGCTTAAGACAGGCTGTGACGGGGCAAAAAAAAAAAAAAAAGAGAAAAGAAAGGAAACCCCATCCTTTTTAGTGTCATAGTAATAAAGATCAAAAACTTTATATATAAATGTAAAATAAAGTTATTTACCAAAATACTTCCATATACAACATTTCACACTCTTACTATTTATACAGCTGCAAATGGTCATTCTCTAACCAACCAAAATTATTTGAAAACAGTATGAAGCAGAAAAGTATGGTGTACCATATTACTGAGTTAGTGATAAGCCTAATCTTTAATCCTGTGTTTAAAAGTAAAATTTTAGTTGCATTCCTTTCTTAATAATTTCTTCAGCTTTTAATGAGTTGTGAAATGTTAATTAGAATAATTACAAAGGTGAAAAATTGTACTAACTGAATGAAAAAAAAATCAATTTTGTGTGTTCTCAGTGTATAGATACATAAGAATTTCTGTGTATTGTTATTATATGTATTTTGAGGCTACATTATTGTTCATTTTCCAAGCCACAAAATGTAATTTTTATTCTAGAATCCTGCAGAGAACACATAATAAAACATAAATTGTAAAAACCACAAACACACCACAGAGAAGTTATTCTTGATGGTAAAAGCCTTTGGACTAGTATTGAAAGAGGAAATCAATACAAACACTGTCACTCAAACTACTTTATCCTTTTGATGAAAATGACAGTAAGCTGTGGTAGAAATGCTGCATCTTATTTAGCAGAGAAAAAAACCAACAAACATATACGTAATTATAGATTGTGTTTATTGTAGGATGCCAGAAGTGGCACAAATGATAAACACTTCTGTTAAAACTACTGAGGCATATTGTGATTTAGCTTTGTCCCATATGGCTTGCCCAGAGAGATCATTTCAGATGGAGTTTTCATATTTTTCTGCAGAATTTTCAGTTTTCTTAGAGAAAAAAGTGAGAAAATGTGTTCAATCAGATATTTGTTACCCAATTCAAAATGGATTAGCAGAATGTTTTGCACAAGCACTAAAAGGCCAGTTTTAAAAAATAAGTGTAGACTCTTGCAACAACAAATTGCAAACTTTATTTTGTTGGGAAGTTCAGCATCAAGCAGCCACACAAACTCCTACAGAATTATTTCTTATAATGAAAAAAAATAAACTTTACTTGCCTAGAAAAGGTATAACTAATGATAAATCAGCCATTCCCCACATTGATTCATAAAAGAAACTTTAAAAAAATTATACATCCTCTTGTGTATTAATATACAAGATGAAACTTTTCAAGTAGAATTTGGTCAGGAATAAAGAGGTCTTGGCCTGTAGCTGCAACTACATTCTTGATGGATTTTTGAACAACTGAATCATCTGGCCGATTAAATTTTTTCCATTTATTGGATGCATTTATATTCTGGGTTAGTAAAATCTTATGCAAGTCCAGTGAAGGGAAAAGGAAATAAATGAAACACAGGACACTAAGAGATACAAAACACTGAAAAGTTACTGTTAGATGGATTGCTAGGTGTCAGGCCTGCTGTACTGATAGATACAGAAATAAAATTCTGATATTGTTCCTATGCTGCCTGTTTAGAAAGCATATGAAATGGCAAATGTGCTATTTCCTTCCTGTTTTGTTTTTCTGTTTTTTTTTTCTGAAGTATTTCCAAAAGAAATTTATTTTTCAACTGGCCCAAACTACACAGACTGCTCTTAAAAGCTATGAAATAAGTAACAAATCCAGAAGTGTCATCTTAACTGCATAACGTCATCTTAACTATACAGATGATGCAAGTTGTCTGCCAAATACATCTGTAGTAAATTTAATGTATCCAGGACATATAGACTAAAACATATCTGCTCCAAAATAATTTTCAGGATTTTGGATTCTAAGCGTCTCCATTGGACTCATCCCCATTTCCACTCATCTCATAGTCCCATCAAGCCTGTGAGCCTCAGCTGCATCAACAAATTATATATATATGGAAAATGTAACAAGAGGTGACCCAGGTCATCTTTCTTAATGTCAGTCATTCAAAAATACTGAGATGCAGTCACTACTTAACTTATTCCAGAAATCAGAGAACTGTGGACTGTTAGTTGTCAATCTGGTAGACAAAAGGCTTGAAGTGGACTTTGTCTCTGCTTCTCTGAACCTCCTGGGCCAGAGGTTTTGCAGATACATGCTGAAGAAGCTGTCGTCCTTCTCTGGCCTTCAAAGTTTTTTCATATGAACAGAGTCCTTCCTGGAAAACAATCCTTACCTGGACTCCAATCCCGAAATTTTCCTTTAGCTATTATTTTTCTGCAAGGAAATCTTATCAGACTTCCTAACATCAGTTCCTGTTAGTAGCTGGAGGCACAAAATATAATATGTTTGCCATTTATCCTGGCAACACCTCAAAACAGTTATGTAGCAGCAGCACTTAACAGTGTGAGTGTGGGATTGGTAGTGTAGATAAGACTCCATGTCTTTTACAGACTGTATCTAAAGGGAACTGTCCCGAAAGAAGGTATACACAAGATGGCTTTCTAAATTCTGCTGACTTGATGGACATACCTGGACCCTGCTTTCTGCTTTGATTGAAGAAGGCAGCATGAGAAGGAGCAAACATGTGGAGAAGGGCTAGGCTGTTTTTGCTGCGAAAGGTCATTGTTTTCAGGATATTTTACATTCACATGTTTCAAGTTTGATCTGTATTATGGAAAGCAATACTTTAATGCAGTTTTGATGACATATCGGTGATATGTCTGTAACTAATAGATGTCAGTAATGAGAAGTTAACAAAATACTTTGTCTATGTAATAAGCCTCTAACTAGCCTGTTAGGAATTTTTTCTAGATTGACCTATTCAGTGACTGTAGCACAAGGATGTGGGCATGAATAATTTTTGCTAATAAAGCGTTAGCTGTCAGTAACACATATCTTGAAGGTTGTTGGGGAAAGAAAAAGAAAAAAAAAAGACTTTTTCAGGGAACCTCAAAAGTGCAGACACGAGATGATACAAGTATCCTAAGGGAATGAGAATAAATGACAAGTGATTAATTATGGGCACTAAAAATGCAACCTTAATAGTTGGATAGGAAAGGTAGTAAGGCATATATGATTATGCTACCAATTGCAGCTTCCTATGAAGTAATCACTAAAGAAATACTTGGTTCTGGTTTCCTCCTCTGGAATGACAGGACATATAAAAATACTGTGGGAAAACATACTTCTGAGGTAGTTCTTTCCTGGAAATCTCATTGTATGTCTCTAATGTGTTGAGTCTCATCATGTGTTCTGATATAATATTGCATCAAAAATTCTAACATCATGAGTCCTGAAGACCCTGAAGTCTAAGCTGGAGTCTTAGAACATCAAACCTAGACCATGAAATTAAAGAGGATCAATGGAGAATGGAGGTCTTCCATCTAAATATTTCATATTATTTAGGAAAAAAAACCAAAAAAAGTAGAGGTTACCATGCACCCAGGACATCTCTTTCCATGTTTTTTGCAGATGACTAGTCACCGAGAGACTCTGAGATTTCTCTGCCCGGAAATTATTTGTTTGGCTCAGGCTAGATGATGAGTCAGGCCTGGCAATTGTCCTAGATCATGTTAAAGTCTTTTAAGCAGGACAATGATTTAAAGCAGAACAGATTCAGTTTTAAGTGTGGCTTGCTTTTGAAACTACCGATATGATCATGTAGTGTGCATATAGCACTTAAATGTTAGATAGTAGGTACTGGACAAGTCATATGGCAAAGAAAGATTCAAAACGTTATGTAGGATAATGCAGTGCATTTCTATACAAGGCTTATTTATTAAGCAAAATGACAAGAGCCACTCTGAGTCACCTGTCTTAGAAAACTTGAATGATTCATTGGACCAAGGCATTGCAAATATAGACACTGTGATTAACAGGCTAGAGTGCTGCAACTTTTTATTAAAAAATATCTTTATATTCATGCAAGCTTATGTAAGCATTGACATATTATCATAGTCCCAGAAACTGCTGAAAAATCTGAGGTATGGCATGACAATTATTCAGCTAAATTTATCAATGATCGAGGACATATATTAATAATGGATTATTAGTGATGACAGAGATATGACTCGTTCAATCTGAAGTAGCACATGATGAGAGCAATAACCATAATGGCAAAAAGCTTTTACAATCAGACATCAAATGACTAAGGAGCATTTCACTTGCTACCAATATTAATAACATCAATAACAATAATCTAAGAGATGAAGAGGATCAGAAGATTTTGAAGGATTACCTCACAGGGCTATTACTAGCTACTAGCAGTATGCAACTCTAATTCTTTTTCTCTTTGTTTCTTTCTCTCTCTCTTTCCCTCTCTCTCTGTTTCTCTCTTTCTTTCTGTGTCTTTCATTGAGCTAATTAAAGAGAAATTTGTTCTGACAGAAACTACTTTCAAAATTAAAACTAAATTTATTCTGATTTTCATCTCTGTAAAAACGATAAGCCAATAAATTGTGCATTGAAAAGACAGAACATGAAGTCCAGCTAGCATTCTTTACATCACAAATAACATTGAAAAAAAATGTATATCTACAATTATTTTTAAAAATCTAATTAAAATTTCTATTTTAGCTTTAGATCCATTCATGTATTGGATTAAAGTAATGCTAGCAGTTACATTCATTGTAGGGCGACAAATTATTCACTTATAGTATTGATCACACAATACATTGTGATAAGAAGGATTAAAAAGATAGGTAGTACTGCTCTTTTACATGTCAGAATATTAGTTATCAGAATTTATAATTATATGACTGCTATATTCAGCCAAAAACTTTTAATTGATCACAAGTGAAACTATTCCTTCTTATATTTAATTTCATTTCAAATGTAATTAAATTAAATCAGATCATCTTCTTCCCCTCTCTTTTTTAAGGCCAAAAGGTTCTTAAATTGGAATTATTTAAATGATAAGACTGTAATTTAAGATAGCTAATTACAATGCAGAACTGAGCAGATAAATAAGTAGAAAGTGAATTCTTCTGAATTGTCAGCCGATTTTAAGTTCTGGTTACATTATGAGCATTTTACTGGAAAAAAAGCCAGTACTTTGTCTTTCTGACAGCAAAGGTTAGACTGACCATTAAAACAAAAGCCAGGATGCAAGCCAGGACCCACTTTGTTTAGCATACATTTTAAAAATTCAACAATATAAAAGCCACCACCACCTTCTATCTCAATGACAGCAGTCCAACAAGGAAGGTGATTTATCTTTTGAGGACTAATTCTTCAGAAAATGAGACGTTTCCAGTGTTGTTAAAATAATGAGGTCACATACTTGTATTGAACCCATGTATTGGAACCATTCTGAATTCTGGTTTTTTTTAGGGATGTGCAGATACAGAATTACCCACTAAATGTATTTTGCCATTTCATTGGATGCAAGGATTGAATAGATTTAAAATAAAGAAAATAGGGTTAGTAGTATTCCAGTACTGGTCTGGGTTTTGTCCAGGTTTTATTCAAATTGAAGACAGCCTTCCATTTTAATTTGAATGAAAAATAGTGTTGAATGGTGGTTGTTTATATATTTTAGAAGGTGATCACAATGGGGTTTTTTCACAGATTTTATTTTGTATGAAACACAACAAAAAATACACAACTAAAAGTAAAAAAAGGTTACTAAAAATTCCTTTGCCAGGTAAGAGTGAGAAAGTAGATCTGTATTATGGCTTCTCTTTCTATGTGAATTAGAACGAAACTTTGGAGATTAAAACCTGGAAAAAATGAAAGGGTTTTTTATTTAAAAATTGTTTAAAATGCATAACAATATGTAAAAAAAATAAATCCAACAACAAACTAAGTAAAATGAGACTGAGGAAAATTTGATCCTTGGAAATTAATGGTGATATCCTTTTTACAAAAATAAATAAATAAGAATAACATGTTATGTGTCCCTCAAATATTTAACAAATGTGAAACCAAATAACTTGCTGACTGAACAAATGAGGTTTATTTTTCCTTTCAGAAGGACAAAGTACTCATTGCAGTATTATTAAGAAAAAAAAAAATATCTCCAGTGGACTTTTTTTTGAAGAGTTCAGTGTATTTCACAAAAAATTTACTTCACTGGTACTGAATTAATATGCCACCAATATTAAATTCATGTTCTTATCCTAATCACAGCTAAAAAAGAAGGAACTTCTCTAAAGAAACAGTTCCATGGATTGTGTTTTTAAAATGATTAATGAAAAGTACCTTAAAGAACCTAAATGTCACTCTTGTTTCTGATTACTCTCAGCATAGGTATTACATGAATGACTGGAATGATAGATGCTTTCTTTATGCTCAAATGTATTCTTCCGGGTAAATAGAAATCACTGAAAAATTCTTCCAAGGTGGCCATAAAAGTTTCCAGTTTATGTCTTGGGAGGAGAATTTTCTGGCTATTTGGGTCTGTCTAATGCTTTTCACTGCCTTTGTTGCACATGCCTTTACATGTCACAACAGGTCATTTTAAACCAAATTAAACCCTCCATTTAAGTGAGTACAAAGCCTTTCACTGACAATGCTTCTACTGTTGTACATTATGAAGCAAAATTAAACATTTATCTTATGGATCTCAAGCAGACAAGAGATATGTGGATAACACTTTTGGACTTAGTGCACTTTTTGCTTTTATCTGACACTATGCAAAATTAGAATTTTAAATTCTGAATGCAAAATGTGGTTCACCTGCAGGTTACCTTCATCAGGTAGAATTTAATTCAGTTTTACGTGGTATTTGAAGGTATTCCTTTATAGAAATTTATCAAATGGGTATATTTTCTTTGATTTTATTGTATCACAAAATTGAAGACTGGTCTCCAAAAATACAGTCAAAGCTGAACAGCCAGTCTGTTAAATACCACCTCTATACAAGCCTTAAAAGACTGGGAATTATGAAATATTCTTTGAAAAGAGCTTCAATTACAGATCACTTACTCGGAATTTTTTTCCTTCCTATTTTAACTTAGCTATCTTTGAGGAGAAAATAATATCCAAAATTTAAATTGCAATTCCTGTAGTATAAAGTGCTTTAGAGCATAAACGCAAAGAGCGTTACTGTGATTATTACAGTATAATCAAGTTCATTTATTCAAGGTCCAGGTGAAAGTTTCCAAAACGGTTTTTAAGCTTGCAGCTAACACTACAATCAAAGTTATAGAAGAGAAAAATATTGGATTTTTTTTTTTTCCATTTTCACATCAGCAACACATGTAGAATACCAACTCCAACAGCATAAGCTTAATATTTATTAAAGACCCTTAGGATATGCCAGGAGTTGTATTTGAATAGTTTAAGGTACTAGGACTTTTAGTATTATTATTCCACGTGAATTAAAACTCCATTATTAAAAAAAAAAATAAAAAAAATGTAATTGTGTCCCTTCACCAACAGCCTAGAGTCTAAGGTTCAAGTCTGCTGGCCACAAAAGGTTTTGGACTTTCTTTACAGTCAATTAAAATGATGTTCAACATATTATAATAATGAACTCTCTTCCCTTTTAAGGATTTTATTTTGGATTGTGTTTGTTGGAGGTTTGCTTGTTTGTGGATTTTGGTTGTTTTTTTTTGTTGGATTTATTGTTGTAGTAGGGATGGCGGGTTTTTTTGGGTGTTTTGCTGTTTTTGTAAGGTTGGGAGTTTTTCACCTGTAGGGCTGAGTATCTTTGTTGTCTGATTTTGGTATAGTAAGAATTATTAAAAAGATAAAGAACATAGTGATAAATGACAGCTTGTTTTTATAAAGAAAGCTTATAGTAGAAAATGAACTGAAAAATATACAAGTTAAGAATGAATCGTAATTTTTTTTCTACATATAATTTTTCTTGTCTAATTAGCCCTTCAGAATGTTAAAACTGAATAACTTGTTTCTCAGTGAAAGTGAAAATTCCCACAGTTTAAATCTGTTTCTAAATATCTATCCAGTTATCTATGATCTCACTGGTTCTCTTCCTCAATTCCCGAGCTGAACTGCAGTCCATTAACTTTAATATCATAACAGACATGAGGTGATCATGACTGATGACTTTGTTGAATTTTGTATGGAAAAGGTGCAAACAACTTAGACACTTTTGTCATGTTACAAATTGGAACTGGTTTATCTTAAACAGTATTCACTTTTCCATGGATTTGCTTGGGCATACCCTTGGCTTTTAACATTCGACACAGTTCTTCAGTGTTTCTAAGGGTTTACACTGTAATTCTGAAATGTTTTTCACCACTTTTTAGTAGTGTTTGAGTAAAGTCACCCTGTAATAACAACATTCATCCACTGATAGGCAAACACTATTGTGATGTAATTTCAAGCCTAGTCATCGAAAAATGGAGAAAGTAGAAGACATAAAAATCCAATCTAGAACAGTATATGAACATTAGAGGGAAATGATTAAGTGGGAAACATTAGGCAGAGACAATATAATTCATGCAAGTACTTTTTTAGACCATCCCTTTTTTGTTTTAACATATCTTTTTAGTAGAGTTGGTGAGTTTACCTTGGTCAGCAGCAAAGCAGCTCACTGTTGGGTTGGGAGGTTGACGTAGTGTTTCTTCAACTAATCTTTTGATTGCTAGTGGGAATGCCCGAAGCTAGGAAAAGTGAAGAAGCAAGAGAAAACATGGCAATTTCCAAAGTTTTAAAGCATTCTCACTACCTGTTCAGGAAAAAGGGGAAAAAAAAGAAAAAGGAAAATCCTTTTATCTTTATCCAACAGTTAGTCTTCTAAATAATTGTGTTTTAGAAACTTTTAGCGCTACTCACCTGGGAGATGCCAGAAAAACTGGATTGTTAAATGAGTATTACTATTGTGTATATGAGGTAGTTTTCCCAAAGCCGATGTATATGGTTATGCAACAAGGAAGATCTCTGTAAGCGAGAGAATTTTCAAAGAGTTAAAGTTCTTACACAGACATAAAGTATATTCTTTTTTCTCTCATTAAAAAGACTAAAAAAAAAAAAAAAAAAAAATAAAAATCCCAAACTAATCTTTGCTATGCTGAGCAAAGGACTCCAGTACATTGAGGAAAAGCCTCAATTTGTTGCAGGGTGGTGACTGAAGTTATATGTTAATAACCATGTGTAGAAAGCTAAGTCGCCATTTATTTTTGTAAATTATGAATGATGTTGGTATAGAAAAGTCTTGCTGAAAGAAAGAAATTGAGAGAGGTATGAGTATTTTTTTTCAAGAAATTCAGTCATAATAACTGACTCTAGGCCTATTCTGATAGCTATCAAGTGGATGGCTAATGAAACTCACTTAATGAAGGAAATCTAAAAAGAAATATATGAGAAATTGTAACAAATGTAAGAAAGAAGTGATAGAAAATTTAGATATTTGTTTTATTTTGAAGATGTTGAAGTATGAAAATCTTTTTCTCCCATAATAATCAATAGTCAATCCATAAATTAAGATTGTGATAAGAATCAATATTCAGCTTATGATCCTATTTGAGGCTGCCTTATTCTACTGTATCTCCCATTAAGTCACATCAGCATGTGGCTGTTTTTCCTACGAGCAATAGTAGTGGTTTCCTAAAGCATCTGCCTGTGAAAGATGCGAAAACTACATCCCATGCTATAGTTACCTTCTCCAAAATTCACAAGATCTGCATCCTGACAGTTACGCAGTTTTTCAGACAAAAAGTTATTCTAAGTCTATAATTTATCTCCCACACAAATAAGTAAAATTTAACCACTATAGGCTGTGTCTAATTTTCACCTTCTTCCATTGTCTACCTTTTTCATTTTAGGCTATGAAGAAATCCATTTACTTGAGTTGAGTGTAGCCTATGGGCAGTACACACAGGAGACTTTTCAAGCTGTGTCAAAGGATGAATAACTTTTGTGACATTGAAATCTTGTCTTTTGAAATAAAGGAAATTGAGAGATAGGAAAGAGAGAGCTGATCATGTTTCTTTCATCAGACCAAATAAAAAATTACATTTTAAAAGTGTATAGAATACAGGATCGAACAGTGAATGCATAGAAAAAAGGAATCTTGATTTTATTTGACCTAAGAAAGCTGCCTCAGGGTATCTTGTAAAGGATTGATGGGAAAGACAGCTTCTCCCCAGCCTCTGTGTTGACTCATCAAAACCTGTTCTGGCTTTGAATGCAAGAGAGGGCAAGGAAGTGAAGAAGAACTGAGATTTCAGTAAGGAACTCATTTTGTAGTGTGAGCCTGTTCTCTGTTCATCAACAAGATTTTGAAAAGCCCCATGGTCATGCCCACAATGTAGTGATCCTTGCCTCTTGTATGGTTGTTGTTTTCTGCATCGTAGAATCACAGAATTCATTTAGGTTGGAAAACATCTTGATCCTAGGGGTCCACAGGTATGTGGACCTGACTTCTCATTTCATGCACAACTCCTCTGACAGCTTTTTCTCAGTATAGTTTTCCATCAGTTTTTGAAGTCCTGTAACTGTCAGCAGTTTTCTTCCATTTCATTTAATTCCAAAGATAGCTGGGCCCCAAACTGTCTTATTGTAGCCTTGCATTAAGACCTAACAAGGAGACAGTAGCAGTTCACACAAAGTCCTTGGTTTTGCAGTTGTTGCTGATGCCCTGGAAATCTTCCCTACCTCTCCCTGGGATGTTGTCCTTTTCTTCTTTTACATAGAAATATTATTCACTATACACATAAAGATTATGTCACAAACATGCTGCTTCAGCCCAGTTTACCTAAGGTGCTTAGTTAGCTCAAGTCTCTTAGCTCTTTACATGAACTGAAAATATTCTAGAACCCTATTATTATTATTATTATTATTATTTGGATAGATTAGATAGATAGATAGATAGATAGATAGATAGATAGATAGATAGATAGATAGATACCTCTTCCACAGATGGAAGGCAGGTATGGATCTCAAGATATGGTTACCTTTACCTTTCATTCTTGCAGGGTTGTAGGTTTGGGGGTTTGGTTTTAGGGTTTTTTTTTTTTTGGGTGGGGGGCGGCGTTTGTCCTCCTCTTTTAACTTGCTCCTGTACTGATCACTTCTTCACATTTCCATCATGGAGGTGTGATCAATCAGCCTTCTGTCCAATTCTCAATGCTCTGCCTTGGAAGCAAATGTCAGGAGGTAATGAATTGTCCTGCAATATATTCCACACTTTGGGATTCATCAGAAAAAGAGATGGTCCTGATTAGAGGTCAAGGATGATTGAAAGCTATGGATTAAGCTGTGCAGTAGCATAGGATCTGGCTTAAAACTTGGTAGAAGTAGTAGAAGAGTAGAGTAGAGTAGTACTTCCAGAGTAGAAGTTTGAATAAGGATTCTAAATGAGAAAGATCATCTTCCTACCTCTGTGTCTCACTACTAAATATGAATGATCTTTTGGTCAGAATGAGACATTAAGACATGTATTCCTGAACTGTGTTTAGTACAATGAGGTACGATAAACGCACTTGCTAATTGGGTATCCATGTCCATGTTTTCCTACTAAGCAGATTGAGAGCCGTGCCATGCCAACTGCTCATAGCAGAGGCAAAAGTGAGGAAAAAACCAAGAAAAAAAGAAGGTCTCAAGGAAGAGCAAGTATGAACTCCTGCCTGAAAATTTCTGCCCCAGCATAGAAATCAATTAGTATTGATGAAAAATTTTCTTTCAGAACATAAAATAATTATGAATGCTAAAGTTCATGCTAATAAATGCCTAGTTTGTGGCCTATCCTATGGCTGTCTTTCCTCTACAAGATAATAGGTTACCTTTTCTGTGGAAGAAGAAAAGGTTAGCTTTTCTTCTTGCTTTCCTTAAAATAATCGTCCTTTGTGAGTAGTCTAATTAACAAAGTACTGAAATAAAACCAGGACATGCATTCATTTCTTTCTTGTAAAGAAAGATCTAGGCAGTGAATTTGTTGAGGAAGGGAATTTGGGTGGAGCACTTGCTGTCTATCTATTTCTCAGAGAGAGCTTTTAAAGGGGGAAGAAGAGTGGGGATCTTCCTGTGGCTTCTCATCCCTTAGCCAATTCCACTGTATTATACATTGTTTGCAACACTCTGAATGCAGCTTCATAACTTTCTTACACCACAAATATATTCGAAGCTTAATGAATGTAATTTGTGAGACACTGCCCTACTGATATTGACAGACAACACCAAGCAAAAAATTCCCCTCTGATCAGCATTGCCATTCCAGACTCAGTAAAAGAAAGATAAGAACTATATTCTTTGGTATATACCTGGCACGTGGGTGAGTTGTTTTAACCTTGAGATTGGTACTGCTTCTTAGAAATTTTAATATTGTTAGACTTGTCTTTTATCAGTGATGTCAGAAGTACCTGTGTGCCCAGTAAAAAGTGTACCAAAAGCTGTTGAATTTGGCACTGAATAGGAGCAAAAATGTAGAGCATACTGTGAGAAGAATATCATGAAAATGTTCTGCAAATCTGATGTGGTTAAGTATCAAGGTAAGTCAAAAAGGAAGTCTGTCATTTGAGATGAAGACCTAGAGGTCTGATGTCCAACATGAGGCCATACAGCCTGGGAGAGACACTGAAGTAAAAAATACAAAATACATGTTCTCTAGTTACTTAAGTGAGATGAGTCTAAGTTGACATAATCCAATTTACAGTCATAATTAGTTGGATTGTTCCAGTGTTTCATGTTTAAGTACTCTGTTCCACACAGTGAAAGAAAAGACACGCAGTACCCAAGTTCCAGGACTCACTGAAGTGTTACAGATATTTCCCCTCCAATGTTAATACATGCTGGGGTACTGAAGTATAAGCCCACTACCTATTTAAGCTCATGCCATTGAACTTGTATTATCAAAACAAAACAAAAATTAATAAAAAAAACCTAATATATATGAGACATAGTTTGTAGACATGTCATAACTTCATGCAAGACTATCAGTAACTGCAGACATCCAATGAAAGGGTTTGGAACCGCCTGTGTGTGTTTTATGGCAATTGATATTGTAAAGCATGGTAAATTCCACAGATACATTTCCACTATAAAGTAATGAAGAACAAGTGTCCAACAAGTTAATACTGTTCAAGATTTCTCTGAACTGCCTTTTTTTTTTTTTTTTTTTTTTTTAAGATTGCATTATATTTAAATATTTGCATGAAGTAATCTATGTTTGCAGTTATGGGATCTTAGTTTCCATTTTAGCAGATATCCATTTTGGATGCTTTTGGATGTTGCTTAGACAGGTACAAAGATACTAATCAAAAAGCTTTTTGATGAGTCACATTAGAGTCAGGCTCCAAATAAGTAGGAAACCAATGAAAACAAAGCTGATTTTATTTTAAAATTATGGGAAAATGTTTGAATTAAAATGCCTAATAATATTTTTAATTGTCAATCTGGATAACTAAGCATCTTTTTTTCCTTACATGACTAACATTTATCTTTTAACTTCCATATAGATTTTTTCTTGCCTGTGTGAGACAGGTATTTTATTCAACAGCATAAACTGTTTGCTTAAAAAAAAAATCCTATAAACCTAGGCAGATAAAGATTTTCCCTTCAGTTGTTCAATTATACTTGATTTGAGTGCTCTAGCAAAATTAACCTCTTAACATTGCAAAATACATGGGTCTGAATAACCTCTATTTTCAAAGGAATATATAAATAGATGTTGAGTTGTGCATAGTTGTTTTATTCCTCAGAAGGAAATAGTATTGCAGTTTAATAGCTCCTGCACTGAAATAAATTATTACTAAAATAAATAACAGTTCTTGACTTTAAGTATAGCCCATAATTATATGTTTTGTGGTGTAAAGACACAAAAGAAAACTTTAAAAAAAATTAAAATCTCACACATATTTCAGTGCATTACTGAAAAATGAAAAGTAAAAATCTCTGTTCATTGCATAAGTGAGGCTTTTGTCAAATAAACACAATATTTGAAACTAATCATATTATTTTTTTAGTAAAACATCATGTCCAAGTTTTGGTGTTAGGAACATGAGATGGAAATGTGCTGTTATTGAATTCAAATTTCACTTAAAATGTCCAAAAAGCTAAGGCTTTCTTTGCTAAGGTCCTCATAATTTAGTAACAGTCTAGAGTTAAACCTGAGGTAAAGAGATATCTCAGGTAGGAGGAAAAAAAAAAGAAATTAGTGTACAGGCAGATGAAATGTAATTTCTTCATAGTATCTGTAAGCAGCAGAGCTAGACACAAAATTACCTTAGGACAATCAGGGGAGACAAGGAGGGAGTGTTGCCCTCTGTGTCAACGACCAAATGGAGTGCATGGACCTCTGCCTGGGCATGGATGAGGTATGAGGATTGAAGGGAGGGCAGGGACAGGTAATGTTATAGTGGAGGTTGCCACAGGCCACCAGACCAGAAAGACTGAATGGATGAGGCTCTCTACAGATAGGAGAGGCCTGAGGTTAACAAGCTCTGGTCCTCATGGGGAACTGCTACCACCCCAATATTTGTTGTAGGGACAACACAGGAGGTCATAAACAATCCAAGATGTTTCTGGAATGCATTGTTGATAAATTCCTTCTACAAGTGATAGAGGAGCCAATAAAGAGAGGTGCTGTACTGGATCTAATTCTCACCAGCAGGGAGGGGCTGAAGGTTACGCTTGGCTGCAGTGACTATGAAGCTGTAAACTTCATGGTCCTTAGGAAAGTGATGAGGGCACTGAGCAAGCTCCCTGCCCTGGATTTCAGGAAAGTGGACTTTGGCCTCTTCAGGGTTCTGATTCATAAACTACTGTGGAATAAAGCCCTGGAGGGAAGAGACACCCAAGAAAGCCAGTTAATACTCAAGGAACAGTTCTTTCAAGCGCATAGGCCTCCAAGAGGAAGAAGGCAAGGACATGTTGGAGTAGGCCCAGAGGAGGGGCATGAAGATGATCAGAGGGTTAGAGCAACTCTCCTTGGAAGACAGTCTGAGAGTGTTCAGCCTTGAAAGAGAAGACTATGTAGGGGGCTTGTAGCAACCTTCCAGTACCCAAAGATGTCCTAAAAGAAAGCAGGAGAGGGACTTTTTGCAAGAGCATACAGTGAAAGTAAAAGGAGTAAGAGCTTTTAACCGACAGAGAGTAGGTTTAAATTAGATACTAGGAAGAAATTCTTCATTAGGAGGGTGGTGAGTCAGTGGAACAAGTTGGCTAGAGAAATGGTCACAGCACCAAGTCTGGCCCATCTCTGGAAGTGTTCAAGGATAGGTTAGATGGGGCTCTTGGATCAGCCTGGTCCAGAGGAAGGTGTCCCTGCCTACAGTAGAGGAGTTGGAACTAGATGACCTTTAAGGTCCCTTCCAACCCAAGTCATCCAACAATTCTATAATTCTATGATTGATTATATTATTCTATGATCCTGGTCACTACTTGTCTGTAATTCGTACAGAAAAAAGCCCTCAAAGAAACTTATAAGAATTTTACTTTTCATTCATTATTTTTCTATATTTATAGGGATAATCTCAGTTTAGGTGCAGTTAGATTAAATTCAGCATGATTTCTTATGTAAATGCTATTCAGGATCAGATAAGAACTTAGTCATCTGTCATAAAGATTTTGCAGTCCTCAAGCTTGATTCTGAATTCTTTAGGACATTGAAGTGACATTAAGACTTCTAATGCTATACTAGCCTAAAGACTTGTACAACTGGGATGGGAAAGCATTTTGTATAGTTTAAAAAATTGCTTTGCAAAGAGAATATAGGTTTGCATACCAACATTGTGAATAACACATAATGCAACTAATTAATTTTTTGATATACTAAATGAATAATTGATGAAGAACCTCTCAAATCAATTTAATGCAGAAAATGTATAAAATAGAGTAGTCAATACTCTTCAAGGAAAAAAAACCCCACACAACTATATCTTATATAGATAGATACAAGTGCAGAACTTGCTGGAATCCTCCTATATGCTTATCTACATAGCTACTTCAAAGTAGAAAGATGAAATCCTCCATGTGCGTGGTCATGTCACATATACTGCAGAAATTCTCCAGTCCTGACAGAGCTGAGTCTACCTTTGACTAGTGTCAGATTAGAATGCTGAAACTGTATTTCACTGTATAACTACTGGAGTTTAGGCATTTCAGAAAGGGATGCAAAGCTTTCTTCCCTTTGGGAGTTTCATGCTGGGAATCTCAGAGCTAGGTTCCTTAGAGCCTGTATCCCAGAGACCATGTACTTACTATTTTTTTTTTTCATTGACAGTAGTCACAGTCAGCTATTTAGCAGCTTCAGCATGGCCCAAAACTAGTTTGCAGGAGAAGAATATTGCAACTTAAGCAGTTATAGTAGGTAAAATAAGATGTGGAGAAAAGAGTTAATATAAACCTATTTGATGTTTCCTTATATTTCAGGTTATGAAAGTAAAATATAATTGAAAAATTTTACTTGTTTCTACAAACTAGATTTTATTTTTTTTTTTACTGGGTGGAGGGTAATAAGAAAGGAGAGCTACTGACATTCTGCACACATTAGCACACTGCAAGACTTTGTGTACATAATGGGATGAAAAGGAACCTCCAGTATTATTCTAAATGTCACAGGCCTTATAATCTGAATTAAGTACCTTAAGGCTGAATTGTTCATCACTGAACTACAAAAAAAAAGCCCTTGAGAGTTTCAAGCATGTGATTCTGTTGCTAAAAATGTAAAACAGAAGGCATATTAGAAGTGCTCATACATAATACTGCATAAAGGACAACATAGTCAATTTAAACTAAATTTCTGCATTAAATAGTTTATTGTAATGAAGTTATTTTTATTATGACAGATAAAAGTGATTGCATATAAATAATGCTATATGCTTAATATTTTTTATTGATGTTTGACATATGCATACTGAAAGACTAATTGTACATTCTTCTCTTTGGCAACATCTAAAAGTGTTATAAATTAATAACTCACAAACTCATACAAATTAAAAGCAATCATACATGGTAGTCTCTTGACTTATAGCTGGACTTTGCAGGCTCTAGACATTGTTGGTTACGATAATCCTCAGTAAGTCTTCCTGTTTAATTATGAACCCTCTTGTATGCATATGATTTAATAATTCATGCAAACTACCATCCTGCTTGTAGTGATAAAATTTTTATCTGTGCACACTGGGAACACATGAGGACTAGTATTAGTGCTCAGTTTATTCTTTCCCAATAGTTCATGACATTTACATTGGTCTCCTGTGATCATTAATATGCCAATCCAACAGTTTTTTTCTACCATCCTTTTGGATGATTGGCACACTGTCTGTGAAAATCCTTTTTTCATAAATTGAAGCCAGCAATATCCCAATGCTTTGCTGGATGGTATTAAATTTGTGATGAAGTCCAATTTATTGGTCAACTGCTCACAGATACTCTTTGTTTAATTTCTTACTAGATGACAGTCTTAGGATCCAACATCAAAACTGGTATAATTTGGGTACTGATGCTAAATAAATGCTCTTTATCATACAAATACAGGAGGAATACATTAAGGGCTAAGCAAAAAGATGAAGACTAGTTGATTTATTCAGTCTGGCTTCTATTTTAATTGAAAAGAATTTCCGTTCCAAAAACTTTGAACAGAATCAGTCTCTCCTCCACCAGAGGACAAAAAAAAAAATCCCTTTTATATTGGTTTATGATGGATTCTATACTTTGAAAGACTAATCATATACAAATGTATTTGTTTCTTAATATCCTCAGTCTAGAAAAGCTAATAGGTACTTGGAATGTGAATAGCTAGGGGCTAGCAAAAGTAATCAAATACATCAAAATTGCATGTGCAGGGGTGTGTGTTCTATCTGCAGGACTGGCATTGGCATAAGAAGAAAACCCACAAAGGAATACATATGTGCAAAAATATGTTCATGAACTATACCTACACATTTAACAGTTATATAATACAAGAAATATGCTAAATAAGTGACCGCTAAATGCTGGGGGAGAAGTAGAAATTAAAGCCATTAAAATAACCTTCGATTTCCTTCAATTTAATAGAAGGCAAAGATATTTTTTTCTGAATCAATACAGATGTTTTTTCTTTAATATTGTGAATTTTCGGACATATCTGTGGAGAGAACTAAAAATATGGATTCATGAGAAAAAAATATTATGGCACAATAATAATGTCTGAAGTTATGAGCTGTAACTTGCTAATATTTGTCAGATTAACAGTTGATTTTTTTTTTTATTAAAAACATACAATATTAAGGAAATTACAAATATTCCATTGAAGTCTGTTAGACCTTAATGAACCTCATTCAAGAAAAGCTACAAGGTCATTATAAATTGTCTTTAAAATAGAAGAGTGTCATTGCACAATAGAAGGAATCTCTGTGAGTGAACTGGGGATTTTTTTTTGCTGTTTTGGTTTTGCTTTTTGTTTATTTGATTGGGTTTTTGTTTGGATGGTTTATTTTGTTATTCTCTTAAGATGTTTGTTTCTTTGTTTGTTTGTTTTTCTTGTGTGCAGACTATAATGTAGTGCTGTGGTGGAAAATAAGTTGTTCACTAGCCAAAATGCAAATACATGCCCAACTTGAGCTCAGACGAACCATTACAAGAATGGCTCATTTGTGCAAACTAAAGCAAACACCTTACTTCCAAAAATGCAATCTGAGTTTGATTTGAAAACGTTATCACTAACAGGTTTCTTCTGACTGCCCTTACTCAAGTAGAAAGAGAAGATAATTTAAATATAGAGGGAAATATTTATCTTTTCTAACCTCTGGAAAACTTGTCTCTATCATACAAACATCCATAGTGGATCTCAGTGACAGAATGATTATTTTTTTTATTTGCCTGAAACACAAAATCATAGATGAAGGTCAGAGGAGGAGTTCCTCCCTCTCTCCCTCCCTCCCTCCCTCCCTCCCTTCCTCCCTCCCTCCCTTCCTGAAAACTAAGGAAAAAATCTTAGAAATTTTTTATGTCAGAATTACAGTACTTTCATATCAAAATTGATTCTGTTATATAAACTATGAGAATTAGTTTAATGTAAGGAAAACTCATGTTCCAATGGAATTTGAGCACTTGATCTTATTTAACCTGAAAGAGAAATTTAAAAGGTCTGCTAAGGCTGGTCAAGAGCACTGGATGGATGGGAAGCAGCGACTTTCCCACGTGCTAGGTTTAGATACAACTGTAGATGAGTTCTCTTTACACAGAAGTAGGGAGAATATCACAGAAAACAAAAGCTTAAAAAAACATAAAAGTTACTGGATTTTAATACATTTTCCCAGTCCACAAATTATTTTAGCTATTAACATTTTTTTGTTTGGCAAATCTGTGGTCTGTTTTTGCCATCAGATGGTACTATTGAACACAGTTCACAGATTTCTGAGGAGAGAGGAAACTTGTCATTAGAAAAACAGTAGAAATTAGTAAGATGATGTTCTAATGTGACTTAGAGGACTAAGGTTACAACTGAGATTTAGAAACAGCATCATAATAGGATCTAATCTATTCCTTCTACCCATAACACATAAATTTCTGAATCTTTTACTGCTGGATGATTTTTAGTTGGCTGTAGATAGCTAATTTTGTCTTTAGCAGTATTACCACAAGCAATGCAGTCTGGAAACGGAGATGAAACACTCCTGGTTGTTGTCTGATACTCCAGCATATCCTGAGACTCTTAGTCTTGAAAGAGGCTATTAATGTTTTGCTTACTAAGAAACAGTTAAAGCCTATGGGTTTTTATTGTTTATTGGCAAATGACATATAGAAATATAGAAATTCGACAAAAGAGAGTGTAATCCTAGGTTGTGTTCTGATTTCTCTAGCAATTGAAAAGATTATTTTTTTTTTCACTCTCTTAATTGTAATTCTCTTTACCTTCACAAACCACATGGCAAGCGTGCTTGGATTTTTAGATAAAAATGGAACTTACTGTACCTGGCCTAAGGCAAACTCTACTGGATTGTCTCCACTGGAGTCCACAAAAGAGAGAAGAAATTATTAGGGCAGCTGCAAACAACAGTAAATGAAGATTGAAAGACCTAAAACCTTAAACCTTGATGTTTCTAAATACAGATATGAGTACTAAGGGGAATACAATTAACAAAGGTCAGAAAACCAACAAGAATAAGAAAATTTCATGGTTAAAACTGTGATTAATGTCAGCTAGCACTCTGACTGGCACACTTAACAAACAAGGCAATGATTCTAGGTCTCAGCTAAATAAAATATCCTGGTCTTAGTGGTCCTTTCAAAATTTCCATAGTTAGAAAAACTATTCTTTCATGTGTCTCCAGTTTGGAGCCAAATCTCTGATTCAGCATCTAGAGGAAGTTGCTGCCAGACTTGGCTGATTCCAGTAATGATACAGTGTTTTAATCTTAACTATTTCAGCATTCTATTAATATAACTTTTACTTTTATAGTGACAAGATAATCTTTAACAAAAATCTTTTATGTTCCCTATTCTGTAAAACTGCTTTAAATATGGATTTTCACATATTTTAATCCAGAAAAGCTTTGCTATATCCCTTGCTTGTTGTTTTACAATAGCTTAAGGACATATATTTTAAACATATTTCAGTCACCTCCAGTTGCTGTCAGGACTGAGTATGACGTAGATGGTGAGCGACAGACCAGTGTGGTTCATTACTGGTGATTCTGGCATCAGAATCTGAGTTTTCTGGTCCTAGTGAAATATGAGCACTGTATTTCCTTTCCCTCTCTTTCTGGCCATATGATTGGATTGCTGAAGCTCTTGTGCAGATTTTTTCAGCAATTCTTTTGGTGTTATTGAATGCAACAATGCACTGACATGCAGTTATTATGTGTTATGGTTTTATGATCTGTTTGTGGATTTTCTGGTCTGCTTTTTGAGATTTACTTGTAGAGAAAAATGTATCTTTTTTTACTTGGTAACTACATTTCCCCATCTCAGTGATCAATTCTGGATGAGCTGCATAGCTACTGATACAATTTTTGGTCTTGGGATTTCTTTTCTGTTTACACTTATGTGGCAGTAGACTTACAATATCAGAAGTGGAATAGATCATGCAAGAGATGGGTCTCTGAAGAAAATGAACAAACCAGCCATAATGCCTTAAAAACTGAGGCTTTTACTGTATTTGTAAAACGGATTCTTTGCCTTTTTTTTTCCTGAGTCGCCTTTCATCTTCCCAAGACCCCTTTGAGAAAACTTATCTTCCTAGCTTAGTATGCTGGAATTTGTTTTAGCAGGACTATGTGAAACCCCCCTATTGGTCCTTTGTTAACCCTTTCCCCATTGGCTGTTATCCCTCGATTTCTGTTGGTTGTAACCAGAATTCCCTAAAGCCCTTTAAATACCACTGACCATGTGAATAAACTCTCTCTCTGCTTCCTCCCATGCAATCTCTGTCGCACACTTATTGGGGTGAAACCTGATTTCTCCTTAGAGGGAAACAAAATTCATCTAAGTCCCTTGGTTATAAAGAGGACAGTGAGAATATGATATTTATATTTTAAGAAAACCATAGCAGGTATTGCACCCTAACAGGCATTTTAGAATCTAATACTTTTCACAGATATATAAAACATTCAGTGGTTTTTTTTTTGTTTGTGTTTTTTTTTTTTGTTTCTTTTTTTATTTTTTTTTTTAATGTTGACTAACGTAGTAGAGTTCAGAATCCTGCAGTAGTAGATTACCATAAGTGGGTAATTACTGGGGGACTTTCATAGACAACAGTTACAGAGAGTGGGACTGATCATTCCTATTGGAGCTGCTCAGAGTATTCTCCTGTGGATTCTTTTTTCTGACCTCAGAACAAGTTCCCAAACCTTTCTTTTTCCAAGCAGAAATGCCTGGTCTGACGGTAAATCAGTCTGGTCCCTACGGCTGAGGCTGTAACCATGTTCAGGTCCACTGGGAACACTTCATGGAGTGTTTGCTTTTAGCATGTGTGTCTACTCAGAAAGTCTCGTTTGAACAGTTTAGGATCTAAAGGCATTACAAGAGCTTCACTTTCATTTTCCTATCTTATCCTGTTGCCTTTTGTCCCACGTTAAATCATAATTATCACCTCTCTCAGATGTAAATTTAAAAAGAAAATGAATACACAAATGGTAGAGCAATAATACTCTGTTTATTATGCTACTGAATTTCTAAATCAAGGTTCTTAAATTCTATATGGTGACATAAGACTTATCTCAAGTGGATAGCTTTTGACCTTGTAGCCTGTTGTCTCAATCTGATATTACACCTAACTCATCACTTTCATTATCAAAAGATACATCAGTATTCACAACAGCTGTAGATTCCTCCACAGGAAATGCTTACTTTAAACATTGTCAATTATTCTTTATCCTCTGTATTTAGGTTTTATCATCAGTTGCTAATAGTATTTCCAAATGCACTGTATGAAAAATGAAATACAGAAATATAAAGTGAAATCTAGATCATATTTGAAGGCTTGTGTTTCAAATTAGAAATCAAAGAATCACTTTGTAGAGCATGTATGGGGAAGGGATTTTGTTGGGGTTTTTTCTTGTTCATTTGTGTTTTGTTTTTTGGCTTTTATCATTTTCTATTCAAAATAGAACTCCATCAGCAAGTCTTTAGTTCCTTTTGGTTTTAGAGATGCTGTCAAAATTGCTTTCTTAATGTAGATAGTGAGACTTTAAAATTATTTCAGTGTTCTGTCTCAAAAATTTTTAGTGTTAAAATATTTTTTCATCAGGATGATTTCAAAAGTCATAACTTTATTAACGAATGTAAGAAAAATTATCTTGTGATTCTGTATTAAAGGGCAAGAAAATTAAGAACAAAGATATTCTACTGATCTATAAGGAACTGTCTCCTTTCATACTGTTTCCAGCAACAACCAACACTTCCCACTACTAATTTAGTAGTGATTATTGTAATGACACTGCAAAAAATTGGATTGAAGCCAGACAGAAATATTTTTCTCAGGTCATTTATCTCCACACCATTAAATTGTTAAATCAGAAGCACTGACATCATAATATTTTTCTCTCCCCTGAAGAGTACATCTGGAGGTGGAAAGCTTCAGCTGATTAGTTCGATAAAAACACAATCATATAAATTTTTCTGAAATTATTTCTTATTGCCTCCAAATTCTGCTAAAAACTAAAAATATTTTACTTTCTTCTTAGGTTTTGAATTGAGAAACCTTAATGTTTCTGATATATGTGTTTAATATTCAGAACATTTCCTGGACAACATTGCTTGATCAAGACTGCAGAATTGTTTGCTTTTTATGCTTCTAGGGCTTCTAAAAATAGGTAAAGATAACTTTTTTAAGGCAGTTTGGTAACAAGTGCAATGCTAAAATTTCATGCATTCCTGACTGTCTGTGTTCCAGGGAGGGTCCGAAGGGATGCGGAAGTGGAAACTGAAACACCTCTGAAAGCTTAACCCAAACAGTAGTTTTATTACCAAAAGTAAACAGGAAAAACCCAAGAGAGACAGAGAGAGAGAGAAGAGAAAATAAGCCCCCATGTATAAACACCCAGATTGCCCAGGTGTTTCCCATGGAGTTGTCTTACTGACCCCTGGAATGCCCAGACTTCCTGAGCAGTGGCTGCATCGTCAAGGGTCAGCTGGCTCACAGGTGAAGGTGGGGGTCCCTGCCAAGGCAACGTTGTCCTGTCATGTGAAGCGAGCCAGCGTGCATGAGCCACCTGCCCTTTTTCTAAGTTGCCCAAGGGGCATCTACCTGAGCAAGTGTGGCCAGGACCAGAGATCCCTGACACCTCCTCCCAGTTATATAATTGGTACTTCTCCGCGCATATGTGGGTCTCTCTGTGCTTGGGCAGTCCATTTCAGAGGGTCTTCATTAATTGGGTCTGGGGGTTTACTTCATCCTCCTTTTCCACTCTTTCTCCTTCAAGTGCCCTTGAAAGGCCATTAGCCAATCATGAGAGCCCAATTAATTTTATTTTACACAGAAATGCCTCCTTCAAGGCCAAAGACTTGTCTTTATCAGCCTGCTTTCCCATAACTTGGCAGAAGCACAACTCCTCACAGGTGGCTGGGCCAAACACAGACCAAAAATATTAGCATCTAATTCAGCCCGAACACAGTCTGATTCTTTTGTTTTCCTATAACATATTCCTTGATTGGTCAGAATCAAAATAAAATATAGCCCAGAAAGATGCACCAAATACCCATCTTGAAATTTTGACCAGAGATTTTTAAAAGATGTAAGAAAATATATGAGGAAATTTGCTATAAAAAGTTTACTTGTTCTTAGGAGAAAGAGTTTTAGGGAATAGCATGAAGTAGATGGGGAAACTTTGAGGATTTTGTATACTCCTTTCATGGGCTGTATGAGTATTTCCATTCATGCTCTACTTTCACAGGATGTTCTAACTAATGGGCATAGTGCTAGACAGCTTATGCACTGTATATATCCTAAATTTTTCAACCCTTCCTATTAACAGTAAAATAGCATTCTTCTCTAAACTCTTCATTGCAGTTTTGTCACAAATCAGTTACATATGATATCTGTAACTCAAAAACATTTATTTTCCCTGAAAACTAAAATTACTATCAAAGAAAAGCAAAATGCTCTTGTCAATTATCTTAAATTCTTATAAGATATTTAGTATAGTGACTAGCACAATTTTATCTAAACCATTTGTCTAGATCATAATCCTCAGTTTAGTGGAAGAAAAGATTCAGTCTTGCTGCTAATTTTCTGTACATATCTTTACAGCTATTTTAGGCTGAAAGATAATACTAGCACACGGAGACAACCAGTGTAACTGTTTTATACAACAAAATTATCAAAATTATAAACCAATTTTATAATAAATAGAGGAAATTTTACTTTGCATTAAAATTTGCTTTAAACCAAAATAATTTTTGAAACTTGAGAAGTTTTTTCAAGAATGCTTGCCATTGTCCTAACACAATTTCCTTGGAAGGACCTGTTTGTAAGAAAACTCAATGAAGTGAAGAGAAGAAATTTCAGTTAAGGCTAGCTGTTCTTTCATATTTACCTGATGTAAACTGTTACTGTAAGTCATTCATTAAAGTGATATGAGATCTCCAATTACATAAGCTTTTGTGAGGTTTCTGTCCTAGTTCTGGTTTAAATAGGTTATCTCTACAGATTGTAAAAAATAAATATTCAAACTCCTATAAAAATATTTCTATTATCCAAATTGTTTTTTAAATATTCTGCAGATTAAAACATATAACTGTGTCTAAGATGAAATTTAAATCATGTTGCCATCTTCATCAAATTCTAGGTGCAATCTGTTCAACCAACTCTGATTGTAAATGCTATCTGACATCTAATTGCATGTTATATACAAACAAATAACCCTGTTCACAGGATTAGGGGAAAAAAAAAAAAAAAGAGACAACATGAAAACAGCTTTGTGTTTAGTCAGAGGCAGATCCATAAATACCAAGAAGGAATAAAACATAAACTATTTTTCTCCACAGCCTGCTTGGAAAGTGGCTATGAACAATCATAGATACCTGGATTGGACTTCAAACTGTAATTCTGACCTTGACATCAGAGCATTTTGATGTTTATTGTGTTCTTGCTACTTGCTGTCTTGCATTTTTAGATTGCAACTCTCTGTGGCAGGCTTTGTACCAATCTTGGTACAACATGGATCAAATCAAGCTCTTGATTTCTTCTAACTGCACTAAATATGGATCTTTGAAGCAGTTACCTGCTCACCCACATCTGGCCTCCTAGATTAGTCTCAACACTTTTCCAAAAGCTGAGTTATATAAGACAAACCAAGTGTATGGTGTGACAGAAGCAGTGCTCCATATCCAGCTAATTTTATGTTATATTAAATAAAATACTAAATTTAATTTATATTATTAAAAAAATGTCATAATTTAAAAAGTTAAATCAGATATTTTTTAGAAACAATTTGCTAAATATATCTACAGACTATATTATCTATTCCCATTTTCTGATATATCTGCATAATAGATATTCTGTGTCCTTTTATAACATTCTTGTATACCTTCAGACATCAACGAAATAGGAAATAGTATCAGTGGAATGGTATTTCAAAATGCAGTTTAAACCAACAGTCATTGACAAATATTTAGAACTAAAACATCCTCTAGGACACTATTTGTCAAATATCTATGTTGGTAAATTTGTGTATTTTGTAATGGTATTTAAGGTTGGACTATCCTGCTTATGTATGTCTATATCTTAGCATGCTCCCAGACAAGTCCAGGTGCATCTTTACATGAGGTAGCAACATGCCTTTACATCAAAGAAGGTTAATGGTATCCTGGACTTCACTGAGCAAAGTATTGCCAGCAGGTTGAGGGAGGTGATCCTTCCCCTCTACTCAGCACTAGTGAAGCCATTCCTGAGTGCTGGGCCCACTTCTGGACTCCCCAGTACAAGAGAAACCTGAATATACAAGAGAGAGCCCAGTAAAGGGCCACAAAGACAAAGGGACTGAACCATTTCTCATATGAGAAAAGGCTCAACCTGCAGAAGGGAAGACTCAGGGGAATCTTATCAATGTATCTACAAACCTGAAGGGAGGATGCAAAGCGGATGGAACCAGGCTCTTCAGTGGTGCTCAGTGACAAGACCAGAGGCAATGATCACAAAATGAAACATAGGCGTTTCCTGCTGAATTACAGGAAACATTTTTTGTCTGTGCACAGATTGCCCAGAGACTTTGTGCAGTCTCCATCTTTGGTTATATTCCAAAGTCTTCTGCATATAGTTCAGGGCAGCTGGTCTGGATGCCCCTGATTGAACAGGGAGGTTGGACAGGATGATCTTTCAATCTCAGCCAGTCTGTGATTTTTTGATTATCTGAAATCTGATATGTCCTTTTGGTCTGATGTTGCCATAAATAGACAAGCTGCTCAGGAGATTAAAAAAGGTGTTTTGCCAGCGTCATTGTAGATAGTATCTGGGGGATTAAAAGCTTAGTTTCAAAGAAAAATAAAAGGTTTTCTTCAACAAGTGAGACAGAATTTGTTCTGAAGACTTAACTCACAACAATAATTCAATGCTTTCAGAAACATTTGTGAGACATATCTAAATCCTACTAACATATAAATGCATACATTTTCCTCTAATCAGGATTATGTAGCCAGTTATTGTTAGCAAATATTCATGTTAATGAAAAACTTAGAGATAGTGTTTTTTTTCAATAAAACTACCCAAGGATTTGACCTGAAATGGATCATTATTCATAGAATCATAGGATGGTTTGGGTTAGAAGGGACCTTAAAGATCATTTAGTTCCAACCACCCGCTACCATCACCCATCCAGATCAGGTTGTTCCAAGTGCTATCCAATCTGGCCTTGAACATTTCCAGGGATGGGGCATATAGAACTTCACTGCTGTTAGTGTGCCTCACTACCCTCACAGCAAAGAATATCTTCCCAATACATAACCTAAATCTCTCCTCTTTTAAAGCAGTTTAAAACTGTTCCCCCTTGTCTTACTACCCATGTGAAAAGTCTCTGTCCCTCTTTTCCATAAGCCCTCTTAAAATACTGGAAGTCTGCTATAAGGAGTTCCCAAAGCCTTCTCTTCTCCAGGCTGAACAACCCCAGCCCACTCAGTTTTCATAGTAGAGGTCCTCTGATTATCTTCATGGCCCTTTTCTGGGCCTGCTCTAGCAGGTCCATGTCTGTGTTGCTCTGAGGACTCCAGACCTGGGTGCAGCACTACAGGTGGGGGGTCTCATGAGGGCAGAGTAGAGGGGGAGGATCATCTTCCTCAACCTGGTGCCCACTCCTTTTTTGATGCAGCCCGAGATGTGTTTGGCTTTCTGGGCTGTAAGCCACGCTCTTGGTTCATGTCCAGCTTTATCATACATGAGAACACCCAAGTCTTTGTCTGCAGGGCCCATCTCAATGAATTCCTCTCCCAGTCTGTACTTGTGTCTGGGATTGTCGCACCCAGGTGTACTGGCCCTTGGACTTGTTGAATGCCATAAGGTTCTCATAGGCCCACTTTTCAAGCCTGTACAGGTCCCCCTGAATAGCATCCCATCCTGTTGTGTCAAGTGCAAAGCTCAGCGTGGTGCCATCTGCAAACTTGCTGAAGGGTGCTCTTCCTCTCACTGTCCATGTAATTGATGAAGATATTGAAGATCACTGGTCCCAAGACAGAGCCCTGAAGGACACTACTCATCACCAGCCTCCATCTAGACATAGAGCCATTGACCACAGCTCTCTGGCTTTATCCAAATAATTCCTTATCCACTGAATATTCACCCTTCAAATCCATGTCTCTCCAAACTGGAGATAAGGATGATTTTGGAACTGTGTTAAAGGCCTTATATAAGTCTAGATAGTTGGCATCAGTTGACCTTATTTTGTGGACCATTGCAATCACTTTATCACGGAAGGCCACAAGATTTGTCAGATATGATTTGCCCTTAGTAAGCCACGCTGCCTGTCATGGATCACCTCCTTATCTTGTATGTGCCTTAATGTTGCTTCCATGCCAATCTACTTCATGATTTTCCCAGGCAAAGAGGTGAGGCTTACTGGCCTGTTGTTCACTGGGGCTTCCCTTCTTTCCTTTTTAAAAACCAGAGCAATGTTTCCCTTTTTCAAGTCAAAAGGACTTCCCCTGACTGACATGACTTTTCATATGTAATAGAGAGTATCTGGACAACACCAGTCACCTCCCTCAGAACTCTGGGATGCATCTTATCAGGCTTGTGGCAATTCAGTTTCATCAAGGGATCCCAAACCTGCTCTTCACTTACAGTGGAAAGTACTTTGCTCCTGTAATATCTCCATGGAGGTTTCAAAAGCAGAATATGGGCATTCCCCATGTAACTACGATAAGATCAGATGTGTCACACATTTTTTCTCAACTTTTTTTTCACAGTATAACTCAGTGGAGTCATTTAATTTTGACACTTATCTGGAGGTTGAAGAAACACTGAAACATTCATGAAACATAAAAAAAAAAAAATCCGGATTCTCTCATGTTCGTGTTTTATCACCTGTACATTTTGTTTAATTTATATTGTTTCTTACGTGACAAACAATAGTGAGAACACTTAGGTTTGCCAGGATGAATATATGTGTGCTGCTAAGGGCCATGAATTACTAACAACATTTTCAATAATGAAACACAGCTTTTTAAACACATTCATATATCTTAAAAGCTAGCTCAACGTAAGGGTGTTTTCAGAAGATTTTTAAAAACAAAATTGTAAAGTATGTTGATTTATGCCTTGCCTTGATGTTGAAATGCATTATAATTATCCTAGTCCAAGTTTTATGTGGCAACATACCCATTCCACAAAACATATCTCCAAAGTGACATTTTAGCCAACACAGCCATTTGTCACAGCATAAAATGTATATGTGTAAATATCTACATTATATGTATATTATTATCACATTTATTTGTTCATATTGATGCATGTGTATATGCACACCTATGTGTGTGTATATATACATAAAGAATTATATATTATGTAGATAAGATATATAGCTCTATCTACATATGTACTGGTCCTAAGAAACCTGTAGTCTCACACTAAGGCCCCTGCATTTCCATACTAGAATGTTAGATCTCCATTTTGATAAGGACTCATATTCAGCACAAGTTTGACTTTGGCAATGGAGCCTTTAGCCTCATAAGAAGCAAAAATTTGAATTCCCTTCAGTACTGTATTCTCTGGTGTGACACCAGTTTATGGAGTTCTCAGGCTCTGGCACTACAATGTTTCATTGTACATTTTAATGATTCTCTGATGCCTGGAACTCAACAGTAACAATTCAAATCAGTAAGTGGGGTTGCTCTGTCCTAAACTTCTTCATGATACTTGTAGAGGAAAGCTTTAGGTCCTTTAGGGGGAGTTTAGAAGGTGCTTGCCATTCGAACAGAATCAGGTGTTGGTGTATTATCCTCATTTCCTGCACTGATACTGACTAAACTGTAAACACAGGTAGATTTTAAAACATCTATTTCTATGATTACCCAGGCAAAAAATTTAATTCTTTTCAGAGCAGGTGCTAAATATCTACTGCATCATCCTCTCATATTTTTTTTCCAAAAATCACATTTTCCTCTTTGTAAGCAACAAGTTTTAAGCACAGACAGCTCCTATTTGTAGATCCCAAATGCTAAAGTGAGATCTTCATCAGTCTGTATGCATGCTGGACACCACCCATTCCCCTTTCAAGGGGATGGAATATGACTTCAAGTGCTAGAGCTTTCCTTTTCTTCCTTCAATTCTTCCTAGTGTCCTTACTTCAGTAGCTGCTGAGGATCCAGCTGCTTAGAAAAAAAACAGTCTCCAGACTTGTTAGGGCATGCTTACCCCAGTCTGGTCCTCTGCAAGGGCTGACATATTTTTTCTCTGTTTCTTCTTGTTCTTGTCTTTCTGACTGAATATCTCCATAATATTTAATGGGGAGCTTGGAACATATGGTAAGTACAGGTTTATTACATGTAACACAAGTCTTTTTGTAATCTTCAAATCCCAGATACACTGGAATCATTAATGTCATCATAACTGCTGTTTAAAACCAAAAGGTGCCCCTGGAAAAGCAGTAACTTAACTATTTAGTAGCCTGGAGGTATATGACCTAGGAAAAGTACCCATACTTTGATCCCATTTTGCAGTGTCATTATAATAGTTGCTTAGTACCTCTATTAAACACTTCACAAGTTTTTCAGTAAAAGTCTATGTTATTAGGAATTTTCAGCTTAAATATATTAGCCCTTAATAATTACGGCTTTAATGTAAAAGGTGGAAAACATACTTTGTAAAATTTTCCTTTTTTTTTTTAAATATAAAATGCATAAAGTGGCAGAAAAAAGGTGGAAACCACAGCTTGATCTGTTTTTAATATATGTTTTAGGCTTTTTCACAAGTATAATGGTTGCAAATCAAGAAAATACACACATGAGTAATAAAAGCTGTGCTAATGACCAAAAGATGAGGGTAAGAGCAAGCTTTATTGCTGGAAAGTGCTGCTTTATGAAAGATACTTAATCAAACCAGTATTTATGTAAAACTAAACACATTTAATTCCAACTAATGTGTTGTTTTGATCTATTAAATAGGATGAAATAGAGATTTCTTAAGAAATACATCAAATGAACAGACAGTATAGTGGTAGCATTTGTATTTTAGAATCTCATGGCTTTATATTTAACAACCATTTCACTAAATTGGAGAAATTTCTTCATTTATTGTGCCATTTAATGCAAGATCTAATTCACAATTTGCAACAGTACAAAAGACAAACTTCACAGTGTTAGTCTGTGTCCTGGTTTTGGCTGGGATAGAGCTGATTATTTTTCCTAGTAGGTGATACAGTCTTGTGTTCTGGATTTAGTATGAGAATAGTGTTGATAACACACTGACATCTTAGTTGTTGCTGAGTTGTGTTTATACTAAGCTAGAAGGTTGGAGGGACACAAAAAGTTGAGAGGAGACACAGCCAAGACCAGCTGACCCAAACTGGCCAAGGGATATTCCACACTGTATGGCACCACGATCACTATATAAACTAGGAGGAAAGCTGGCTGTGGCAGTGCGCCTGCGAAGAAAATAAAGAAACCAGCCATAATGCCTTAAAAACTGAGGCTTTTACTGTATTTGTAAAATGGATTCTTTGCCTTATTTTCCTTTGAGTCACCTTTCTTCTCCCCAAGACCCCTTGAGAAATCTCTTATCTCCCTAGCCTAATATGCAGGAATTTGCCTTGGCAGGACTACGTGAAACCCCCCTATTGGTCCTTTGTTAACCCTTTCCCCATTGGCTGTTATCTCTCGATTCCTATTGGTTGTAACTGAAATCCCCTAAAGCCCTTTAAATACCACTGACCATGTGAATAAACTCTCTGCTTTCCCCTCCTGCAGTCTCTGTGTGTCTCTTTCCTGGGACATCTCAGGGACCACGTGGCCAGGGGGAACGGGAAGCAGGAGCGTTCCACCATGCTGTCGCAGCTGGCCAGGCAAGCACTGTTTGGCAACTGGCTGGGAGTTGTGAGCAACTGTTTTCATTTGTATAACTTGTTTGTATATTCTTATTCTGTTTATGTTTCCTTTTCCTTTTCTGTCCCATTAAACCATCTTTATTTTAACCTACAAGATTTCTAATGTTTAGTCTTCTGATTCTTTCTCTCTTCCATCTGGGGACAGGGTAGTGAACAAGTGGGTCCTGGGTCTTAATTGCTTGCTGGCATTAAACCATGAAAATTTGTGACCTTACAGAGGAATATCGTGCCTGAAGATTACATTTCAGAGTTTTGTCCACATCATAAGAGAAGGATATAAATTAAGATAGCAGAGGTGTTCTACAGATATTTACCTAATGCTATTGATTTCTCAATATCTTTTATCAAAAATTCTAAAATGGTTCTTCTCATTAGATGTCTGATATATTAAAAATTAAACAAACAACAAAAAAAGTGCCAGTTATTTTTAAACATTTGAACAGACTAGACAGGCAAAATGGATCTAAGGCTAACAACAGTTTAAGTTGAAACACAAGGATGAATTTCATAGCTTTAATCATATGAAAAGTCCTTGGGATTTGCTTAAGGAAAAAAACAAGCAAACAAACCCTTAAATATAAAAACCAGAAAATTCATGATCATTCTAGAATTGCAAAAGGAGATGGGGAAATAGACTCACTAAGAGGTAAATCTTTTTGGTTTGGCATGTGGAAGCAGAGGAAGAGGAAGAAAAAGACCCATTATTTTTTTGAATTATGACAATTCCCATGAAATGACCTGCCAGGAAATGAAAATGCTTCTTGATTCTGGAAATAGCAAACCTGATGTAATAACTAGAAACCCATCCAGCTTGTACAAGCTACATGAGGACAGAATGTGGGAAGGAAAAGACATTCCCTGTACTGAAAGAATGAAGTTAGCCCTTGAGTACAGAAGAAAGGAAATTAATCAAAATGACATATCAGTATTGAAGACATTAATTATTACCAGATTTTCACACACAAGTCCCACAAGTTGTCTTACAAAAGAAATAAATTCAAAATCAAAGCAGGTTATTATTTATGCATAGGTAATATAAGAGGAAGTTTATCAAGGACAATCTATTCTCTTGGCAAGGAACAAAGCTCTCTTCTTTCCTGGCAAGAAGAAGAGTTATTCTGACTAGAGAACAATTCTTTTCCGAGAACAGGATTTTCAAGGGATGTGGGTTTTCTGTAATGTTCTTCTGGGACCTCTTCTGGTCTAGCCATATCCCAGTTCTACATGTTGTGTAAAATCAGAACAAGACTGAAATATTAAAGATTCACTAACATTAGTTCTGTTACTGCATACTGACTAAGAAAAAAGAAAAGAGAAAAAAAGAAAAAAAAGGAAGGAATTGTGTTGACTTAGCCAGTACAATATTCTAATTCTTCAAGACAGGGCCAAATTGAAATACAAGAGCTTGAATCAAAAGGTTAAATAATGTTTTCTTGCATGGGTAGAATCAAAAAGATGTAGATATGCCATTCAAAACATTGCAATGAAGATGAAATCCTCATCATTGTGAGCAGAGAGATGGTGGATGACAATCTTGCCTAAAGTAGCTATTTTTTACACAAATGAAGTGGAAAGCATATACTGGAAGGCTATGAGACTTCTGATCCAGAATCAGAATCACAGTTTTATTCAACAGATGTAGTTTTATGGCACTTATGATCAACAAACTTCAAAAGAGAAAAAGAAGATAGAAGAATTCAATGGTTGAAAGACTTCACCAACAGGGACATTATTTGTAATTTGTAGACTGCCTATGGAAGAAAAATACATAACATTCATATTTCAAAGGAAAACTTACTATGCATCCAGGTCATGTACTGGCATATAAGGCTGTAGTGCATCTTTTAGAACTGAAAGGAAATTGAAAGCGAAGTAACATATATCTAAGCAGTTTTGAGCAGGCAACTTTCTCAAAATCTATGTACAACAAAGTGCACCTTGTAGAAGAAGTATGACCATATTAAATCTCTTTCATCAAGGTTAAATACATACTAGCTTCAGGCAGGTTTTCTTTGAATAAATTTACCAGTACAAAGCAACTGATGAACTCAGATGCTGTCATAAGCAAGGAGAAAACTGTCCACCAAAACACACTCTGTGAAGTTTTTAACAAGCAATGTCAAATGTTATGTGGATTCCAAACAGACTGAAAGCTTACTTTGGCACAGAAACTGTGTTTGTACTGCTTTAAATATCCAGCCTAGGAACTGTCACCTGCTCCTTAAGTCAAATCATACTGGGCACAGGATGAAAAATTCTCTTTATCCATGACTATCAGAGCACATGGGCATCAGCAGGACTCTCCAGGGAACAAGATACTGCTTTAATCTTTGCTGTGCATTCACTTTGGGACAGTCGCGGGCCACACAACTTCTCTGTGGAAGGTGCATTCAACCAGCTGACAAAATGTGTGATCCAGGAATAAGATGTATGTGCAAACAATGTGCAGATTATCATCAACTGCTGCACTTAGTTTAATCTATGTAAAGATATTTGGAGTTTATTCAGGGCAAAAGAGTATATTTCATGCTATTTGTAATCTTGCATTTTCTATTGGCAAATGTTTCCAAATGCAGATTTCCAAATCATACTGTAATAGGATTAAGTACAGCGATATCGTAATCACTTTGAGTGACACACAAATTTAAGATGAGGGAGCTTGGAGAAGGTTATTCATTTAATAGCTCATAAGAGCCAGCCTCACCAGCTGTTAAATGGACAGGGTGGGGGGGGAGGTGTTGGGTTTTTTTGTATCTTTAAAAAAAAATCCATAATTTTCTTCTTGGTTCACAGTGTTCAGGACTTTCTATGATTTCCATGGTAGGGACATCAAAATGCAGTTTACTGCACTTTTTTCTGACTTATGTGTGTGTTCCTGGAAGTAAATTTAAGAAAGGTATATATCTCTCTACATTTAATCTGTTTCCTGTTCAACAATTTCTTTATCATCTCTTGCAATTAGTTTACAGTGAAGATATATCATCCACATAAGATCAAATAATTTCAAACAAATCACTCTTGGGAGATCATGATGCTAGGTGGATCAGGTAACAGAAGTATGGAGGGTCAGCACAAGTGTTACACACCAAATCAGTGATTATTGGATCAGAACCACCTTGTGGGTGTGTGAGTGTGTGTGTGGAGGGGGAAGGAATGGGTCAAACCTCATGGAGGTGGGGTGGTGTCGTATCCCTCATTGCAGCCCCTGGAGCCCACACAGGGAAGCACTGGAGCGGCTGCCAGTCACAAACAGCCTGGGAAAAATATAACACTCCCCCAGCTCCTGGAGCTCCTGACCCAGCTCAGTTTGGCAGGGACAGTGAGGACACTGCCCCTCACCCTGGCCTGGGACACCAGCGTGGCCAAGGATCAGAGGCCTCACGTGGGGGGTTTGGCTACAGAGACCAGAGCGGATAAACAGGCAGCACCAGGTCTCCATTATGGGCCCTGGTCTGTTCTCAAAGCTGTCAACATGTGACCTTCTAAGTGGTAACTATATTTTTCTCTTCTTTTTTTCCTCTCTTTATTCTTTCTTCTCTTAATATCTCTTAATCTCTCTTCCTTTTTTTGCTTCCTTTTGTTGGTAACTTAAACACTTATTTTCTGTAAGGTGTCGGTACCTAACCTAAATTGCATGGAGTTTGTGTTTGCTGGGTGTGTCCTGCTTATAGTGGTCAGAACCAGTTTGTCACTGTGTGGGTGTGGCCAGGGCTGTGTTTTCTACACCCTCTATGTCATTTTTCCTGAACTGTTATAATGGATTGTTGGCAGCAACTGCTCAGGGCACACCTGACACCCCAGGCTACAAGCTGGGTGTTTAAGAACTCTGTGAGGTAGAAAGGTTTTCCTGTCTTCACACCAATGACTGAGCTGTGATAACTCCCCTCCAGGGAGTTATTAGCATCTTTACACCCAGCCTGCGGGGTCATGTCTACTAATGGGCCATCAAGGATTCCAAAAATATGCTATGATTCACAATTACCCATAGTGAAACATCCCGCCCTGGGGGAGGTACTGGGCATTCCCACCTGAACCTAAGCATATATAATCTTGGGGTCTGAGGACTTCTGGTACCACTCATCAGATCCAGAGAAGGACCAGAACCTCAACAGGACTGTGACTGCCACTCTCAACCGTCATCCTCACCAGCAGGTTTCTTCTTTCCTTTTACTTTGTACTCAGGGGGGCCACATGGTCCTCAGCACAGGGGCTGGTGAGCTCCATTTTGTTTGTGCCCCATGGTACTGGCTTGTACATTTCTTTTTGTGGGTCAAAAAGATTTTTTTCTCTGTATCATTGTACTTATTGTGATCTTTTTGTAAAATTCTAATTCTGACTTGTAAGCTCTTTCTGAGTTGGGTTCATTTCTCCTGCTGGTTTACCTTTAAAACAACACATGGCGTAACAACAGTTCCTTACTATAGCAATGCTTGTCAATCCTCTTAATATGTTGTGAAGTTTTTTGTGAAGTTGTATGCTATCTCTGTAAAACCTTTTTTTGCCAAATGCCTATATTATACTCAAATTAAAAGAAATCTCTTAGAGAAAAATGTGTAGTTATTCTCCAGGTGTGAACTTAAGGTATGAAAGAACCAATGGCTTTATAAGAGTTTGTGTAAGCAAAGTCTCTTGAAGTCTGAAATTAAGATGCAACATTCGGTAAAGTTGGACCAGGCAAACTCATACTGCCAAAAGTACAAAAGTAAAAGAAATTGGAGTAAGATAAAGGTAAAAGAAATTGTTTTGCACTTGATATACTTTTTTTGCATAGATATGAAATGCATGAACAGCTGTATTTGGTATGCATGTCAATAAGTTTACTCAATCCTACAGAAATCACATTGTCAATGTAATTATATGAAAAAGATTAACTCTGAGAATTAAACTAATTGCTAATTTAATTTCTGATGATTTAAACAAAAACATGAAAGATTGTTGGCGTGTGTGGGGAAAATATATTTTTTATGTATGGAAAAGCCATCATTGACTGTGAGAGAATTTATAACATCTAATATATCTTGTCACAACGTATGGCAGCTTTTACTGAAATACTTACTAATGAGACCATTGGTTTTGGATTCCTTACCCAACAGTATAGTTGCAGCTGACAAAAAGGATCTTTAAATTCTTTCCATAAAGGTGTCAAAATAATTTTCTTTCAGTCTGCTTTCAGCAGACTTCACTCCCAATGGCATAGGACAAAAAAACCTGCATTGCAAAGAACTCACTAAGAATGTAAAAAGTTTTTGAAAAAGTTAAGTTTATTCGTTTCAAGTTCATAAATTGAAAACATTCAAGCATGAGGTACACTTAGCAAAGACATTTTTTATGTATTTACAAATGCAGCATAGGAAAAAATGATTCTCAGACCACTTTGAAACATGCCTAGAGGCAAATGGTGCAAATTGAAAGGGCTCAAACCAGAACTTGAAATGGAATTCAGGTAAAAAATGAAATCATAATTGTATGTTGAAGTTAAAAGAATATTGACATTTACCACTGAATACATGTACTCTATATTGCGTATATCTTATATATTGTGGGTGAATGCTTGGACTGGGTACCCAACACAGCACTAAGAGTGATGTAAAAATGGCTGTAGAGAAGTAGCTGCTAAGTAGCAAATCTGGATCATGTAAAAATTTTAATTTCTCAAAATTTATCAAGTTTGAGTTTTCTGGATCCACAGCTACTGAGTGAAAATGACATTTGTTTTCCAGAATGTCTACATTCATAGAATAAGAGGATATGCTGAGTTGGAAGGGACAATCAGGATCATGAAGTCCAACTCCTGGCCTTGCACGGGGCACCCTATGGGTCATATTATGTGCCTGAGAGTGTTGTCCAAAAGCTTCTTGAACTCAGACAGGTTTGGTGCTGTGACCACTTCCCTGGAAAGCCTGTTCAAGTGCCCAACCACCCTCTGGGTGAAGGTCCTTTTGGCTAATAGCTAACCTCAATCTCTCCTGACTCAGCTCCAAGCTGTTTCCTGGAGTCCTGTGACTGTTCATGAGAGTGAGGAGATTAGTGCCTGTTTCTCCAAGTCAGGATGTTGAAGAGTGCCATGGCATCTCCTCTGAGTCTCCTCTTCTTCAGGCTGAACAAACCAAATGACCTCAGCTGCTCATTCTAAGGCTCCCCCTCTCTTTGGGTGAAGAATGGTGAAGACCCTTCACCATCCCTGTGACCTTTGTTTGGACATTGTAATAGGTTAGTAGTTTTTTATGTTGTGGTGCCCAAAACAATACACAGCACTCAAGGTGAAGCCACACCAGTGCAGAGTAGAGCAGGAGAATCCCCTCCCTTGACCGGATGATGATGTTTTGCCTGATGCCCCCCAGGACACAGTTGGCCCTCCTGGCTGCCAGGGCATTGCTGTCTCATGTTCAACTTGCCAACGACTGGGACCCCCTTTGTCTGTCATCTGTCTTGAAGACAGAGACAATGAATGTATGAAACACCTCTGCCTTTTCTGTGCCCCTGTTTGTGAGGTGACCATCCTCATCCTGTAACAGGCCAATGATATTTCTATACTTCCTATTGCCATTATTGTATTTGAAAAAAAAATCTCTTTTTATTGACCCGCACCATTTGGGCCAGCTGCAACTGCAGTTGAGCTTTGGCCATATGAATTTTCTCCCTACAGTGACAAGCAGCATCTCTCTATTCTTGCCGGGTCACCTGGACACCTTCATTGGACACCTTCCTTTTTTGCCTTATTTCCAAGAGACGATCTCTGATCAGCCAAGCCAGCCTTCTGCCTTGCCTGCTTGACTTTTGACATTTTGGAATTGTCTGTTCTTGAGCAGGACGTGATGTTTAAAAGTGATCAGCACAGATAGACCCCAGCACCTGCAAAAACATATTCTTAGGGAACTTTACTTACTAATTCCCTGAGCAGCCTGAATCTGCTCATGTCCAGAGTTGAAGTTTTGCTGGCAGTTTTCCTCCTGTTGAGATTTTAAACTTGATCATTTCATGATTGCTGTGGCCAAGACACTGTGGCTTTGTCATCACAATCGCCAATCTCCACTTTGTTCATGAAATCTACTGTGTTGACAAACAGCAGATCAAGAAGGGCATCTTTCCAAGTTGGCTCCCTTAGGACCTGTTCCATAAAGATTTTTTTTAGGAATCTTCTGGCCCAAATTGTACCAGCTGTGTGATGCTCCCAGTTAATTTCTGGCAAATGGAAGCCCCATGTAAGGACAAGGACAGTTGACTTGGAAGTGTCCCTTAGTTCCTCGGAGAATAATTTGTTGGTGTCAAAGTCCTGGCCTGGAGGTCTATAGCAGAATCCCACAATAACTGCTGCATTTGTTTGTCCCTTGATTCTCACCCAGAAGATCTCAGCTGTGACATTGTCAACTGCAAGCTCCATACATTCTAACCCTTCTATTATCTATGGTGCCAACCCCTACCTCTTCTGTACTGCCTATCCCTGCTGAAGAGGCTATAAACATCCGACAGGTCACTCCAGTCACAGGACTTATCCCACCAGGTTTTCCTTACGCTAGTCATGTCAAATCCCTGGGAATGGGCCAAAGCTTTGAGCGCATACGGTTGTTCCTCATGCTGGGTTCATTAGTGTAGAAACATTTCAGGTGTGGTACTTTGTAGCCAACACCTCATTAATAAGATTTAGGGATCCTATTAGTGCTCCTTTGGCACACCATTCCATTGCTCCTTACTGGCCAGCCTGGTACTTTTCTTTTCCCCCTTCCAAGTTAGTTTAAAGTTCTCTCAGTGAGCCCTGCCATGGCAAGGGGGTTGGAAACGACGATCTTTAAAGGTCCTTTCCAACCCAAATTATTCTTTATGCTGATTCTACAATTTATTCTTCATGTTTCATGTGTTTGGTGATAAGCCCGTTTGCCCATATGAGAGTTGCTGGTTTTGACAGGAAGTAAACCATGTCTGTCCTTTGGCCATCCAGCAAAGACTTTATGTACAAACACCGTTAGCTTGTAAATTGGATGTGACAGTGTATTTTAACACTGAGTGCAACACTCATACCCTAAAATTGATCATCGTGACATAGAACAGAAAGTGTATTTGAAAATATTTTTTTCCCAAGGAACCTAAATTTTGGATGTATCTAATTAATCAAATAATGCTACATTTAAGCTATATAAATTCCTAACAAAGTCAAATGAAATTACCATTTTTAAAGAGCTTTCACAAACTTGAAAAGGCTGAAATCCTAAAGTTACAGAATGGTTCTTATCATGTGCAGTAATAATTATTTTTGTAGAAATATATGTTTCATATATATATATATATATATAGCATATAAAATCTATGCATATATTTATTTAAAAACCAAATACAAACAAACAAGGAAAAAATTTCAGTGGACTTGTTAACAGACAATACTCTCTCTTATGCACTGGAATCTATTGAAATTTTTCAGAGAGTTAATATGAGTTCTTTAAATGTTCAGAGACGTTGATCTATTTTATATTAATTTTTGAAGTATTTTGGTCCAGGAGAGTGCAATTTACTTTATATAAAAAACAATTCTTTAATGAAAATTGAAGTATTTTAGAAAAAGTATTTTGGAAAACCCTTTAAGTGTCTGTGTGAAATTAAATTATGAAGAATTGAAGTACAGGACATTCCTGAAGAGAATAAAAAGCCAGTGGATTTATAGAAGAATAAAAGTAGCTGCATTCAAAGTATTTAACTCATTGCAAGCAAAATGTAGCAAAGCTGTCCTTGATATTTATCCTTAAGGTTCTACATTGAAATGAATAATTGCTGTGTTTTCCCAGATTTTTGTGGCAACAGGGAATTAAAATCCGGAATGTATGCTTAACTGTACAGAAGTAATAAAATGAAAAATTATACATTTGTCAGTAGGACCTTGCCTGAAATATTTGCCACAGGATTTTTACAGTGTTGTCAGTGTTAGACTCATGCTTGTCCTGCTGAACTCAGAATCTGTCTTGAGCTTGAAGAGCACTGGACCAGTTTTGAGCACTTCTGAAAACTTATTCTAACTTCATAAATATTTAAGATAATTTACTGTACAATACTTTGTATGAAGAAAAAACTTGACACAGACTTTTAAGAATTTCAGATTTCAAAGTACATCTACAAAATGTATACTGAAACATGTACTCAAATTTTCCTTTTTCCAAAATGTACATGTCCACTTCATATTTGATAATACCTTTTAGGTTCCACAGACTTATAAATCATTTATATAAATATAAGTTAACCTTTTGGTGAGATTTTTTTTTTTTTTTTTTTTTTTAATTAAAGGGACCTGGAATCCATACCATAGGCATTTTTGTCTTTCTACCAAGTTTATTGTTTTGGGAAAAGCTTCCAAAAATTTAAAACCTTGGTACATTAAGACTGATAAGCAGTTTTTTGGGTTTGGGGGTTTTGTTGTTGTTGATTGTTTGGTGGTTTTTGTTTGTTTGTTTTTAATTTTCTTTAAATTAATAAATGCAAGCTGCGGATGGCTGTTTTGTTTTTTTTTTTGTTTGGTTGTTTGTTTTTGTTTTTGTTTTTTTGTTTGTTTGTTTGTTTGTTTGTTTTGTTTGGTTGGTTTTTTTCTGGAACAGGTTTTCCAGGGAAGTTCTCTATCCCTGAATGTATTCAAGTTGGATGGGGCTTTGAGTGACCTCGTCTAGTGGAAAGTGTCCCTGCCCCTGGCAGGGGATTTGGAACTAGATGATCTTTAAAGTTCTATCAAAAAAAAATAAAAAAAAAAATCAGTTATGATTTCGAGTCAAAATAAAGATTTCAGTGGACTTTGGATGCATCTCAAATGGGACAATGGTTGATGCATCAATATGCCAAGTTCAATGCCAAGCAAGCAAATACCTGCAGAACAGTGTGTAAAATTCACGTTAAGGGTTACAGAAGTTTGCATCAAAGACAGAAAATCTTTGACTACTGCTTGACTTAATGTAAACCTTTGAACTTTTTTGAGGTATTCTCTCTGATCTATGGGAACAGGAATCACCTATCAGTGACTGTGTACAAGGGTTCTGATGAGCTTTAGAAGGGCTGTTTGGTCTGGGGAGTTTGTACTGTTTACTTCTACCTCTGTTCTGTCTTTTCCAGGTTCTCCAGTGGAAGCCAGTGCTAGTCATAATGTGAAATTCAAGAAAAGGTCTATTCCAATTTTAAATACCTTTTAGAGAGAGAAGGAAGATTAGACTTTTTCAAACATTTTTGTTGGTTCCAGTGATCTCAGTCACTCATTTCACACTGTAAAATATAACATACTTTCTTAGTGATTGTACTTCTGCACTCAGAACAGAAGTTTGTTTGGCACATGAAGACAAGTAGGAGAAGAGAGATGCATCAGTCTGAATCAGATTATATAATAGGGGCCTACATTTTTGTGCAACAGTGATAACAGTCAAAAAAAATATATTCTGAATTATTTACATTTGTCTGTTGTTAATCCACTAATGTTAATGCTTTTAGAGGGCATTCCCAAAACTCTGCCTCATACCAGAAATATAAAAATTAGTGGGTTACCTTTTGTCATAATGTGTTATTCCACACACAGGAACTTAAAGTAAAGGATTAAAACTGTAAGAAGAGACAAATTTAGAAAGTCCCAAAATCCCTCTACAACCAACAAACAAGAACAAAAAAAGCAAACAAAAAAACTCCCAAAATGCTAACAAACATAAACAACAACAACAAAAAAAAATAAAGGCAAGAACAACAAACTAACAAAAATGGATATAATTTGGAAGTATATGAGCTTGACCAGAAATTTAATACATAAGGATAAGGAAATAGAATTAGTATTCTAAGGGATTGAACAGTTCCTTAACATCAAATTTTCATTATTTTTTCAAGACTCTCAAGGTATTTGAAAATCAATAATATATTATTGTGATTATCTAGATTTACTGTATTCTATTTCCTAATTATGCTTTGAAATGCATGTTTGAACTAAGAGACATTTGTTTTCATAATGTTTTGCTTTGCATGCACCAGAATGGTTGAAGTCTGTCACTGGCAGCACTCAAATATGTTTTCATTGTGCCTGCTGAGGGCAACGTTGTACAGCCCGAGGTTACTCTGTTGAATATATTCCAAGTTTTAGTACCAATAGCCTTCATGGAAACAAGGTATAGTTTTCACAGGGACAGATACTAGCATATAGGTGATACATATAGATCCATAGGATTTCAAACAAAGTCAGCCTTTTAGACCTACATATCTCAATGTATATATCAGAATCCTTATTTCCACCTTGAAGTTCAGACACCATGTGTGTGAAATCAGGCCTAAGGAGTTCTGAAAACTTTGTCAGGATAGGCAAAGGTCTGCCTGTGCTGCAGGATTATATGGACATATTACAATAGAGTCTGAAGTTAATTTCAATAGCTGCAGGCTAATTGTAAGGAAAAGAAGGGTTGGAGTTTAGAAATCTCTTAGAAAATTAAAAAATACCTGAATATATAGTTTCACCTGGCCTGACTAGTCTACAATCTGGTGCACAAGTAAAAATTAGGATGTGCTTGTCTTTGCTTCAACTCAATACTGTAGATCTACTTTTAAGCTTGCCATGTCCTTGATGTTAGAATTATGGAGCTAGTAGATAACTCAGATTATAAATGTTGTTTATGTAATGTACTAGGGATTGGTTTATTGCAAGCTTGGCTCTTTTTCACCTATCAAAGTAAATAACAAACTTGTTCTCTAAGTGCCAAACAGGCTTCAACTTTTCTGTAACTTCAGTCAGTGTTTTAACCTTGTCTGAACATTTTCTTTAAGACCATCATAAATGAACCACCAGGGATAAATGCTGTAGGAGTGAGTTTGAAGCAAAATCCATCCCCGAACAACATTTCTTACAGATAATTTATGTCAGACTGATTTCCAAAAATTGCCTCTGAGATTGCACATATTTATCTAGTTATTTCTTAGGTTTCATGTAATAAAATTGTGTAGATCTTCAGTTCTTGTCCTTTTTCTGTATCAAATTAATTGAAGCCTCCTATAGCAGTGTACTTTCATGTCTGCTGGTATCCCAAAGGCAGGCTTGTCAATCACAAAATCACTCTGCTGCTGTTCTGCAGTTGACCTGATTCAGCACTGAAAAAGAACAAGAGCTTCTATGCAATCAAACTGGAACTGATGGATACCAAAGAGACCTTGATAAGACTCACTTAGTACCAGGCAGTGGTAGTAAGACAAGCAAGACAGAGCAAGAGAGAATGCACTGGGGAAAATTACTGCTTTTAAAGTGATTTTTTTTTACAGATCTTTACAAAAAAAAAACCAAAAAAACCCAAAAAAAAACAAAAACAAAACCAAAAAAAACCAAAACATGTAAATATATGAATACAGTAATATCTGAGAATATATGCTGTGTGCAGATCACACATTCCTACCCACAGCTGTAACTGTAAGAATGTTATCCGAATTTGGAATAAACTCAAAACATAAATTTGTATGAGAAACTCTGAATGGTACATTTGACAAACCTGATAGAACCAAGATTTACAAGGGTATGGTTCCATGGCACTTCCATTTGAATTTAATTTTAGTTAATTAAAAACTTGAGAAGTGAAACACATCAGTCCCCAGTAGCTATAGGCATAATTTTCAATTGACATAGCTCAAGTAATTTAAAATTTAGCTTGCTTTTTTTTTTTTTTTTTTTTGGATTGTGAAAGACATATAGTTCATAACGCTAATAAATTGTCACCCTGATGACTTAAAACTGCAAATTTTAACACTAAGGTCACAAAGGCTCTTCCCATTGCAGGAAGCTGATTAACTGATAACCAGGTTGCTCAAGTATTTCAAATTTACTCTTGAATAATATAATTTTTAAAATAAAAGCATTCCATATAATGAGTAATGATACATTAAGGACTGCTATGTATCGTCCAGTATGAGAAAATAGTCTGTGACTGTTTTCTCAGAAGAAAATTTCTAAGGACTACCATACTGGACCATCAAGTTTATATATCAGTTTGCCAGTGCTTAAGCAGTTTTAAGACTCCTCAGAATTGATCTGGATTTGGTTATGGCAGTCTCATTTATTTGTATGGTTGCAATAGATCAAAGTAAAATTCTTTCACAGACATAAATGTTCACTCAGAGGCCAACTTTAAGTGCTTACCTTTACTTTCTAATTTCCCAAGGCTTCCTGTATAATGGGTGTAAGGGATAAATGTCTTTTTGTGGATAACATAAAAGTGTCCTAATTTGAGTGCCATAAAGTAAAAATTTTTCATTGAGAGGGTGACTGAGCACTGGAGTGCACTGAACAGAGGAGTTCTGAAGCCTCATCCTTGGACAAATTCATAAGCTGTCTGAGCAATCAGCTCCCTGCTTGAACGCGGAGTTTGGAGCAGATGATTTCCAGTGGTCCCTTCCAACCTCAGCCATTCTGTGGTTCTTTGATTCTCTGGTTCCATAAACTAAAAATCTACTTTGCTCCTTGGAATTAAGAGGAAGTCTAGGGCAACTTGCTTGTCTCAGTAGGCATCAGACACTTAATAAAAGTATTCATCTCTCCCTGGCTCCTCTTTCCCCAGCCCCTAAATGCTAATTGCCCTTAATCATTCTTTTGGAATTAGCAAAAATGTAGGCTAGGGTGAAGTACTTCCCTTAGGAAATTATAAATAAGGTGTATAAAGTTTCAGACTTTCTTTTAAAAGGAAAACAAAATCTGCTGTTCTTTTTCCTCTTAAAATGTAATAGATGACAGAAATAGGAACAAATCAACAGTTGCTACAAATAATCTATGTACAATGACAAAGCCAAATTTGGATTTTACAGAAGACTATATGGCTGGCTTTCTAGTGTCACCTTTTTTGGAATCAAATTAAAGGCTGATTGTGTATAGCATCTTGACTTTTACAGAACAGAAGTTTTATGTGATTTATCACTTAAAGGCCCATTGAAAAACAGTTGGAGAGAGAAATCTGATTAGATGTTGTTCAGAGCCTCCATAAATATTTAGGAATATAACTCTTGCTGCAATTAATGCATATTAGATCCCTTACAGCCACTGAGAACATAAGCTCTGAATGCCTGTATACATTGAAAAAAAAATAAAAAATAGGTATTACATGACTGATTATGTGGTCTTTTAAAAGGCTGGAATCTGGAACTAGATTAAATTAATCTGATTCCAGATTCAAGTTTACTCCCCCTCCTAAGAAAAACAAGGATTTCAAATGTGTATCTGAAAATGGCATGAAGTCTAGAAAACTGTCCTAAGGCAATTTAATTACTTATTGTCCCACCACCGTTACTTAAATTTGAAGTATGTTTCACTTTTTGAAAGAAAGTAATTAAATTGAGATAGTTATTAGCAATTGTATTATTTTGTCCTCAGACTATTCTCAGAAAGACAGGAGTTCAGAAAAGTCTGAATGAACATGTTTTAAAAGAACACTACTAGTACAATAATAGTCATGCTTTGCAACACAAAATTCTGGTTGGACAAGATACACTTTGAATGGATTAAAGTCTTTGAAGCTACCAAAACTTATCTGCAAGAAAACTTTTTGAAGCTGCCAAAACCTATCTGCAAGGAAACATTAGTAACATCTTTGTAGAATGAGAAAAAAAAATACATGGTTTATTGATCTGTAGGGGTATCATCACATAACTAAAGCAAATTTTTTTCTTGTAGTACACCTAAGTCCTACTTATCAAACCTGATTTCCTTTTATGACAAGGTATCCCACCTAGTTGATCAAGGGAAGCCAGGTAATGTAATCTTTTTGGATTTTAAAGCTTTTGATAATGTCTCTCACAGTATTCTGCTGGACAAAATGTCCAACAAACAGCTGGATAAACACCTTATGCAGTGGATGAGTAACTTGTTCACAGGTTGGACACAAAGGATGACAGTGAGTGAGGTAACATCAGATTGGCAGTCTGTCACTTGTGGGGTTCCTCAGGGCTCCATCTTGGGCCCTGTGCTTTTCAACATCTTCATAAAAGACTTGGACACAGGACTAGAGGGGATACTAAGGAAGTTTGCAGTTGAAACAAAACTTGGAGGAGCTGTTGTCTCCCTCAAAGTCAGGGAGGCCCTACAGAGAGACCTTGACGAATTAGAGGACTGGGCAATGACCAACCATATGAAGTTCAATAGCGGGAAGTGCCGGATTCTGCTCCTGGGGTGGGGCAACTCTGGTTGTTCCTATAGACTGTGGAATGAAATGCTGGAACTCAGTGCCAGAGAAAGGCACCTGTGAGTCCTGGTAGGCACCAGGTTGAATCAGAGTCAGCAGTGCCCTGGCAGCCAGGAGGGCCAACCATGTCCTGGGGGCATCAGGCAAAGCATCATCAGCTGGTCAAGGGAGGGGATTGTCCCACTCTGCCCTGCACTGGGGCAGCCTCACCTTGAATATTGTGTGCAGTTTTGGGCACTGCAATATAAGAAAAGCTATTAGAAAGTGTCCAAAGGAGGGCAACAAAGATGGTGAAGGGCCTTGAGAGGAAGTCATACGAGGAGTGGCAGAGATCACTTGGTTTGTTCAGTCTGCAGAAGAGGAGACTGAGGGGACACCTTATTGCACTTACAATTTCCTTGTGAGGGGAAGAGGAGGAGCAGGCATTGATCTCTTCTTTGTGGTGACAGAACCCGAAGAAATGGCCTGAAGTTGTGTCAAGGGAGGTTTAAGTTGGATGTTAGAATAGTGTTCTTCACTCAGAAGGTGGTTGGAGGAACAGGCTCCCCAGGGAAGTACTAAGGCATTTGGACAATATTTTCAGGCACGTGATGTGACTCCTGGGCATGGTCTTGTCCAGGGCTGGGGGTTTGGCTTGATGATCCTTGTTGGAGCCCTCCAACTCAGCATATTCTGTGATTCTGATGTAATAAACACAACTTGCTGTCTAGCACTTATGAATGCAGGACACATTTTATTTGAACCCACAGCCTTATAAGAAGACTGTTTCCTAGATAAGATATACATGCAGTATCCAGTGATCAAATGTAAATAGACCAGTAAGATCAGCTATTCCGTCTAATGTGAACAAGAACAAAGACAAGCATGATACTTGTTCAGCTTATTTTTACTGTGCATTGTGAAAAGTTGCACTAAAAATATAATTTTGTCTCTCTGTGAACATAACCCTTGAGAGCCTTCTTCAGTTGCCAGTTGCCCCTGTGGATCTTCTATTGTTTGCTGCTAAAAAAATATCAGAGTCATTTTATTTTAGTATCTTCTCTTCAAAGACATGTTTGGTTGCCTCTCCCATGACATACATGTAACCTATCTTTGGTCAACCCCATTAGTCACCTTGACTCCAATATCCATGCCTTGTAGATTGGGATATCCTGTGCGAAAAAGTTCCTTCTGTTTATACTCCACAGTAAGCAGCTACTGTGTAGGAAAGGTAGTCACATTTATTTACTACTCTTAAATACTTTTGTTTTCCTTCCTCAAGTGTAGTAATGTGCATGACTCTGCATTCACACATAGCATTCTAATGTGGGAAAGTGACAAAAATGGTACCTTCACCTGGAACACATCTCAGTGTAAATCAAACTGCAGCTTTCAGAAGTATTTTGTTTCTGGGCATATATGAATTGGAGGACATAGCACCAAGCACGCAGAACACTGAAGAAAGACAAAATTTTGCTTGGTGGTGCATTCTGCAGCACCTACAGAACAGAAAGAACAATCTTTAAATCATGTCTTTCAAGAGGAGACTGGAATGGTTTGCCACTCAGGAGACAAGATTTTGTGTAAGGAAACTGTAAGCAATGGTCAATAAATATTTAATGAAATGATAGAATGAGAAAAATGCTAGAGAAGATTTGTTCAGACTTAAAAAAAAATATGTCAGCACAGCTTTTGTGAGTGCTGTGAAGAGACCCAAGCAGAATAGATACATTTGCTCACCTACATCCATGAAAGCACATTGGAAATATCTAATCTGGGCATGTCTTTTAATTACCTCATTGTCAGGATATATGGAAAGTTATGTACAGTGTACATATTCCAGAAAGATTTGATTTCCTGAAGTGTCAAGAAATTAACTCTGAAAATATTTTTCTTAAGTCATTAAATTTAGACCATTGATGTTCTCTGAAAATATTTTGTGTTCTAAGTAATTATTAATTATACATCTAAACAAAGCCTTAACTTTTGTTTTGTTTTCTTGTGTGTGTGTGTGTGTGTGATATGGTAGCTTTTCTCTAAGTCTGTTAAACTTCCCTTACTTTTCCTTCCATTTGTTACTGCCATCTTCTATATTTGTGTTGGTTTTTTCCCTATATTTTACTATATTATGGAACTATTTGGCCCATTATACATTAGAAATAAATGATGATTACTAACTTAACTTTTCAGCAAGCATTGCATGTCTCTTTTTTTTTTTATTTTTGATAAATTGTTCAAACACTCATTTTCTTTTAAAAGAGGTGATTGTCTTCAAGTGAGAAGCAGACATCCGTTCCGAGTTTCAAAGAGGAAGAAGAGAGGGGCAGATATTTCTCCTCAGTGATTATATTAACTTCAATATTTGGATCTGAAAATAATTATTTCCCCTAAAATGAAAGAGAAATAACAGACCTGTTAGTACCTATCCCATGAAAAAAAAAAAAAATATTAAAGATCATATTCATAACCCCAGGATTGACCCCTTTGCTACAGAGAAACACACTGTGATGTACATTCAGGCCAGATAAACATATATTTGTAGGTTTTTAACACAAAAGCATGTACTCCTTGGATATTGCTCCCTGGTTTTTGTTAAACAGTTTCATTTTGATAAGCTGCAACATACTTTCATTCAAAATGACCTGTTGTCTGACACAACTAGAATAAAGAAAGACGGGAGAGAAAAGGGAAAAGTGGCTTTGCTCTATGAAGATAACCAGTCTTCCTCAGGAACAGTCAAATCAGAAGAGCTGTGAAATAAATATTCAATAATTTGATGAGGAAAAAATGATAGCTAAGCCCTCTTGACCTTTTATGCAGCCCATTAACACAGTCCGCTAACACCTGCTTTGTAATTAATGTGCTAATCAAGGCAGCAGGGTTCACCAATTGCCACATTTCTGTACAGATTTCCAGCTTTGTTGCCATGTTGCTATCTCAATTAGTCTGCTGCACTCTTAATGTAGCCTTCTCCTGCAGGAAGAAAATTGGTTTCAGATGTGAATGCTTCATAACGAAGCAAATCCTTAATGTATAGTGAACTTATTACGCATTGTGCTAAAACTAATTTATTTTCTTCTAGAAGTGTATGTGTGCTTAAAACTTAGAGGCAAAACAAATGATATTCAGATTTGTCCCAAAATGAGATATTTGGGAATAGTTTACAAAAAAACCAGACAAACTGTCACAGTCACAGAGTTGAAAAAGCTGTTCAATCAATATGCTGTTTGCTTGGTTTCTGTCCACACATGCACACAAACAAATCATTTTATGTCATATATTTCATGTCTACTTGCAATATTAATACTGTTAGAATTACTGAAATGTCACCTGGAAAGCAGAAAAGCATTTGAAAACTGTCATGTGGATAAGGTTCCCATGGAAACCAATTTTCTTGATATCCATGTGTTCAATATAAATGCCTGTAATTTTGTTTGGATACTCATGGAAAAAATAAAAAAGGCCTTAATAAAGACTTGAAAATAACTTACACCTTTTTAAGAGATTATGGAAACACTCATTTAATGCACTCTATGTCTCATACAATAGAATAGCACTAACCTGATCAGCATTCGTCACTTCTAGATGTAGCTTTCATGCTGCATATGACTCATATGGTGTGTTGACTTTGAAAACGTAAGGATTTCACCAAAATAAACACAGTGCCTTGAGTTTTGTTCAGTATATAAAGTTACACTGGAACCACAAGATTAAGCACATTTGCAGGGTAGACTACGACATGACTGAATTCCATACTTCAAGTCCAGAAGACTGGTTATCTTACACAATATTTCTATGCCACAAAAACCTGTTAATTCCAGAACAGGGGACACTGCCCCGATCCAAATCTATTTATGATAAAATTGAATGTAGCAGACAGAATTTGTGACATGTTAAAGTAATTGATATGAGAGACAAAACACTCTTATAAGTCTGACTGCAATAAGAGTTAACAAAAGAAATCAGCAAAAGAAATAGTCCTTGTGAATAATCATAAAGTTTATTCCTTAAAACACAAACAAAAAAACCCACCAACCTAAAACTAATCCTAAACGGTTTGTTGGTGGTTTAGGATTTTTTTTTTCATCTTAAGAAATTTGGTTCTTTTAAGGCTTCAGTTTTTTTAGCTTTAGTTCTTCTTATATCCTGTAGTCATGTAAGGCTACATTAAAGTCACCTAATGTCCTTATTTACGTAAATTTCTTTGGCCATTCATATCTTTAGACACACCGTATCTTTAGCACCTAACTTTTCTGTTTACCTTATAAATGTTCCCATGAAAGATATCCTCCAGTTATTAAAGTAAGAGGCTTCTAAAATATGAATATCTATATGCATGTGAATGATGAAATAAATTGAGTATTTCTCTGTCCTTTTACTGAAGATGTAAATCAAATATTTCAAATACATCTACATTTAGTCTAAGAAAACAGAAAGTATGGACTTTTTCTTCTGACTTTTCTCATGTGTAAAAAGGGAAAAAGCCCAACACCCTAGAAGCAGAGAGAATATGTATTTGAGTAAGATAATGCTGGAAATCCAGGGAGAAAAGTAAGAATAGAGACTTTTTGCTTTCTTCACAACAAGTTTGTGAAGATTTTCAATTGTAAATCATTGCATTGCTTCACTGAGTCCCTTGAACTGTTTGCTATTTTTTAAAGCTGATAACCCAGATTTTCTGAACTATATGGTGAAGTATTGAGCCCATGTCAAATAGAAATAAGAAATGTGTTCAAACTTTGAGAGAATATTTCTTGGTGTTTTTGTTGTTACAGCTGCAGCAACAGCTGAAACAATTATAACTTTTCCAGAAAGCACAACAGTACATTTTTCTTCTTTATAATATATTCCACTTACTAATAAAATGTTAACCTGAGTACACTTAGCTATATTGTCTGCATATCCAATTCAAGACATAAGCAGGAAAGAATTTAAAATTTTGTTAGCTATTTCCTGGAAGGAGGAAAAGACTGCATTATATAGCTGATAGCTGGTCATTAATGTCCCTGATCCTGAATTAATATCATTAATTCTGGCTATGCTATACTGATGATATGCTTTGGTACTGAATGAGGACCTGATATTTCTCTGTAGACTACATCACTTTTCACTTTATGTGAGCATACCTACTGTTACATATAGATAAAGTTTGAAATATAATTTTAACTTGCAGTTTGTTTTCCTGGCTAAAAGGAAAAGAACTCTTAAATCATTCTATTGCCATTCCAATGTATTGAGACATGATTGTTCTGAGATTCTTTGTTCAAATACTAAACCAGCCAGTAACTCTGCAATCGATATGTCAAAGTCATGAAAAATGTTTCTGGATAGTCAAGAGACATGCACAAAATCCTCATGCAGTGAATTGTGGAAAAGGACAAGAGAAGGAAAAATAGGACTAGTGTTTAAGGGCTTAAAGTGAGAGAGTCACAGAGGAAGTGCAGTGACGGAAGGTTTTGGCTCCAGCAAGCTACCTTTTGCTTTTCAGAGAAATTCAGCTAATAAATTGATAAGGCAAGTGTCTGGATGTTATATATACATAAATTTGAATTACAGGATATTACTAATAAAATTGAAGTTTTGGTTTCTTTTGCCTTCAAAACTCACAGAAATATGACAAAATCACATCAATTAAAAAATAATGGCTTTTATGGTAGATTAAGATAATTTTTAGGCTTATGGTTCTTATCCTCAGATGACTTTGCACTTAAATATATCTTTGGATGTTGTATGGAGAAAAAAGACCATATTCCTTCTTGCCAGGCTCAGATTTTTCTGATTTCATTTACCCAGTTTTTAATGTTCAATAATTGCAAGTAATTCTTTCTGAGATGTTTTTCCTTTGTGTACACTAAAATACTTTTTGTTTAGGTGACAAATTTGAGTAGTAGTTCTCTACTTTTATTATTTGCATGTGATTGAAAAAGTGAGTAGACATGGAAATGATGTTATTTTCAATGTTCATGGATTATTCATTTCACTAATATTTTACTTCACAATGTTTTGCATTAAATTGAAGAAAAATTTGGTTTGTTTTTGTTTTGATTTGGTTTGTTTTTTCCCCTAAGGCTTAAGTTAGTACTAAATAGTTAAACAAATCCTTAAGTTAATATTAAATAGTTAAACAAATTTTAACTGGAATTTTTTGTCTGTTGTAATATGTGGGACTATTTGCTCATTCTTGCAAATTTGTATTATAGTCTAAATAGAGAATGAGTAGATGTATGGAATATTATAAAAATTCTTTCAATTTAAATTAATTTGTATAATATGAAAATGAAGTACAAATACCTGACTAAGTCTTGGCATCTACCATATAAAGTAAACATGAGAACCTAAATCTGAATGAAACCTGAATGAAAATTGATAATCTAAAAATACAAGATAATAGTGAAATATTTATTATATGTTTATTTATTTTACATGTTCTTAGTATTATTTTGTAGCACAAAGGTATTTTAAAATTGACCTTCCTTCCTCAACTGTGTTACAACTACAAGCATACATGTAAATGTAAGTGTATGAGTGCATGTAAATATGCCCAGATCACTGCAAAAACATTAGAAAGTCAAAATTGCTTGCTAAATAAAAAGTTGCGAACTTCAATTTTGTTTGTAATTGATCAAGCCCTGAAGTACTCTTTAGATTTCTATTATAGGAGTCATTTACACTGCATCATTTTTAAAAGAGACTGAAAATACCAGTCTCAAATACATGACTACAGAAACTTTTTCTAAAGATTATTTTTCCCTAAAAATGCAGGGCCCTGAGCAACCTGATCTAGTGGTTGGCCTCCCTGCCCATGGTGGGAAAATTGGAACTATATGATCTTTCAGGTCTCTTCCAACTCAAACCATTCTATTTTAATTCTGTGATTGACTTGTGAGCTCTTAATAATACAACAGAGAATTGTACTTCTTGTACTGCATAGGAATAATTCATAGTCATTTTTCTTGTTGAACTGACTGAATAACAGTACTCTCAGGGTAGAGCTCCATAACACAGATAGTACCTTAATTTTCTTGCTCATAGGATCTTCTTAGAGTTTTAATAGAAACATTTGTTTTAAGTAAATTTTTCTTACTATTTTGACTAACAGTACTCATTGAGATCTGACCTGATGGAAAACATGTGTTTCAAAAATGCAGTGATTCCTTATCCTGAGGCAATTATAGTTTTATGCGAGGCTTTTCAAGCCTAAATTCATGTGTGTTTTTCATTTTACACTGCCAGGGTTGGAGTATTTACAACCTCCCTGGGCAACCTGCTACAGTGTTTCACCACCTTCACTGTAAAGAATTTCTTCCTAATATTTAACCTAAATTTTCCCTCTTTCAATTTGTAACCATTACTCCTTGTCCTATCACTACTGATCTTGATGCACAGTCCCTCTCTAGATTCCCTGTGGGCCTCCTGATACTGGAAGGTTGCTATGAGGTCTCCACGTGACTTTCTCTTCTCCAGGCTGAACAGCCCCAAACTTCTCAGTCTGTCTTCATAAGGGAGGTGCTCCAGTCCTCTTATCAACTTTGTGGCCCTCCTGTGGACTTGCTCCAACATTTCCATGTCCTTTGTATAGTGGGAGCACCAGAACCATACACAGAACTCCAGGTGGGGTCTCACAAAGGCAAAGGGGGAGAATCACCTCCTTCAACCTCCTGGCCATGCTTCTTTTGATGCCCTCCAGGATTTGTTTGGCTTTCTGGGCTGTGAGCACACACTGCTGGCTCATGTTGGGTTTTTCATCAACCGTCACCATCCAATCTTTCTCTGCAGGGCTTCTCTCAATCATTTTTTTCACCCAGCCTGTAGGTGTAAATAGGGCCTTGAGTAACCTGATCTAATAGGAGGTGTTCCTGCCCATGGCATAGAGTGACTGGGACTAGGTGATCCTTAAGGTCCATTCTAACCCCTTAATATTCTATGATTCTATGATTTGAGAAACCAGGCTGACATCTTTGGGAGGATCCATATAAGTTCTCTCAGAGATAACAAATATTGGAACTGGATAACTAACTAGTACAAGTGATATGCTTCTAAGTGTGGTATAAAGAAGCTAGCAAAATACCACTACTTTTATATCCCTTGGTTCTAGGGAGAGATACTCCAGTCCTCTCTTTGTCCTACTTACAGGATATTTGTCTTCTTTTGCAAGTAAAGTGGCAATAACAAAAACCTAGTTATAAATGAGATTTACTTTGTTTGTTTTTCCTTTATAAGTGAAAAGACATATCATAGAAAAATATTATTTAAATATAAAGACCTGTAAATGGACTGTATTCAACTAAATAGTAGAAAAAACAGTGATAATGTAACTCGTTATATAGTTCTGAAAACATCTCAGTACTAAAACAAAAGAGGTCCAAGAAAAAAAAAATCTTTATTCTGATAAAGCCTGTTTTCCGGAGATCTAAATTTTATTCCTGTTGCAGCAAAATCCTTTTATGAAATGCAAGTTTTAATTTATAGTACCTTTTCTGTAAGTTTTTCTGGGATGAAAAACATTTCTGTGGTCTAGAACACTGTGTTACATATACATACCTTTTATGACTTTTTGGTGATCTTTAGAATGTACTGCAAAAACACATAGTATGTTTTTATATACTATGATGTAGATTATGCTCCAGTTGTATTTTATATCTGGTTTTATAACATAGTAAATAATCATGGTAAATAAGTATTTTATGTTTGGCTGATTTGTTTTTTGTTCTTCTTTGAATGAAGTAATGCGACTATTTCAGTTCTTCCAAAATTATTGCAAGACTGCCATATTTTAAACAAGTTTGACAGAAATAAAAGTGATGTATCAGAAAGTACTGTTCCTTTAAGAACAAGATATTCTTTTCTAGGATACTGAACATTAGGCAAAGCACGTGTTTTTCTGGGTAGTAATGAAACTCGGAGTAGCTCCTGTTCTGAATCTACATTTACAACAGAGTTTCAGCCACCAACTACCCATTCAGGCTTTTAAGTTCAATTTTCCCCCATGTTTTTCTATCTTTTCTATATCCCAGTTAAGTTCCATCTTGCTGTCTAGAAGCCTTAAGTTAACCATGTATATCATGGTTTGATTTAAAAAGACAAATATAATAGAAAAGGGGAAAAAACATAAAAGAGAAACAATCATATAAACTCTGTGTCTCAGCCTCATAAGCTCTGTAGTTCTATGGATTCATCATACAAACTTAATTTAAAGTGACTGGGCTGATGCTACGTTGGCTGCCACTTAGGGTCCAACTAGTGCTACTACTGTGTATCATTGGAACACCTCCTGTTGGACAGAAAAAATGTCATTGCTGCTGGATAGCTCTGCAAAAACATGTCATGTTACAGGAATCTGTTTGGTACCTGGAATAAGATTGGAGTGGTCACAGTCTCATTTTACTAAAAATAAAATAAAATGAAATGAAATAAAATAAAAATATAGGAAATGGCTAAGAGACAGTAGGCAAGAAAGGAGTAACTGGCTTGCAAAAATGTCTCTGAATCTTTAAAATAAAAAATCTGACATACTGAAGAAGCTGGAGTAACAGCTGTCATCAAATTGAGATAGAAGGTGACCTCTCCCAGAAAAAGGTGTCCCTGGAGTTCCCTGGCTGACATTGTGGTGGATATATCAGCTTAAATACATCTTCATTTAAGCACATATGGTCACAGCTAAAATTGCAAAACTCAGTAGGAATACATAAACACACACACATATACATATGGAGTGATTGCATACATGTAAGGAATATAGTCACTGTTAGGGTGGCAAGGGAAAGATGAGGAAAGCTGTAGAAATCTAAGACAATTAGTAGAAGGAAGAAACTTAAGCTCACTCCCCATTGTTTATAGGGTACATGACCTCAATTTGTAAGAGACTTGTATAATTTAAACTCCTAATTTCATATATCCTCAGAGAATTTGCTGTACTGCTAAATTGATGTGTTATTGCTAATGGGGGCTCATTTTCAGTGTTGAAATATAAAACACATATTGAATAAATCACTTTATTTTTTTATGCTAAAATAATCCACATAGTCAATTAGCTTCTGTGCTATACATTCTGTACTTAATATACTGCACCTCTTTCCTAAACTAAGCAAGTCCACGATTACTCCATAATTATGGAACCTGAAGAGCTCTAGGAAATTACATAGGAATAACCATATATATATATATATATGATATATATATGTATACTGGTATGATTTAAAAATAACCCCAAAAACATGAATTACATTAGAGGTTTGTTGTTTGTTTGGGGTTTTTTTGTTTGTTTGTTTGTTTTTTCTTTTTTTTTTTTCTTTTTTTTCCATTACAGTTTAAACACTTTTTTTCCCTTGGCTGTTGCCCAACCCCCCTCTGCCCTTTTTTTTTTTTTTAATTTATTTTTTAAACCTAAATAAAGAAAAGAGAATTCACAGAAGTAAGAACAATTCAGTTTTCCTGAAGAATTACTTAAATGTTGTATATATTCTTTAACAGCATAATTTTAATGTATTGTTCTTATATATTATATTAAACACAGGCACTGATAAATGCAATGCTGAGCTCCAAAGAGATTTTGTGAAGGACTTGGAATTCAAGCTCAGAGTGCATCGGTATATAATGCATCTCCTGGCTCTGCCTATAGCTTAGACATGTTATATTTAAAGAAGTGTTTGAGACCTAAAATAGTGTTACACCAAATAGGAGTATAATCCATCATTAGTGAAAGTAAAGTACAGTTATCTTAAAACACATGATGTGCGGGGTTGAAGGCGTGTGACAGAAAGTTTTAAAATGGCTGTACATCTTTGGAAGTGTGACATTTTGTAGTGGCAGGAGCAGAAGCAGGCAGAACAGACTGAAGAAAGGAAAATGCCTAATGAGGTTTGAAGGGAAAGTTGCTGGTCCAAAATACACCATAATCAATTTGTAGTTCTGTTTTTTTCTAGTCGGCTGTACCAGGTTCTCTGTCAGGGTCAGCACTTCATTCATAATAATACATACATCTTCAAGGGATAAAAAAAGGAAAACTTAGGAAAAGTAGCCTGGGTGATAATATAGAAACTTCATGGATTGCATGAAGGCAGTGATTTATGCCAGCTGAAAAACTGGTCAGTATATGCATTTTTTTAAACAATAAGAATTTGCAACTTTCCTGTCTATATTTGATATATTCTTCTGTGTATATGCAAAAGAAAAAGAAATAATGTACTAGGTAAAATATATACCTCTCATTATAAAGAAAAATCAAATGTCATACCTTTTTTTTTCCAAAATTATCTAAATCAGCTTTCAACAGCAAAGTGCATGCTGGCATGAACCAGGAAGTTTTAATTGTTCAATAAAGTAAGGAAGGCTCTTCAGTTTTTGATCTAGAAAATAAAAAACTAAGGTTAATAAAAATATAATTTTTAATTCCAAACAGTTTACATTAAAGTAAGGAAAGAACAGTCTGGTATATGGTGTAACACCAGCAGTTAAATTCTAAGTATTTTTAGAAAGATGATAATATGCTTTTTGTCTGGTAAAGATAGCAACTTTAATACAGCTTCCACAGCAGTGCCAAAATTACTTCCATAGAAAATCTACAGAAAATATCATACAACCTGCAAGAATCTGCCAGAATATAGAGACTGTAAACTCAGGAAATCAGTCTGTCTTTTTCATGCTTTTCTATTATTTGGTGTCATGACCACCCATTGCTTAATGTATAGCTGATGTTGGAAAAGTTGACAGGTATATGAGAGAGCAAGTAGCATCACTAGAAAGAATCACAATTACATGTTGCTAAATGTGGAATTTCATGGAGTTGATGCTTAGCAAGAACTAACAGAAATCATCACAGAATCACAAAATATGCCAAGTCCTACTCCTGGTCCTGCACAGGACCATCCCTGAGTCACACCATGAGCCTGAGAGTATTGTCCAAATGCTTCTTTATCAGCATTGGTGTTGTGACCACTTCCCCAGGGAGCCTGTTCCAGTCCCCAAGCACCCTCTGTATGAAGAACCTTTCTTGAATATCCAACCTAAACCTCCCCTGACACAACTTCAGGCCATTCCCTCAGATTTGGTCACTGGTCACCACAGAGAAGAGATTAGTGCCTGCCACTCCACTTCCCCTGATGAGGAAGTTGTAACTGCATTGAGGTCTCCCCTCAGTCTCCTCTTCTCCAGGCTGAAGAGACCAAGTGACCTCAGCCACTCCTCGTACGACTTCCCCTCAAGGCCTTTCACCATCTTTGTTGCCCTCCTTTGGACACTCTCTAATAGTGTAGTATCTTTCTTTCATTGCAGCAACCAAAAGTGCACACAAGATTCAAGGTGAGGCCACACCAGTGCAGACTAGCTTATAGCAAGCACTAAGACTGGGCTGACACTTTCATGACCGGTAAAGGGTATTATGTGCTTTTTGTTTTGTTTTTTTTTGTATGTTTAAACATAATGAAAAAAAGCAACCTGTGAAAGCATCAAATAATTAAATTTACTTTTTCTGTATTACCATAGAAATAATAGTAGATGGGCAGTCAAGAGGTCCTCTTTGTTGCCAATCCTATCACATCATTAGCAGTATCAAGTAAGTCTGTACAGAATAGTTTGAAGTACAATACAACATAAGTAGATACCACCTTGTAAGCAATTTAATGTACAATTCTCCTAATGTACTCCTCCTGTGACAGTGATGAAGCTATAGAATCACAGAATGGTTTGGGTTGGAAGTACCTTAAAAATCATGTAGTTCAAACCTTCCTGCCATGAGCAGGGACATCTTTCGCTCAGAGCTCCATCCATTGTGGCCTTGAACACTTCCAGGGACAGGTCATCCACAACTTCTCTGGCAACCTGTTCCAGTGACTCACCACCCTCACATTAAAGAATTTTTTTCCTAATATCTAATCTAAACCTACTCTCTTTCAGTTTGAAGTCATGTACCCTTGTCCTGTCACTACATGCCCTTGTAAATGTCTCACTCCTTCTTTCTTGTAGGCTCCCTTCAAGTACTAGGAGGCTGCAATTAGGTCACCCTGAAGCTTTCTCTTTTCCAGGCTGAACAAACCCAATTGTCTCAGCCTTTCCTCATAGAAGAGGTGCTCCATCACTCTAATCAATGTGTGAATGCATACTGTTTATGTTATATGGACCAAGGCCATCTGATTCCTCCAAATGGAATTGTATCAATGACTTCAACAGAAATAAGAGCAGTTTTGAGAACTTTCTTTATATTCTAGTATTTATTCTTCTTTAGAGCAAATAAAATTAGATAATTTTACCTGTCTTATGGTAATTCAAATTGATGCAGGGTATCACAAAAACTAAAACAAAACAAACAAAACAAACAAACAACCCCCCTAAACAAAATAAAAAACCTAAAGAAAACAAGACACACAATATAAATTAAAAATATTTAAAACCACAGATTAACTACAAGAAGTAGTTTGTCAACCCTCAAGTGTGGTGATGGGCATTTCTTTCTATTTCACATAGGGACAAAAATTCTTATTTTTGTTCAACTATGTTTTTGAAGTTTGAAAACAGGTTAGAAAAAGCTCATTAATACTGTATTTCTTACCAGCTGCTGCTATCTCTAGCATAAGATGTATAAATCACCAGTTGACATAGTTTCATATGACGACTGAGTAGGAAGGTTATATTGCACAATACATTATGAAATTATGTGAATAGTGTATTATACTCATTGTAGGATAACATGCACCCTTGTTGAAGAAATAAAACATTTGATACATGTTACAAATGTTACCACAAGGTTCTCTCTTCATATAATATCTACGTAACATGAAATTCTACAAGGTGCTAAGGCACTAATGATAGACATCCCATAGCTTTCAATATTCATATTCAGTAACAGAAGCTACAAAGTCTAGTACAACCACTTCCCAGCAGGACAATGGGCTCCTGAAGCACAGGCTTTCTCAGTATCTTCTGTACTTTTGTGTAGTTATGGGGATTTTACAAGTTTCTTTTTGAGGGCAGAGCTCATCTTGTTCACTTATTGCTAATATTGAAAAGGGTGTTTCTAGGGTGTTTTGGGATTTTTTGCTATTTTGATTATTACTAGGTGAAATTTTTCATGAAAAACTGCATTTTGATACAAAATCTTCAAAGAAAGCATATGCTTCTTTGAGGATGGCAATTTTTTTAGGGTAAAGTGGTGATCCTTTGGTATGAAAACTCATTTTATTTCCATGAGAGAATCCTTTTCCACTGTTCTTTTTCTGGAATAGAGATATATCACTACCATTTTGTCTATGCATAATCTCTTTCTTCTTCCTTGTCATTTTTGGATGCTATCTTGTTATATTCATGAGACTTTGATATTTTTAGTTTTAGTTTTCAAAAACACCTATTCCACCACTTATATAGCAGGCTGAAGATTCATCTTCCACGTACAATGTCTCATAACTCATGTGGTTTCTATAAAATCATAAAATCAAAATTATTTGTGTTGGAAGGGACCGTAAAGATCATCTACTTCCAACCCCCATGCCATGGGTTGGCACCTACCTCTCCTTAGACCAGGCTGCTCAAAGCCACATCTAACCTGGTTAGGGATGGGGTATCCACAGCTTCTCAGGGCAACCTGCTCCACTGCCTCACCACCCTCACAGTAAATAATTTCTTCTGTATATCTAACCAATATTTCCCCTCTTTCAGCTGGAAACCATTACTCTTTGTCCTATCACTATAGTTCCTGAGGAAGGAATATCTTTACCATAGACTCACTCTGGCAGTATTTAAGTCCGTTATGAGAAAAAGCTAAATTTGGTGCTCTTGAACTGTGCATCATAGTGGTTGAACCTGAAAGTTCGGTCTTTGGTGGTGCTGTCTATGCCCCTGTTGAACCCCATTATTTGGTTGAATTTCTTTCTCTTATGAGCTAGATGCCCAAGCCTGGCCTTGGCTGCAAGCTATGGATCATGGTTCAACACTAGTACAGACATACTTAATGTGGTCTTCCTACCAAATACCACTTATTTTGTTAAATAATACCTTTTTTTACTCTTCTTTCTCCACCTAACAGGAAAAGTACAGCAGAAGATGAAAGATGTCCTGTTTAATGTTTAGTATATTTTAACCACTTCAGTGTTGGGAAATTCTGAAGGCACAATAATTAAATGGATTGTACATTGGAAATGTACACTTCTCCATATGAAAAGGTAAAAAAAAAAAAAAAACAAAAACAAACCAAACCAAACCAAACCAAACCTCTGACACTTGATCTTTTGGTAGTGTCTTAGGGGAAATAAAACAATTTCCAGAAATTATTTATGCATGCAAGTTAGGGAAACATAAAAGTTGATCATAGATTTTTCCTATCTGTAAGTCCTTCTTTGATTTTATTTTAATTAGCACAAGATACAGTTCTCTTGCTCACTGACATTAAGAAGAAAAATTCATGGTGACTTTTCCAAAAAAAGTTTGAATGGAGATGAATAGATGGTCTCAAATAGGTCAGTGAAGTTTCTCAGAACTAATTACACTAATTTACTGGCACTTCTCTCACTATAATTTCAGCAGCACTATTTCCTAAATATTGGAATATCTTCAGTTTTATATTATCCTGGTTGCTCTGCCAAGGAATGTGATGTTTAAAACATAAGGCTTCTAACTGATCTTTAGTTTCTTGTTGTCAGCTAAAGAAATGACAATCTGGTTAAAAATTCGATTCATGAACTTGTCTCTGCATGAGGCAGGGAAAGGGACTGTACTCATGAGAGCTAGAAAATGTCTGAGGCAAAGAAGTAAGCCCAAGAAGCATCCTGACATCAATGTTTTTGCTGTATCTCTCCCCACATTTTACCTCATGTATTGGTGTAGGTGGCAATGCCTTGGCAATGAGAGGGCTGCAGAGAGGAGGCTTCCCTGTGCTGGATGCAGTTGGTTCCAGCTGGCTCCAGTGGACCCACCACAGGACACAGCTGAGCCCCTCAGCCAAACACATTTAAGAAAGGGCAAAACACTGCACATTAGCTGTGAGAGAGATGAGCGAGAAAGAAAAGGGTTAGAAATAGCCCTTCAGACAGCAAGGTGAGAGATGGAGGAGGAGGAGCGTCAGGTGTTAGAGCAGAGGTTCCCCTGCAGTCCATGGAGAGTACACTAGAGCAGATACCCACACAGCAACCCACGGTGGATATTTTCTGAAGGCAGCTGCAGTCTGAGGAGGGTCCATGCCTGCATCCATGGGAAGGATCAATGATGGAGTAGGGTAAAAGTGTGATGGGAAAAGAGCAATAGAGAACTCTTATGGACTGACCACAACCACTACGTTTCATCCACCTGCTTCACTTGGCCATGAGGTAGAGGAGTCAAGAACGAAGGAGGTAAGTGAGGCCTGGGAGGAAGGGTAGGTGGTGTTTTAGCTTCTGTTTCTCACCATTTGAATGTATTTTAGGTGGCAAAAATTAAATAAATTTCCCTTAAGTAGATTTTCGTTTGTCCATGAAATGGTAATTGCTAAATTATCTCCCCGTATTTATCTTGATTTCTGAGGTTTTTTGCCTTTTTTTTTTTTTTCCCCCCTGTCCCACTGAGGAGCAAGAGAACACCTGGGTGACTGTTTGATAGCCAGACAAGGTCAACTCACCTATATATTTAGTGGCCAGTTTTCAAATTCTTTGTTCCCTTGGAGGGAGTTAGATGGCAACTCATCTGTAGAAGTAAAAGGAAGAGTAAAACAAATACAAGCAAGGTACAAAGGCAATTTAAGTCAACAGTGAGATCATTGGGTGTCCAAAATAATACAGATTTTTCTTTTTTTCAAATATTATTCAGAGGGAAGTAGAATCTATGAATTTCATAGGGGCAGATTTTCATCATTGCAAATCATATATCCTTTGCTTCCATAATGGCTATGCCAATTTGTGACAGATGAAGACATATTGTACCTTGAAATGATCTTGCAATCTGAAGTAGTTTAGAAAACCTATCTTTTAACATAGTAAAAGAGGCTGTCTAATGTTTATTGATTTTTTTTTGTCTGTGTGTGTTTATGTTTTTAGGTTTTTTTCCCCCCAGTATTTCACATTTCAGAAATAGAAACACATTTGAAGCTCTAATGATAAGGTTAAAATTCCAAAGGATTCAACAAAAGCTAAGACAGGAGCAAGAGAGAAGATGGTGAAGGCCGTAGGATATGCAGTACAATATAGGGATATTTAGAGTTTAGGTCTCCAAGGCATAATCAGAATCCAACTTGCATGTGGAATATAGAAGTTTTTGTCACAGCTCTCTCTCACTGCCTAACGCCCTTTTCCTGTAATTCTTCCATATTTATTTTCTTTGTTATTTTCTGTTCCAAATATTCTGGTTTTTATCGACCTTATGTTTTTCAGCCCTGTTCCCCATTATTTTCTAGTACTATTTTACAGGCCTTTCAGAACTTAACAGTTATGGCTTTCACATTTACTTCCAACAAATGTGTTTCATATTAGGCAAAATGAATATGTCCATTATTATTGAACTTCTTTTTGAGAAGTAATAGTAGCTTGGGCTATGTATACATTACTACATATAACTATAAACAGAAGCTTTCTTACTTTTAAGAAAAACACAGTGAAATCTGTTTGGTACTACATGGAGCTGTGTACGGCAGTTTGGTTGGACGCTCCTCACCCCTCCCCCCTCCTCGTGGTGGCAGCCAGGGTCCCAGAGATGTTGCAGGGAGACCACACACGGGTGAGGCAGACAGCAAAGAGAATTTATTCCCAGAGTAGGGAGGGAAAGGGAACAAAGCCAGGGACAGGGGGGGACTGGCCAAACTGGTTTGGTCAGCTCCTTGCATACTAATCAGGGTGTTACCCATTGCTTTGTTAATAGACAATACAGTGGCAGAACAGACAAGCTTCATTTTACAAGGGGATAAGCCTTGTGATTTTTCTCTATCTCCTGAGGTTTATATTTTCACCTCAGATATTGTACCTCTTACAGCAACAGCTGTGAATCAGCATATTTTTTGAAGTTCATAGTTTTTTTAGCTTAGAATCTGAAATCAGAAGTTTTCCAAACTGTGCAGGTTTTTTTGAATTCTCTTCTATCTGATAAAATTAATTACCAAAGAAGAGCAAACAAGATTGACAAAGACAGTCATTCTACTGGAAAACAGTAAGATATATATAACTAAAATAATCTCAAAAAAATGATAAAGACCTAGTTGTCTTGGAAATGTTGCAAGGATATATTTACAAAGAAAGTGCTGCTGTAAGACACTAATAAATTCTAAATTATTTCTTAAAAATAGGACATATTTAATTAATTAATTAATAATATTTGCTCCTCTGCTGCTCAGCACAACTTGGATGAACTTCGGAGAACAGTAACAGTACTGTGAAACAGAAAGAGAGGACATGAAAGCTCATGTTTCCTGTCACCCTGTTTCCAGCCAAGGCATTATTGCAGCGCTGAAGTAGAAATTATTTTTTAACATCTAGATTGAGAGAAAATTTGAATCTTGTCACTGCTGAAAAACTATTTCTGTTCATTCAAGAAAAAGGTATTTCTCAGCTCATTTTAAGTAACTCAGTTCCTGCTTATAGTATAGATATTATAAGAATCTGAATGCGATGCTTATGTTGTCACCTGCATATTTACAAATAGAGTTTACAATAAATTTAAAGGACTCTGTTTCATCGTGTGCAAGTACAGGGATCTCTTGATTTACTCCCCCCATTAATTTGATTGTGTGGATCATTGTACTGTGTCATCCTTTCCTTTCAAGTACCAACCTCTATTATAAAATTTCTCAATTTTTTTATAACACCATTCTTAATATTCCACAACCTCATTGCTTTGATGCCTGCTATTGTTCAGTTTATTGCTAAAAGTTTATGTTTAAAAATCAACCTCCAGCTTCAGTTAGACATGCCTATGGTGTTGTTCTACCTCCTGTTTTGTTGCAAAGAGCAAAAAAATCCTTTCTTGGTTTACATTTTGCCAAATTTTAGTTTCTGCTATAGAACAAGTGTTCTATATGAGAGGTCATATTAAGAACTCTTGTTTTTTAGCTGAGGTTATAGTTCCAGTTTCCTAAATTACAGTTATAGAAATTGGACTCAGTATTTCTAAATAATTCTCACCAGACCTACTAGACTTGTAGAAAATTGATTAGGAAAAGATACCAGGAGTTTACTTTCCTACTTGGTGTAGCATCATATATAATTTTCTACAGATATTTTTCTAATATCCTTCTAACTCTGTTATTAATTTTAATGTTTGTATAAGCATGCTTATGTTTCCATAGTGTTGTTTGATTCATAGAATCAAAGAATACCAGATTGGAAAGGGACCTCAAAGATCACCTGGTTCAACCAGCCTTTCTCAGCAAAACATGGTCTAGACAAACTGACCCAGCATCCTGTCCGGCTGAATCTTCCAATTGCCTGAGGCTGGAGAATCCACCACCTTCCTGGGGAGATTATTGTCATTGTGAAAAATTTTCCTATTCTGTCCAGCTGGAATCTCCACAGGAGTAACTTGTACCTAATAGCCCTTGTCTTTTCTATGTGAGTCCTTGTAAAAAGAGAATCTCCACCTTCTTTGTAGCTGCCCTTTAAATACCAGAACATGATTATAAGACCTCTTCTAAGCCTTCCTTTCTCAAGGCTGAATAAACTCTGTTCTCTCATCCTTTCCTCATATGGAAGGCATTCTTTGTTCTTTGTTCATCTTTTTGGCTCTTCGATAATCTTTGTGTTCCTCCTCTGAACACTCTCCAACCTGACTACATCTTCAATAGCAATGTAATCGAGTAATTTTTTTCCCTGTTATTTACTTTCAGTTTATAGAAGTTAGCCTAAATATTATCCAAGTTTCATGATCTTGCACTTTGTACTATTTGGTCTTACCCCATTGTTTTTAATATGGTTCCTTTATCAATGTCTTTTGAGCCTTTTTATATGACTTCTCCTTGCTCCTTGTACTGATATTTTCCATCTTTGTCTTATCAATATATTTCACCATTCTATTCCAATGAAAATATGAAATGGTATTGGTCCCATCGTTTTTTTGTGGATTCCCAATGCTTAATGATCTCTATGAGAAGACAATGAGAAACTATAGAAAGTGTTTAACATTACTTTCCATGATTATGCATGGCATTTTTTCCATTTTCCAGCAGTTTCATAGTGAAATATCCAGAGAACATTATGAATTAGACCAAAGTTCCAGATACCAAAGACAAACTAAGAAAACGTAAAGAATTTTCTTTCAGACTTTATATAAGATCACTAGTTAAAACTTGACCGTGTCTGAGATTCTGATCAATTAGCCCAAGTAATGTTAATATTAAAAAAAGCCCTCATAAGTACTGTATATCCTTTACATGAAAGCATAAAGTCTGTGAGTATTGCAAAGAACATAATTAATAACATATTACTTAAATCATAATTAAATCACAGTCATATACGGAAAATATTAACAACATAATAGCTATGAGTCATGAAAATGATTTTTTGAAATAAACTGAATTTAAAAAAAAAAATTTGTGTAACTATGAGGGTTTGTGTTTGTTTTTTTGTTGTTGTTGTTGTTTGTGGTTTTTTGGGTTTTTTTGTTTGTTTGGGTTTTTTTTTTTGCTTTTTTCCATTTTGTTGTGTGATTCTATCCCTAGACACTAAAGATAAATCTATGTTTTTTTGAACCATAAATTTTCTGGTCTCAGTTGTAGCAACTTGTATCAATAACCTGCAATGTAATCTGGCTGCAGCTGACTGACTGTGTGTTATCCTTGCTCTGGAAAGGAAAATCTTTAGTGCTGCTCAGCCCAAGAATATTTTTGGCACACAAAGCCCCTGACCCCGAGACAGACTTCTCTGCCTGAGATAAGGAATAGAAGGGAATGGTTCTTTGTATATCTTGACACAAATGTTAGCTTTGTGGATAGCTTTTCAGAGCCATAGTGGAGACGAAAGTAAGTTGAGAATCAGAGTGTCTCTGATTTCACCCTTCTCACCCATACTGTTTTGGGAGGCTTTGATATGAGTCTCAGTAGCAGGGAGGATGCCAAGAAAACTCACCACTCTGATGCCATTTTATACTCCTCTGACAGTACTTCACAGTCCAGAGGAGAGGCTATTGCACTTCTACTCTTCTGTGGCCCTTGTAGCTGTTTGATCTATGGAGTCAGAGCAGAGTACAAGGATAATATTCAACACAAGACAGTCTGTAAAATAGACACAACTTCAATAAATTGCTCCAATGTTGGCGATGACATATCTTAAGCTAACCTTCCTTCTCAGGATGGCAAAGGCCCTTATAAAAATCTGAGTGTGTTTCAGAGTGGTGTATTTTCAAGTAGAAGAGAATATGGCACACCTAACAGCCTTTTCTATGTGTTTCTTCATTTCTTAGCCTATCAACCTTGATCACTTGACATGATCTAGTTCTCATTATTTGTACTCAGAACACTGTACACTGATAGCAAAGTTTATTTTCTAGCTTTATTTCTGAGCAGTATGATGAAGAAAAAGTATATGGAATATAAAATAAGCCTGGAATGAAAAATAAAAAATATGATTTATTTATATAGTTAGTTAGTTACTGTCTGTTGTTCATGATTCTATGTTTTAATTGTTTTTACTGTTATCAGATCTGGAAGGGAAGATGACAGGAAAATTGCTTACTTTACAGATCACTGGTTAAACTCCAGAAAGTCAGCTGGCATGAAAAATGCCTGAGCTCAGAAAGCAACTTCGAAGTTTTTATACCACTGTTCCTGAACTTCTGATCCATAAAAGAGTTATCAGAACTCAAAAGTAAAGTGATCTGCTGAACACTTTCAAGCAGAAGTATTTGGGTTATGAATTCAATTAGCAAATACAATAATAAATTACTGTTATACCATGAAATATGAACAAAACCCTGCTCATTTCAATCTATTGCAGGTACAGGCAAACTTTAAATCAGGTATGTCCTCAATTTTTAATAAAATTGTCCTTATTTAGATTAAGCCTCTTCTTAAGATTAACAAGATTTATTGAGACACCAAATATCTGTTTCCAGATTAGGGACATTAGGGAACTAATAGTTCAATACATTTTCAGATGTACAAAAGGATAGGAACTACCAGATTGTCTGCTCAGATGTCTGTCCTATCCTAGGGTACGACACAAAACTGAAAAAAATTGGAATTTTCCCATTGATTCCAAAAAAGTGTGTCCCAGACCTTTTCACTGGCCTTATGTAGTTCTCAAAAATGGAAAAAAATGAACCATCAGAGCAGTTTTAGACCCTTTCTCAGAAAAAGGCCAAGTCTTAACTGGTTAAGAGTATCCAATTTTATAGATGGGCGAAAAAAGTATCATTGAATGATACTTTAGCACTGCCAGTCAGGATAGTAGTTAGGTTTCTAAAGAAAAGTGAAAGTAAAACTAAATTTAAATATTAAATCTGTAGTTTTTTAATCCAAATAGACTTGCCCATTCCCTTCATAAATCTCTCTAGTTGTGACAGAAGATTCTGGTTACTTATTATGAGGAAAATCCTTGTCTGACATACAGCTGCATGTTTGAGTTCTCTTCAAGACAGTAAAGAAAAACTCTTGTACAATGCCCATCTGCAATTTTTGTTAGTATAACAATTCTGAGCTGTCTTTTTGTTCTGAGTTGGCTTCAAACAATTTCAGCTCATCTTGTTTATCCACTAAGAGTAGAGATTGGAGTACAGTTTTTAAATAAATATAAATTTGGTGGGTTTGTGGGGAGGGGTTGTATTTCCTATTTCTATTACTTCATCTGATGTTATTACTTTGTTTCCATAAGACATTACAGAAAGCTGAAAAACAAAATCTTAGAAAGTTGGACTGGGCTTAATTTATAACTGAACAGAAAAAAACCATGGTCTTGACAGAATAAAAATTTTAAAAATCAAATACAAAGCAGAAAGAAAACAGAACTTGGCTGATGCAATTGATATCAACTGGAATTTTTTGATTTACATATCTGAAGTTTGTCCAGGAATTTTTTTTACTAGAGTCTCTTTTTGATGTATTCATGGGATTCTTCAAAGTCCTCTGGGGGTAAAATTTGAAATGGATTCACTTATCTGAGAAAAAAAATAAAAAAATACCACTCATAACATTGCCTAGAGAAATATTAGGAAAAACAAATAAATCACAATAGCAGAGGCATTCCAAAGGGGAAAGAGACTCCAGAGACAGAGTGTTTTCATGCACATACAGTATATTAGAGATGCAAGTTACCTCAAGGCTTTCAATTGATTTGATTTTTCTGTGGTTGGTTTAACTCAATATTTCAAGGTCCTTGATTCTGTATTATGTTGCTCTTTGCTTCTTCATAATGCTTTTAATTAGAAATATTATGATCAGAAGCACTATTTTGAATGCCATATGAATACATGGGAATACATAAGAACACTTGTATTTTCATATGAGTTCATTATTTCATAGGTTAAACTGATTTTTGATCACTTCTTTCCTTCCCCAACCCATCCTCCTTCCCCCCATGCCTACTCTGTCTCACATATATATTTAATACTTTAGGAGAAAGACAAGACACTAGCTACTGCAATAAAATAAGTGAAGATATTCAGGGTTTTTGCGAACTGTGTGTGATTTTTGGTCAGGTATTAGGAATGAAGCCTGTGATCACCTTCTTGTGAATATCATGCTGAGAAGAAGAACAATGCGCTGTAAAAAACGTGATTTGCCTTTGGAGATTGCCCTAGACACAAGATACAATGTAGACCGATCTCCGCTACGTTGGCTATAATGGTACTTTTCTAGTAATTGAGGTCTGCCTCTAAACAAAGATGGATATAGAATGAAATGCTGAAGTGACTGCTATTACTACCTGAAAAAACACTGAGGAGTGAAGTCAAAACTGGATTTCCTTTAGTTTGTTTATTTTTTTTTATTTATTTTTAATTTCAGCAACCTGTCAATAGCTAACCAGATAACATCCTTTATGACTTTTTGAAAAACAAGAAAAATTATTCATGTGTTTTAGTTACATACATTTAACTGTCATATATGAAAAATAACTGTTTATTTTATTTTTTTTTTATGTTATTTGCTTAAACTACTTCTAATATTTTAGAAAATCCACTGGACTAGATGTGGACATTGTATGAAGATTTTCTGACAGAAATTACCTGATTTATGAGTGTAAGACTGACCATAAACTTTACTGTATGACATTTCTTAATGCATTTTTAAATGTCTGAAAGCTATCAAGCTGGCTTAAAGATTTCACTTTCTGTGATTATTTTTTATGTGTCTGACAGGTAAACAGATTATTCTCTGTGCTTTGTTAATATGTAGCTGTTGTATTCTATGTCAAAGACCTGAGGCATTTGGCACTTATTCAGTTGCAATATGTTATACAGTTATAACATAGATGCCACCCATACAGTACAGGCAGAAGGGGATTTTTCTGCCCATAAGACTTTACAAAAACACATGAAAGGTCAATGTAATACCTAATTATCTCTAAGAACCATGACAACAAGAGCAGCAGAGAAGCACATCATGTAGGGCAGGTGGTGTACAAAAGGGGCCAAAGGCAGACATGGTAATTCTCTGTGGCTGAGTGGTACAGCATCCTCAGGCAAGCTGGGAGCTGAAACATCTTTTCCACTCAATCTAACCTTCCTAAGTGGACATTTCTGCGTTCACTTCAAAGACAACTGTGAAAATATTCCCATGTGGAAAATGCAGGTGAATTCAGCTGCTGTTGTTGAAGGTACAATCAGCTGCAATGTGGGTAGCTACCATGCTATCTCCACTGTCCCTCCAGATGGTGTCCTCTCTGATGAACAGAGGAATGAGACCTATTGGCTGTTTCAGTTGCTGCTGCCAGATGCAACTATGACTGCATTGTTTGTGTTTATAGTAAAGCCTTCTGCCAGTTGGTCATCTCTTAGTGGAGTAGGCCTGGTGGCTGTAATTACTGAGAGGTGTCTCTGTTGCACTTAAGGTGATGCACACTTGCTCTGATGGTGGCAGAAAATGTTTTTTACCCCCTTGCCTTGGCAAGCCTATTCAGAACTGATTTCAAAACCTGGTGTTCCACATTCATACTTCAATGGCCAATAAATAATCAAATAAAAAGATGAATAGATAAATGTAGGTCACTGAAATGGGTAAATACAGGTTACTTGCTTGTAAGGTTGGAAAAGGCTCCTATGGAAAACCAGACACATCAATCGTGTCTGGATACTGTTTTAATAAGTTTGACCCAATATTTGTCATAAAAAGCCACTGGATTGTCATGGTTTAACCCCTGCTAGCAATTA